>CAJQZJ010032083.1:389789-440916 GCA_907164525.1 Lophiomys imhausi
CATGTGTGCTAGAGGAGAGGTGGGGGTTCTGTGCATGTGTGCTAGAGGAGAGGTGGGGGTTCTGTGCATGGTGGTTTAGGTCAGACAATGTCCTCCAGCCAAGCTGACCCCTCAGTTGGAAATGACCCAAGAAGGATGACCAAGTGTCTTCTTGGGGAAGTGGGACGGTGTTTTTAAATAAATATTTATTTGTGTGTATGTTTGTATGCACATATGTGCCGATGCCTCAGGAGGCCAGAACCTCCTGAGGTTCTGTTGGCTCCCCAGGAACCAGAGTTGTAGTTAGTACTGTGTTGCCCCATGCCAGTGCTGGAAGCCAAACTCTGGTCCCCCAGAAGAGCCCCAAGTGCACTTAAATCTGAACCATCTCTTCAGCCAGCCATCCTGCCAAACCATCAACCTGAAAATGAACCCACCTTTCACCCTCACATGTGTGTGCATAAAAAAGCACATACAAGGATGGGGATCATAGCATTCAAACAGTGAGAAACTAGCAATGGGGATGCGTGTCCACCGAGGAGAGTCCAAGGGTAAGCCTGAGGGTGTGCTGTCAGCCAGAGGCTAGAAAGAGGACAGAGGTTGGGCAGTTGTGATTTGTTCTGGCTGATGAGTCCAAGTGGGGAGCTTAAGAGGAGTTCAGAGAACTGCCCCTCAAGCCTTTCCCCTGGGGGTGCCCCTCTCCCAGCTGGTCTATTTCTAGCGCAGGAATGAGCCACTCCCATTTGCATGCAAACATTCCTTAACATGCCTTGTTTAAGACCTCACTTTACCCTGTCTCCCTTGGGATACTCTCCCACTTTTCCCAGGCCCACTCACAGTAAAGCTTACTCACGGGTGGGTCCTACTTACATCTCCACTTCCTTGTTTCCACGATCTCCAATCACTATTCACCACACACTGCAGCCTCACAACGCCACTGTTTCACCTGTAAACTTCCATAGTCTGCGCAGTGAACACTGCCAATCCTCTGTCCATATATGTGGTGGGACAGTCCATTTTGCTTGCTTTCTAGAAAGGCTTTCCTCACTAGTCTCAGGAACACCTCCCCTCTCAGCTCGTAGCCTCTCACGGCTAGCACACCCTAAGGTTCAATTCGCAGAGTCCTCTGTGGATACTTATTTTCTGTGATCTCACAAACTGAGCAACTTTGAATAGCGTCTCTGTGCAAAAGACTCCAAACTGACATCCCCAAGCTGAACCTCTTCTCTGAACTCTAGACTCAGGCTATCTGCTCTTCATGACCTAATAGGCCTTCCACCTAAACAGATCGAACTGTCCCCTGCTCCAGGTGTCACCACCTTTGTGTGGCTGTGAATGTGCACATTACACAGAGGGCAGCTTTACAAGTTTGTCCTTTCATTCCACTGTGGCTATGCAGCAAGCAATTTTTATCCCCCCCCCAGCCGTCTCTGCCCTCCCTCGCTATTTAAATGGTTCTCTCAGGTGTGTTATACCTTTTGTGTCTCTTGCACCCTTGTGTTCAATGATGTCTTTGTGAGATTTGTGTATATTTTGTAAATAGTAGACAGTTTGTTCGTAGTACTATGTCCAATTTCATTGTGTGAATGCCTGGCAATGATCTATTTTGCTATTGGTAGACATTTAATCTTCCAGTGTAGACCTAGGATCATTATGAATAATGCTTCTATGACAATTTTTGGAAAAGGCTTGGTGGGGGAGCAGCTGGAAAGATACCTCAGAGGTTAAAGTACTTGCACGCACACACATACACATGAATAAATAAAAATAAAGACAAAAGTCTTTGGGAGCACAAGGGCAGCCATTTCTTCTGGCCACAAACAGGAGTAAAACTGGACTGAAGGGCATGTATTTGTCCAGTCTTTTTTTTTTTTTTTTGAGACAGGGTTTCTCTGTGTATCTCTGGCTCTTCTGGACTCGCTTTGTAGACCAGGCTGGCCTTGGACTCACAGAGATCCACCTGCCTCTGCCTCCCCAGTGCTGGGATTAAAAGCCTGTGCCACCACGGCTTGTTTGTTTGTTTTTAATGTCAGCTTACATGTCCCAATGACACTCTATTGCTGAGGGACATCAGAGCAACGCTCAAGTCAGGTACCTGGAGGCAGGAGCTGAAGCAGGAGCCCGAGGAACACCGCTTACTGGCTTGCTCCTCAGGACTTGCTCAGCCTGCTTTCATATAGCTCCCAGAATCACCAGCACGGGGACAGCATCACCTGCAGCAGGCTGGGCCCTCTCACATGAATCATTAATCAAAAAAATGTCCCACAGGCTTGTTTACAGACCAGTCTGGTGGAGGCATTTTTCTCAATTGAGTTTCTCTCCTCTAAAATGGCTCTAGAGCGTGTCAAGTTGATATAAAAAGAGCAAGCATATCCTTCGGGAGGGTGTTTGCTGTCTGCTATTGCTCATTCCCTCTGATGCAGACACAGCGGCCATCTTGCTATTTATTCCAGGCTCCTTCTCATCCCAGGGCCATGGAACTTGCTACTCAAGAATGCCTAGGAGTAAAGCCAGGGCCCCGTGCATGCTAGGCAAGCATTCTCCCACTGACCTACATCTATAGGCCTATGTTCTTGCTGCTGCTTCTGCTGGAGAGTTCTTCTCAGAGCTCTTGGCATTGCTAGCTCTCCTTACCAGTGAGGTGTCATGCTTCCTGGCCATCCTGTGGTTCTCATCAGTGGCCCTTCCTTCTGAAGACATGGTACAGTCTCAGATGATGATATCTAACTATTTGGTCCTCATTAGAACACAAGCCTCAGGAAGGCAAGCAGTCAGTTGATGGTCACTACTGTATGCGCAGAGGTTTCCTGAAACAGGATCCAACTAGTGCTGAGTGAACGAACCCCAGGTGTTCAGGAGACCCCAGCAGAAGTGGAAAGCCCTCTGTGAGAAATTACTCATATCTGGGTGGGCTCCTCAGTTGCTCCTGGTGAAAGTGAGTGCCCAGGGCCTCCAGGAAAAGTGGCCAGACTGGGGAGGTTAGGCACAGCGGGCACTAGGACCCGGCGCGGCGCACGGCCGGCGGGGAAGCTCTTGGCGCTCCAGCAGCCCGGCTGCGGCCACTTGTGCGATCCCGCCGCCCAGCGCGCCATGAGCCGCAGGTTCACGGTCACCTCGCTGCCCCCCGCGGCGACCGCCGCCTCCGCTGACCCAGAGTCCCGCCGGCATTCGGTCGCCGACCCCCGCCGGCTCCCGAGGGAAGACGCCAAAGGTAGAGGCCGCAGGGGGCGGGGCTGGTGGGGGCGGGGCTGGTGGGGCGGGGTCACTGCAGGGTGGGGCGGGGCCTGGGCTGGGCGAGGGGGCCTACGGGGAACCGCGGAGTGCGGACCCAAGGACTTGGGGCGCCCCAGCGGGCAGGGCGAGGGGGCGTAACCGAATCCTGGTGGGCGGGGCCTCAGGGGAGCAAGTAGGGCCTGGAAAAGAGCTGGGACAGGGGCGAGGGAAGGGGCGAGCCGGAGACTGAGGGTCTGGATCTGGGTCTGGAGGGGAGTGGGCCCACGCACTAGGTGGAGACCTTGAGGAGAGGGAGTGGGAACAAGGAATGGGGACTATGAGGCTGGGGCCCCCAGAGCTGCGGGGAAGCGGGCCTAGGTCGATTTGGGGGTCCAGCCAGAACGGGTTGGGCTTGGGCCTGGAGGATGAAAGTGGGACCAGAGTGGGTGGGTGGGGTCGCTGAGGCCGGAGCCGCGTTAGTGGGTCCTTGATGCCTAGAGGATTCTGTAGTCTTCTGCCTCCCTGTAGAGAGTCGGAATGCCTGGGTATCCCCTAAAGACCGCAGACAGGGAGATCAGTTTGAATCATGGGCCTCTAGGTCCAGGAAGGATGTCAAAGGACCCAGTCTCAACCCTCCCGGACTCAGCTCCCTCGGATGGGGAGCTCCTGAAGGGTTGGGAGGAGCTAGCTGAGTTGGGGATGCTCAGTTCAGTGATCTTGTGATGGGAGTCAAACGCAGCTACAGTGGAGAAGGCAGACGGATCCGTCTGGCTCTCCGGAACGAAGTGACATCCTGGTTACAGACACAATCTCCTCTGCAAGGGTCACTTACAGGGTTTCCCCTCTTCCTCGCTCTGCGTCCCTCTAGTTTGGAAGGAGAGGGTTGAATAGACTTGGAGTAGCCCCAAGGCCGGGAGGAGAGAGCCTTCCCTTGCCGCTAGGGGTCGCTCATGAGCCGCGGGTGAGCTCGCGTTGCCTGAAGCTAACACTAGCGCGTTTTGGGGGGTTTCCTTCAGAAGGTTTCTCAAGGTCTATGGATGACTCCAGGTCTGGACTTCCGCAGGTTCCAGTCAGGTGACCCGAAAGCCTCATAGATTGTGGACACTCGGGTTTCTTCTCACTCTCCCTCTTTGATGTAATTCCCCTTGTTTCTCATTAAAAAAAAAAAAAAGCTTTATCAACCCTCTCAGAATCAAAAAATTGAGCAATGCCGTCTTAATACCTTTTTCTCTTCTTTCATGAGAAACGGACCCAACTTCACAACAGATCCTGAATTCTGTTACATTTCTCCACTGTCACCATCCCCCAGCCCCACCCCCTGTCCAAGCCTGAATCAGAGGAGGATCACATCCTCCTCTCTGCTCTCCCTGCTGCTGGCCCATTCTAACATCTTGTCACTGTAGGATAAAGGCCAAACCCTTTAGTCTGTCATTCAGCTTCTTCCCTCATCTGCCTCTGGTTCACCACCTCCTCCCCTTCCATGAGGAAACTCCCACTCATTCTGTAAGTTATAGCTCACTTCACCTTTCCCGAAATCCTTTTCACTTCCCCTAGCTTCCAGAAAGAGGTAGTCATTCCTCTTCAGCCTGCCCACCAGATGCTGGTTCAAGCACATCAAAGACAAGAGATCTTGGCTTTTTATATTTGTGTTCTGAGTTCTGGGCTCAAAACCTAGGCAGTGAGTGATCACTACTCATCAGATGAGAGTGTGGCTCTAGTATCCTCCTCTTCCCCCTGTCCCTCCTGTTCCCCAGACCTTGGCCTGGAGATAAGATATTGGGGACTCATGTCCCAAGTTGATTGCTCAGTTTTCCCATTTACATGCCCCCCCAAACACCTGCACCACTGAAGTAAAATATAGACCCAGAATTTGACTGTCCAGATGTGTGTATGGAATGCTGTATGCTTGTGGCTGAGGCTGTGTGTGCATGTCTTGATCTGTATCGCTCACAGCAGCTTTAGTGGTGTGGCAATTACTGAGTCAGTGCTTA
The DNA here is from genome assembly GCA_907164525.1 of Lophiomys imhausi. Lineage (NCBI taxonomy): Eukaryota > Metazoa > Chordata > Mammalia > Rodentia > Muridae > Lophiomys > Lophiomys imhausi. The sequence continues at coordinate 394,973 of CAJQZJ010032083.1, forward strand.
TGCGTGGCACTCTATGCCAGTGTGCATGGTGGACATGCTGCTGTATAAATTTCTGTGTTTGTCTGTGGGGTAGGCACTTGTATCCACGAGTTCATTTAAAGTTCCCCTTTGTGTGACTTTTTACCTCTCAAGCCCTCACACGACCTCAGGTACCTCTCCATGGAGGTCACTGGACTGGGAATTAGAGGAGTGCTCTCAGCGGGGATCTTAGCATCTTTTGTCTTTTCCACGGCTGCTTTTGTGTCAGTCCTCAGACGCCAGAGTCAGTTCAGTCAGAGAGATGCTCTCCCCACTTCTGTCCGCAGGGCCAAAGGGAGCGAGCAGTGACAACACATATAAGCCTGGGAGTGGCTGTAGGGAAACTTGACAAACCACATATGTGTGAGCATGGTGTTTTACAGTGGGTCCAGGGTTTGGGGTTTGCCCCTTGGAGTGTCACCTGCTGAATGGCCTACAGGGATGACAATGGCAGATGAGAGACTGAGCCTGAAGTGTATATACCATTAACCCTGGACTGCAGCCCACACGCTTCACTTGCCTCTTCTGGTCCATGGAAGGAAGGTCGATGGTCACCTCCTGGGATAGAAGTAGACTTGGGACAAATTCTTACAGCTCTGAGCCAAGCCCACATCCATTCCCCCACATCCTCATGCCTCAACTTGTCATGGGGAGGCTGGCCAGTGGAAAAGAGCCCTGGGGCTGGCCAGACTCGTAGAAGTTGGAGTGTGCTTTCATGGAGGGAGAATGAAGTAACTTTTGCTAGGGGAAGAAGCAAGACCATAAGAATCGCCACACATGGCTGAGCTCTCTGGTGTCACCTCGGACATGCCGCTTTCCTTCCCTGGGCCTCAGTTTACCTGTCTGTACTATAAAATAGAAAGGGTCCTTCCTGCTATAAAAATACTGACAGTGAGCTTGTGGCTGTAGTCACACATGTAATCCCCAGAGGGCTGAGACAGCCCAGCCCGGGTGACAAAGATCCTGCTTCAAAAACAAACAAAATACTCCAAACAGACAACAAAAAATCAGGCAGGAGTTTTTAAGGGTGGGGCCTCCCTAGGAGTCACATCTCATGTTTCAGTCTCTCTATCTGTAAATTGGGTAAAAAGATGCTGTTACTTGTGTGTGTGTGTGTGTGTGTGTGTGTGTGTGTGTGTGTGTGTGTTTGTCACATATGAATGTGCTGGGTACCTCTGTCCAATTGGTTTCTCCACCTTCAATCAAGACTCAGAACCTCACTGCCCACCTCAGCCCAAGGTGAGCCCTAGGAATCTCCATGACAACAAACTGGTTATGAACAGGGCTGCAGTTGCCATGGTGACAGCTCTCTCTCTCTCTCTCTCTCTCTCTCTCTCTCTCTCTCTCTCACATCCCGTCTCTCCCCTCCTCTCTTCTCAATGAACCAGAGCTATCTACACGGCCTCAGCTTTCCAGGCGGGGTGAGGATAGGGTTGAGTTACATGAGAAGGGGTCCATATTGGGAAATAGAGAAGATAGGCTGAGTCTACAGGGGAATAAGGGGGCTGTTGGGGTGCTGTTGCCATGGTGACGGGGCTGCAGCCTGTTAATTAAGCCCCCGGTTGCCAAGGAGACAGTGGTGGTTGATGTGCTCTGCGGCAAGCCCTCTATGTGTGGGGTGTGCTATGCACTGGACTCATCAACTCACTGCTAGGATTTGGGTCTGGAGGATAGAGCACGTGGGTGGTTGTAGGAAGTGGGCAGGAGAGGCCTGGGGGGGGGGGGGGGGGGGGCTCAGCTCTGTGACAGGAGGTGGGTAGGTCATGGGGATGCTGATGTGCTGATAAGGATGGGAAGGGAGTGAGCCAAATGGGGGAAGGCAGTACTGAGCCTGTGGGAAAAAGATACAGTTGAGTCTTCGGCCCCTATCCTGGCTTAGTGGAGAGGAACTGCCTAGAGGTTGGGTGCTGGATTCTAATCTTCACTTGTAAATTCAGCCCACAAGGACAATGCCTCCCATTCCATTTCCATTTCTAGGCTCGATTTCATCATAAGTGGTAAGTGGAAAAAATAATTTATGAAGTCCTTTCTAGCACCCCAGTCGTCTTGCAGCTCTGCTGAGCTTCTCTCTGAGAAACACAAGGTGGGAAGGGGTATGAATTTCAGAAACTCTGAATTCAAAAATAGGACCCGGCTTGGCTGTCCCTTAAGCTGTTCTATCTAGAAGTTTTTTACTACTGTCCCATCCTCCTAGGGCCGTGGACTCTTCCTCTGCATGGGGTGCTGAGTGGGGCAGTCTGGTTCCTGGGTCTCAGAGCTGAAGGACACTTCTTATTGGCCAAGGCTGGTCATGTAGGAGGAGCTCACAATGAGTTTCTCAAAGCCTCACCAGGAAGGTGAGGAAAAGGGCCCAGCGTCCCTGAGCAGTGTCAGTTGACAGGCTTTGGGTCTTCCTTTAGGACTCTGTCTTTGGCTAGTCTGGACTCCCCAGAAAGAATTTTTTTTTTTTGTTTTCCTCGTTTTTCAATGTCCTTTCTGACTTGGCACTCTTATATAGACCAGACTAGCCTTAAACTTGTTATGAGAACACATAGGTGTGCACAACTGTACCCAGCCAGGTGGCCCCCAAATACTTTTGTGGTGTTGGGGATTGAACTCAGAGCCTTGTGTGTAGTAGTCAAGCTCTGTCACACAGAGATATATCCCAAGGCGTCCCCAGGAAGCGCACCATGGCCTTAATCCAAGACTCTTGGAAGACAAGGAGGAATCACTCTTTCATTTTATGGATGCAGATGCTGAAGTCCAGCGAGAAGGATTTGGTTTTGTCCAGGAATGAGTAGAATTGTGCAACAGAGGGTAGGATGGACCCTGTGTCTCCCACAGCCTAGGTGGCTTTCTAGGTCAGAGCTCCCATGAGGACTGACAGTGGGGCTCCCAGGGGAGGGGCAGTTACAGTGGCCTTCACCTGTTCTCCCTGGAGATCTACGTGTCTCTCTCAGTGTTCAGAGATGCAATACCACTAGGCCACAGATGAAGGAACATAGGGACACCCCAGAGTGGAGATTGCTGAAAAAAAAAAAAAACCCACTGTCCTCATCTCCACAGATCTTCTCAAGCAAACATACTTCATATTTTACCTTTTTTTTTTCTTTTTGGCTTTTCGAGACAGGGTTTCTCTGTGTATCCTTTGACTGTCCTGGACTTATTTTGTAGACCAGGCTGGCCTTGAACTCACAGAGATCCGCCTGCCTCTGCCTCCCGAGTGCTGGGATTAAAGGTGTGCACCACTACGCCTGGCTCATATTTTACCCTTTTACACATTTCTACGGAGGGATATAAACTGTAATGTAGCTGTGTGTGTGTGTGTGTGGTGCTGAGACTTTCTTGAACACTGGACTTTTCACTGTGATCCTTTGAATACCCACTGCCAGTCCAGAGCCATCTCACTCTGTGTGTGTGTGTGTGTGTCTGACTCTGGTACAGTTAAGGATACCAAAATACTCATACCTTCTTAAAAATATTGTATTGTTAGCCGGGCGGTGGTGGCGCACTCCTTTAATCCCAGCACTTGGGAGGCAGAGGCAGGCGGATCTTTGTGAGTTCGAGGCCAGCCTGGTCTACAAAGCGAGTCCAGGACAGCCAGAGATATTCAGAGAAACCCTGTCTCGAAAAACCAAAAAAAAAAATATATATATATATTGTATTGTTATTGTATGTGGGTACAAATGACTTGCAAGAGTCGGTTCTCTTTCCTGAGGATTGAACTCAGCAGGCTTGGTTGCAAGTGTCTTTATGAGCCCATCACACCATCTCCCAAATACTCACATCTTGTCTGGATAGTTAACTCTCCACCCTGATGGATTAGCTGCATGTCCACAAAACCAAGCAGTGGAAGCACCTTGTTGGTGACTCTCTCAGAAACATCTTTGAGTCCATTGTGGAAGACTCCACGGTTGGCCTACTCTAAAACCATCCACAAATGCACAGTACCAGCATGGCAGCCAGCCCTGTCCAAGGTCCTGAAAATGCCTGTATAGTAAGAGTATCTCTGCAGCGACGGGAGGTTTTATTTTTATTTTTTATTAGTTTTTTTTTCGAGACAGGATTTCTCTGTGTAGCCCTGACTGTCCTGGACTCACTTTATAGACCAGGTTGGCCTTGAGTTCACAGAGATCTGCCTGCTTCTGCCTCCCGAGTGCTGGGATTAAAGGTGTGCGCTTCACCACACTTGGCTTGCAATGGGAGGTTTTCTACTCCAATCAAGAGGCTGCTCTAGCCCTGCATCCCTGAAACCTAGGTAAAAGCTCATCTCAGACCCAACCCCTGTTAATTTTTTTTAATTGAAGCAGAGAATCAGAGGCAGCTGAGCAGTGTAGATATGATTGTATTCTTGTCTCTTTCATTGGAGGCAAGATAAATTTTTATAAAGGTTCTATTGAGGAGAGACCTAAGTTGGAGTAAATAGAAATGGGTTCTAGACTGAATTTTGCTACTCTTTGGTTTTGTGCGCCTGGGCAGTCATTTCCTCTCTTGGGTGCTTAGTTTTTTTTTTTCATCTATAAAACGAGAGCTGTGCATTAGATAAGATGAACAGTTCTCTGTCCTGCAACTCTCCTGGGATTTTGAAGACCCAAGCCAGGAACCAGGGTGACTGTGAAGCTATTTTCTTACTTTACACTGCTAGTATGTTTAGATCTCCCAGATGCAAAGGGTCCAAAGCCTCACATGTCACGTTCTGAAGCATCTGCACCATTAACTCAAGTCTGGACTCTAGGGTTGCTGAGTGGTCCCAGGGTATTCAAGCTTCTGGAGGAAAGGGGCTGGTTTCAAGGGAGGAGGAGGACAGGAGAGGATGTCAGATCTGGAAGCCTCAGAAAGCAATCCTGGATTAGGGGATTAGACACTCCCGCCCCAGGAGAAAATCTGGTCCCCAACAGGCAGGCGGCCTCATTACCCCCTTCCCCCACCCTGTTCCTGGCCAGCCTGGGGCCAGCATACCCTCCCTAGAGGCTGCACCATCTCAGGTGGGAAGGCGGTGCCACAGGACTTCACGGCTGCATACCCAGGCAGCATGCTCTTCACTGCATTCACCCATAGGTCATACCACATTAGAGAGCCCCTGTCTGTGGTGTGGGCTCCAGGGACTTGTCTGGGGGTAGGGTGCTGAGACTCCAATCAGCCTGAGCACCATGAGAGGGTTCTCTACAACTCCTCTAGTGGCAGCCACCGGTTTAAAAACAGGATGGGCCAGACAGACCCGTTGACCTGAGTCCCCTCGGGGCAGCACAGTGCCTGGTCCGGGTCCAGGTTCCATCTGTCTTCAGCTCCAACCTCTAGGACAGCGATATGGGCCAGGGTCTGGTTCTCCTTCCTCTAGGGCTTACCTCATCAGTTTTGTAGATATGCTCCATGGGGCCCTTATACTCCACAGCGCCCACCCATGCCGCCTCAGCTCCCCATATCTTCCCCCAGGGGTCACCTAGGACCCCCAGTCAGGCAGCCGCAGCGGGGCCGCCTCCCCACGGCCGCGACCTAGTTCCCTGCCGTTATTTTTAGGGCGCGGGATGGCACCTGCCCACGTGCCGGGCCCCGCCTGCGCTGGAGAGTGGGGGGAGCTGCGTCTGCTCCAGGGAAGCAAGGGCCGCGTCCCCCGCAGCACCCACTCCATCCCACCCGCGCAAGCCCCCAGTTTTCCCGCAAGGGGGCCACCGGAGCTTTCTGCCCGCCCCCATCCCCTCTCCTCCCTCCCTCCGGCTCCCCCCTCCCCCCCAAAAAAAACCCGCCAGTGGCTCACGCCTCCTGCATACGGGATGAGGTGAGCAGCGCCGCTGCTGAGAGGGGGCGCGCGCGGGTGTGAGCGTGTGTCCGTGTGCGAGTGTGTGTGCGCCGGGCGGGCGGGCACTGCAGCTTCTTCCTCCGTGGAGCGGAGAGCTAGCGAGAGAGCTCGAGCAAGCAAGCGAGCGGCGAAGGCGGGCAGAGGGGCGCGGGCAAGCGGCGGCGCAGCCATCCCTAGCCCGGCGCCGCGCAGCCACCATGCTCAACAACCTGACGGACTGCGAGGACGGCGATGGGGGAGCCAACCCGGGTAAGCAGTGGTCCAGGGGCGGCGGGGGAGGCGGCGGCGGGGAGGAAGGCAGCTTTGGGGTGAGAGGCAGAGCCGGGGGGCCGCCTCCTGCAGGGAAGAGCCTGGGGATGACCCAGGCGGCAGACGCTGGAGGCTGCCCAGAGGCTCGCTCCATTGGAATGCGCTAGGCGCTGTCCGAGGTTCTGGAATGCGCCGCGCTCCAGGGCAGAGGGCACCCAGGGGTTGAGATGTTCCACGGCCAGGGGACAGGCTTGGATTAGCTAAACCTGAAAGGCTGTGGGAAGGGGATGGAATAGCTAGAACAGGGCTGATGTGCCATTCGACGGGCAGGAGGGAGGCTCCTTTCCCCGAGAGGGGACCCGGGCGTCCTGGCGCAGAGCAGGGACCAGCGGCTTCTGGGGGTGCAGTCTGCTGCAGTCCCTCGCTCTAAGCGTCCAGTTGGAAGGTGGGGGGAGTGATGGCTCTGGGGTTTGGAGGCATATGATAGCTCCCGTCTGGGCTGCGGTGTCCCCCTGGTCCTTGGTGCAGCCAGGACCCCCTCCCCCAAGGCTCCCTGAAGTCCTTATCTCAACCTGAAGCTACCACCTCTGTGGATTCTCAGGTCTCTTTGCTGATTTCTTCTCCCTCTCGGTTCTCCTGAATGGTTCCTATTCAGGACAGGAAGCAAGATCCTTCCTTCCCTCCCCCCCCTTCTCTTGGCACCCTAGGGAGGCAGTGTGATTTTAGGGCGGGGCAGGGAGAAGTCTTTATAGTTAGCTATCCTGGTGAAGCCTCAGAAATGGGGTCCCAGTGGCTGTATCCTTAACGCCGTGGCGACACTGCGGACTCTGCGGTGGGTGCAGAGACTTGCCAGGAGCTGAGGGGCTCTGGAGCAAATCCTTGTGCTGTTCCGGTTCTCTGTCATCCTTAATGCCGATTCTCTGCTCCGAGGTCTTGGGGCCAGCCACCCCCTCAGGCTCCTAGGCCCCTCGCCGCCCCCCAGCGGTCTCAGCCATCCATCACGGCTGTCAGCCGCCCCCAGCCCCCACCCTTTAGCGGCGCTGCGTCCCCTGCGCACTAGCGCATCTCCAGTGTCTGCGCTCAGCGCCTTCAAATGCTCCCTCAGGCATTGCTAGACCCTCTGGGCCTAGACTCCCACAGACATCCCTAGGAGATGGCCCAAGGCCCCAGGAGCTGAAAGCATGATCTCGCAGACACTAGCAGGTTTGACTCTGAGGTCCTTGATTTTGGAGCATGGTCGGGGCCAAATGGAGGCGTGGGAAGGCTGGGGGCACCAGCATCCCCGATCCTTTGTCTGAGATATCCCCTTCCCACTCTCCCAAGGGGCTGAGTCCTATACTGGGGACAGAACTACAGCTGGCCAGCTCATCCATCTCTCAAGTGACCCTGGGGTCACCTCATCAGGCAGAGCTCCCTTGGTTGCAGGGGGAGGAGGGCTATAAAGTTCAGTCTGCGGCAGCTCCAGGCATCTTGAAGCAGTGCTCCTGGAGCAAAGAGAAGGCATGCCACTTCCTCCTGGGATCCCCCTCAGATCCCTCCACTGTGAGGCGTCCTTGCTTCCCAGAATGAGTTTTGTGGGTTCCTTGGCATCTGATTCCTCCACCGACCTTCACTGGACTCCATGTTTTTTGGGGTCGCCAAAGGCCTAGTAAAGAGGCACATGGGTGCCAGAAGCAGGATTCTAATTAGTAGTTCTTTCCACTTATCAGGCCTCTCTGTTAATTTCTAGACACCGAGTGTGGCAGGCCCATCTGGAGACTTTCTTTCTATATATAGAGTCCAACGCTTGGAATTAGAATGGCCAGAACCTGGGTCAGGCATTCTGTGTCCCAGAGGGGTAAGGTCTACCCTGGTCTTTTGGTGAAGGTGGTAGGGGGCACTGGAGACTTCCTGGGTCTGAGCAAAGAAGAACCAAGAGAGCCCTGACTCTTGAGTCTAGATTCTTTAAACTATATGGAAGAATCTAGGTGTTGACCTCAGGGAGAGTATGAGGGCTCCTCTGGGTCAAAGAGGATCTCCCAAGGATATTGTCCCTGGCACCTAGATCTTCTTTGCCTTTGAGGTCTGACGCCCCCTTCCTCTCCCCAAGTTGCGGTGGGGATTCCCTCCAGGCCCAGCCCCAGGCCCTTGGGGAGGCGCTTTAGACTGTGCCTGTTTCCTCAGGGCGAGCTCTGGCCTCCGCAGCTTAATTGAAAGCCGATTCAGGCTGAAAGCTCCCAGGGGGCGGGGACGGGGGCGGGGAGGGCTCAGCCTGGGTCTGGCTTGCCTTCTGCGCGCCTCTAGGCGCTACCCCATCACCCAGACTCCTAGCTCTAGGGAATCTGGACTAGTTTCCCCTTTGCTGTCCTGTTCCTTTGAGAACGCAGACGCTCATTCCCCATCCCCCTTAACAAGTGAGCCGGGTGTTCCAGGCAAGGGACAAAATCAGCCCTTGGCTGATGATGCCCGGAGCCTGGCGTCTGGCCCAGGCAACGGATGGAAAGGCGGGACCCAGGACAAGCCTACCAAACTGCCCCCTCCCCTGTGCTCCTCTCCTGGCCGGGATCAGGCCTGTAGTCTAGCTCTGCGCTGCTGCACGTTACATAAGTGGCTGCGGGCGCGTGGCCGGCTAGGCTCCGCGCTGCTGCGCTGTCGGTCCGCGCTGTCTCCATGGAGACCGGCGCCAGGCCTCCTAGTTACGGGGTCTCCGGCCCGGATATCCCCCTTCCAGCCCGTTAAGTGGCACTCGCTGGGCCAAAGAAGGCAGGCTTGAGAAGGGGCGTGAAAGACAGAGAGGAGGGGTTCTCTTGTGGGTGGTCCCAGACCCAAGAGAGGATGCTTCTAAGAAAGGCACCTGGGCCGCACAGAGAAACCCTTAAGTCTTGCAGCAAAGGAAGGATGTGGGATAAGGAGCCCAGGCTGAATGGGTACCAAGTATGCTGAGAATCGTAGTTGCAATAGTAGCAGTAGGTACCCTTGTGTTGCTCCCATGATGTGTGTTATTCCAGTGGACTCCTTAACCATTCTGAGTTAGGCTAAGTTAGTATCCCTTTGCAATGGGAGAGAGTGACTTTTCCAGGCTTGAGACAGAACCAGAGTGGCTGGTACTGAAGCTCTCCCAGCTCTAGCCCTTTCCTGAACAACTTGGGATTTTTCTCTTACACCCCATTAGCTTCTGTAGTCCCCACTGTCCTGTGGAAAGAGCAGGAGGCATTGGGTCAACATTTTGAAAGGAGAGGGCCCACCCACTCTAATTTCTCCTGTTTCTGGTCCCATTTTCAGATTCTGGGGTCTGAGAGGGAAGCCTTGAAGAATTTTTCTCCAAATACTATTTCCTGAACATCTAGTGTGTGCTGGTTCCCATAGGGAGGACGGGCCTGTTATTCCGAGGAAACAATGGTTGGTGGTCTGGTTAGGCAGTCAGGCATTTCTGCCTCAATGGGCAAGGTAGAGCTGGGTGTTTGTTTGTTTGTTTTTGTTTTTTCTGAGAAAGCGTTTCTCTCCCTTCCCCAATTTTCAGACAGGTTGGGATATATCATGCTCTGAAGATGGGGCCCTGGCTGGGTGACTGAAGAAGGGTTCCAGGAGGCAGAGAGAAGGATGCCGAGGATTGGTCAGATAAGGTTGTCAAGAAATGAGGGCTAGGAGATCCAGGGTCCACAGGGCCGCAGCTTTACTTGAAACTTGGACAGTGGTGATTCTCCCCAGAGTCCAGCAAGATAACGGGTGTTGGGCTTCAGTCCTGGTACTGAGGGAAGTTGATGGGCTGGAACTACCAAATTATTTCTATGAAAACCTCATACCGATTTTGGAGGGACCCTTCTCTGCACCAACATAATTTGTCCTTGCCTTGGCACGTTTCCTGTGCGCATTTGTGTGGTCACCCCTGACCCTTCTAGTGTGTGGCTTCTTTCATGTTCATTGCTCCCTCTATGTGCCCAGGCAGCTTCTGGACCCTACGGTGGATCACCCTTAGCAAAATTCAGGCTCTTCCCACCCCAAACTCTTCTCTTCCACACTTCCAGTTCATTAAGCTACAGCATCATCCCACCCACTGACCCATGCTAGAAACCCCAGGCATTATCCTAGATTCTTTCCTTACCCTCCCCAAACATCTGGCACAGCAATGTTTCTGTAATTGCTTGATGCTTGAGTCTTTCCATTGCCCCATATTGCTGTGGCCTAGGTCATCGGCAGCCCTTGCCTGGATTATGGAAATGCTCTAGTTGCTGTATTTCTCACTCGAAGCCAGAAGGCTTGCTGCAAAACCCAAGTCAGGTCATGACACTCTTTGGCCTGAAACTTCAGTGACTGCCCATTGTCCTCTGGATGAGGTCCAAGTTCTTCAAGACAGCCTGCCACTTTTTTAAGGCTCACACTCCCTTGACTCATCTTTTCCCAAGTCACTGTTCATTCCTAAACCCCAATATGCCCCTTCCTAAGACTGAGCTATATCATGCTTTGTTCAGCAGTTCTAACCTGTTCTGTTGGCTTCCACATCTGGGACATCAAACACACTGTTCTGGGTTCTCTCTGCCTGGAACACCCTCCTGCCACCCTCCCAGTCTAGCCCTTACTCATCCATCCTTCAGTTCCCAGCTGACGAGTCACTTCCTCTGGGAAGCCTTCCGTGACCTCTCAGGCTGGGCTCTGTGCCCTCCTGCATCCCGATGTTAGTTTCTTTCACAGACTTTAGCAGTCCTGTCTACTGCTTCTTTTCCCCTGGCTTTGGTTTGGGTACCGAAGGGCAGGGCAGTGCCTTAGGCTGCTTGATTCCTCCTCTGCTCATTCTATTGGCACACACAGTAGACTGACAGTAAATGGGGGAATATACGATGCCAAAAGGGTGTCCTTGGGAGTTCAATTTACAGGGCTCTCTGCTGTCCTCCCTAGGGAAAGAAAAAAAATCATAGGTCTACTCACAAACCAAGATGGGCTCATTTATATCCAGGAAGGGGACCCTGGAGGCTCTTGGGTGTCAGGGTGGATGAAGTAGGGCCCTCCCTCAAGAACAGAGCAGGACTCACAGGTTCATCAGGCGCTCAGAACATGCCGGCAGTAAACTGGGCTCTTTATCGGTGCTGCCACGGAAATCACGCAAGAAGATGTTGCGAGCCCAGTTTCCCAGCACGTGACCCCTCGGCCTGGAGAGTTAAAGCGAACACACGGCTGTACACAGGGCGGACAGGGAACAAGTGATTGGTGCCAGACCCGACTCCTCTCCTTCTCAGGTGATGGCAACCCCAAGGAAAGCAGTCCCTTCATCAACAGCACCGACACCGAGAAGGGGAAAGCGCGCGATGGCAAGAGCATGGCCCTGTTTGAGGTGGGCTGCAATTAGTCATGCTGGCTCCTCAGTGCTCCCTCCCTCCCTCCCTCCCTCCCTGGGGAAGAGTAGACGCCTCTCCATTCCTCCCTCGGGTCCACCTTCTTCCTCGGCCTCTCCGATCCCTCCTTGGTCTTTTCTGGCTTTACCCTCTTGGTTCTTGTCTCACCACCTCCTTCTCCTGTCTCCTGCTTCCTCCTCCTTGGTTCCCATTGCATCCCAAACTCAGTGGCTTGACCTTTTTCCCCATCTCTCTACATCCATCTCACTCCATGCTGGCCCTAACCCTCCAGCTTCCTAATGCTGACCCGTTTCCTCCATAGGAGGAAATGGACACCAGTCCCATGGTGTCCTCCCTGCTCAGTGGGCTGGCCAACTACACCAACCTGCCCCAGGGAAGTAGAGAGCACGAAGAAGCAGAAAACAATGAGGGTGGAAAAAAGAAGCCGGTGCAGGTGGGGCCTTGGGGGAGAAGGGGTGGGAGAGGGAGTCTGGGGGAGGAACATGGATCTGAATGGAGCGGTGAATGATAGGGAAGGAGGCAGGGAGGTGACTGTGTCAGGAGGGGAAGGAATGGGAGATGGAGGATGGGGAAGAAGGAGAGGAGGAAGGAGGTGTTTTGAAGGATGCATGAAGGAGGTGAAGGAAAGGGAGGAACCTGGAGGCTGGTACAAAGGAGGAAAAGGATGTAAGAACCAGAGGGAAGGGTGATGTAGGGAGGAGAAATGCAAGAGAGGAGTGGCAGGGAGGGAACATGGAGGAGGTGTGGGCTAGGCACTTGGTAATGAGTAGGGGTGCAGAGACTGACTGATTCTGGCCTCTGTGGCAGGCCCCACGCATGGGCACCTTCATGGGTGTGTACCTCCCATGCCTGCAGAACATCTTCGGCGTCATCCTCTTCCTGCGGCTCACTTGGGTGGTGGGCATTGCAGGCATCATGGAGTCCTTCTGTATGGTCTTCATCTGCTGCTCCTGTGTGAGTGACCCCCCCATCCCCCTGCGCAGTGAAGACAGCTGGGGTTTGGCTGAGGCCTGGGGATGGGTGGTGGAGAGAGAGCATGAGACCCAAGGTTTTTTTTTTTTTATAGGAGTCACTGCTTACGATCTTTGAGAGTAAATTAGGTCTGACTGGTCCTTCCCAAATCTCACAGGCTTCTGTCTGATGACTGTCAACCAGGTTTCACCTGGACCTGTGTGTATGTGTGTGTAATTACACAAGTGCTGCAGGTTCATTAATGGAGGTGATAAATAGGGAAGAAAACAAAATTCAACTTAATTGTATGAGGTAACATTTTGGAAGGTCTCTAACTCACACCAAAAATGAGATTATGTCTCACAGGTAACTTTCCAACTAGATTCTTCCAATCCACATTGAAACAAAAATCCAATTTTCTTTGAACACCAAACTCATGTTCTTGAGTGTTCACCCAAAACCTTGAGACCACTTTGTGTGTGAAGATGTCACCGTCATTCTCATTTTGTAGATGAGAGTACTGAGGCTTAAGAAGTGAAGTGAGTTGTCTTGGGTCATAAGATACATAGGGGCCTAACTGGGGTTACCAGAGTTCTCCGGCACTGTAGCTCCTCCCATTTGTGTGGTGAATAAGAGGTTATTTTTTTGAGAAGGGCTTGGCATGAATAGAAATTGGAACAGCCCCAGAGAGAAGCTCAGGAGAGGAGAACCTGTGGCTTTGGCTGGTGGCTGTGGGGTGTGTTGGCTTGGCCACCAGCCAGGCCACCGCTGCCCCCAGCAGCCACCACTCTGATGATCTCTTTCCTACAGACGATGCTCACAGCCATTTCCATGAGCGCGATTGCGACCAATGGTGTTGTGCCTGGTATGTGACTGGGGCCTTTGTGGGGGGGTACACGGGCCCGATGATTGACAAGGGGAGCAGTGGGCCAGGCTTTGTGGACCATCTCAAGACCTAAGACCCAAGACAGTGTTGCAGACCAAGAGGTGGACTCTGATTGTATGTGGGATAGGTAGGCATGAAGCCTATTGGGATTAGGCAAGGAAGCAATGCTGGTGTTGAACAGGGCAATGGCCACCCTCTCCCCTACTCAGCCTAGACCCTCTTCTCTACCATCCTACTTTCTGAGCCATGACCTCCTTACAGGAGTAACTGGAAACATAAGAATTACTGACACAAACTCCATGTGGAGTGGTTGAGTGGGTCTCCCATAGTCTCTTTTCTGGAACTGCAGCCCGAGGTCTAGAGAAACCTTCTTCTGCCCTCTATCCCTGAGCCCCGCTCACCACAGAGCTGCCCAGGGCCCTCTGACCCTCTCGCTGACACTAGGTTTTCTCTGCAGCTGGTGGCTCCTACTACATGATTTCCAGGTCTCTGGGCCCAGAGTTTGGGGGCGCCGTGGGCCTCTGCTTCTACCTGGGCACCACCTTTGCTGGGGCTATGTACATCCTGGGCACCATCGAGATCCTGCTGGTGAGAGGGGCAGAGGAGGAGGTGTGGGGGCCCAGGTGGTCAGCCACTTAACCAGTGTTCCCTGGACATCTCATATAGGCCAGGCCACTGCTTAAGGCCAAAGAGAAGTGGGATGTGGTCTGTCTTGAAAGAGTTCCCAGTCTGGTTGGGGAGACAAGATACGATAATTATGTAACACAAACAGCTGTGGCTTATCAGGCACCCACTGAGTTCTCAGCATAGCTCCAAGTGCCTTACAATCATCATCTCGAATCCCTAGAGGTTTAAGTATTATGATGGCATTTTACAAATGAGAAGTTCCAAGAGGCAGACAGCGCTCTCTTTCAAGGTCACTCAGCTAGGGCAAGGTGACAAAGGTGGGCTGGGAAGAGTTAAGATAACAGCTGGGATAGTGACAGCCCACAACATTTCCAGGGACTGTGCAAAGCACTCTTTGGATGTTAGTCGCAGAGCCCCCGTGGATGGTTTTTAGATTGCAAAAGAGGGACAAGTGTAGAGAGATCTATCAGGAGTGACCGATGGGAAGAGTAGACAATGGTGCTGTTTGAAGGACAGGGCGCTGCCTCAGGCCTCCTGTTCTCTCTGTTTGGGTGCATGTGGATGAGGGAAGAAAGGGGTGCTTCTTAGTTGGAAGAGCACTTGCCTAGCATGCTTAGAGCCCTGGCTTTGCTTCTCAGCACAATATAAATTCTCTACACTTGGGAGGTGGAGGCAGGAGGGTGATAAGTTTGAGATCACCATCAGCTACATAGTGAGTTTGAAGCCTGTCAGGGCTACAAGAGACCCTGTCACAAATGAAAAAGAAAAGAGAAGAAAAGGTGGGGCTAACATTTCCCAGTCCCCCATCCTCTGCAAGCACAAAGATTTTCATCTTATCAGGGTCAGTTCTCCCCCCACCCCCCCATGGGTCTCTCATGTGTTAGAGGATGGCCATTTTACAGATGAGGAAGGTAAGGTCAGAGAGTCTCAAGGACATGTAGAGGGTGTGAGCCTGCATTCCTCTGGCTTTCTGGGTCTATGCTTGTCCACTGTCTCCCACGGTCTTGGGGAACCAGAACCAGAAAAGCCAGAGCTTCTGGTTTGGGGCCAAGAGAGAAGAAACCAGAGATTGAGGGATGCTTGAGAGGGCATACTGGTGAGAGCACTGTGGATCTCGGTGACACAAAGGGTTTCCAAACGCATTATCAAACAGTCCTGCCCACTGAGCAACCCAGTGAAAACCAGAAGCACCTTAGTGTATATATGTCTCAATTCTGTTTTTTTTGTATATGATAGTTTGTCAGGTCTTTATAAAACATGACTCCATCTGTAAACATTTCTTTAAGAACCTGAAGTTCCCTTTATTTATAAATAAGAAGTAACCTATACAAATATAAATATTTTAAGTTTAATGTTGGCATTTTAAAAAAACATAAATATGCAAAAAGTCACATTTAACTATTCAATAAAAGCTTCTGTTGTCCTTTCTGTTTTCTTTTCTTTCTTTTTTTGCATTTTCTTTCTTTTTTTTGAGACAAGATTTCTCTGTGTAGCTCTGACTGTCCTGGAACTCACTCTGTAGACCAGGCTGGTCTCAGACTTAAGAGATCCACCTGCCTCTGCCTCTCAACTGCTGGGATTAAAGGCATACACCACCACACTCAGTTACTTGTTTTCTTAAGACAGGGTTTCCTTACAGTCCAGGCTTCTTTAGTACTGGTGATCCCCCTGCCTCAGCCTCCTGAGTGCTTGGATTACAGATATTTGGATATCCCTACAAATACATCTACCATCATACACACACGAATGAGTAAATATTTCCACATATAAAGTTACAAAAGTGAAATCATGAGACATTTTTTAAAACTTGACCTTATTCACCCAATACACTATATATAGTTTTTAAACTCTTGAAATGAGGTCTTGCTATATAGCTCAGGCTGGTTTCAAATTCTTCTGCCCTAGCCTTCCATAGTATTGGGATTATAGGTCTGCAGCACCATGCCTGCCATGGATAATTTTTGAGTCAGTCCATATAAATTCATACCTTTCTCCCCTTTTTTGCTGGGGATTGAACCTAGGGGTTATTGTGTCCATTTCTACCACTGAACCATGCCAAAGTCCTGTGCCATCTTTTAAAATAGCTCTGTAGTTTAAGTAGAATGATGAGAATTTATTTACCCACCCTCAAGGAATGAGCATCTATTTTTCTACCTTCATATCATAAATAATAAAAGTAATAATTATAATTAAAAGTTATAATAAATAATAGCAGTGAAGGAACCTTCCCCAGCCTCTTTGAGTGGCATTTTCCTTGAGTGCATTGTAGACATTGTCAGAGAGCCCGCATCATCTTTACCCAATGGCCTGTTAATGGATGCCATTTCCCATATTGGAGATCATTTCCCTGGGATGAGTCTCAGCTGGCCTTTCCCGGGTCATCTGTCTGACTTCCTTTGCTCCTTTCCTGCAGGCTTATCTCTTCCCGGCTATGGCCATCTTCAAGGCGGAAGATGCCAGTGGGGAGGCAGCTGCCATGTTGAACAATATGCGGGTGTATGGCACCTGTGTGCTCACCTGTATGGCCACCGTAGTCTTTGTGGGTGTCAAGTACGTCAACAAATTTGCCCTGGTCTTCCTGGGTTGTGTCATCCTCTCCATCTTGGCCATCTATGCAGGGGTCATCAAGTCTGCCTTCGACCCACCCAATTTCCCGTGAGTGCTGTCTTTCTGAGTCGACTCCATAGTAAAGATTCTCTATGTGGTCTTCCCTCTCCTCACCTCTCAGAACTGAAGTGTGTGGGTTGAGAGCAGCACCCTCCTGAGGGTAAACGTTTCCTGTTTAGGGTAACATTTTTGTAGGTAGCAATAAGTTCTCTTGAATGTATCAACTGCTTGTTGGTGGGAGATTTAAGAAAGAATACAGCCTGGCGTGGTGGCACACGCCTTTAATCCCAGCACTCGGGAGGCAGAGGCAGGTGGATCTCTGTGAGTTCAAAGCCAGCCTAGTCTACAAAGTGAGTAAAATAGAAATAACTTCTGAAGAAATACACTCTGTGTGATAGAGAACCTTCTGGATGGGCCAACTTCCTGGAATGGACGGCCTTGGTTTTTGATACATTCTCAAGAATGGCAAAGAACCCAGAAGAGAACGCCCAGGGTTCAGGTCCCCTTTGATTCTCCTTCCTCTAGTACAGAGTCCCCTCCACCTCAGCTGCTAAGACAGGATGCAGAGACTGCTGTCCATGGTGCTGAACACAACGCGCCAACAGACTCTAGTTTTCCATCTGCATGCTAGAATCGCTTGGAAAATTTTATAGAAACTCTGATGGCCATGCTCCAGACAGAGTCAGAACCTCTGGATGTGGGACCCTGCATCTTTAAAACTCTCAGTGGTTCTACCGTGAAACCAGGGAGAGGTCTTGTTCCTTCCATCTCCCCTGCTTGCTTCTCTCCCTAGGATCTGCCTCCTGGGGAACCGCACGCTGTCTCGCCATGGTTTTGATGTCTGTGCCAAGCTGGCTTGGGAAGGAAATGAGACAGTGACCACACGGCTGTGGGGCCTTTTCTGTTCCTCTCGCTTCCTCAACGCCACCTGTGATGAGTACTTCACCCGAAACAATGTCACAGAGATCCAGGGCATTCCTGGTGCTGCCAGTGGCCTCATCAAAGGTCTGGAGGAAGGAGAGGGGCTGGCATCTAGGGAGTGCTGTATGCATTGTAGGTTAAGTGGTCAGGATTAGGGGCATCCCTTGGGATGCAGTTCAATTCAGTCAGCTTTAATTGAGCATCTTGTCTAGGCCATGTTTTGTCCTAAGAATTATGGAGAGGTCGAGGCAAAGGTGTGGTGTGTGCTTCACTGTTGTTAAGAAAGAAAGCCAGGCTCATAAGTATCTCTACCTATTGAGTACTCAGCACTGGGCCACAGGATACAAGGGTCTCAGCACTTGACCTCAGGGATTTTAGCGACAGATAGATGTGTTAGTAAGTAAATTACGATCCATATAGATATGCATTCAGTGAACAGAGGACTATGAGGACACAGCATCCATGTGTATCAGGTGACAAGGACAAGGTTTCCCGCAAGGGAAGATTTGGAGGACAAATAAGAGATTGCCAGTTATATATGGGAATAAGGAAATTACAAAGCAAAGAACAGCCTGCTCAGTGTGTGTGGCCATGAGAGGCATAGCCTGTCCTCTGGTCACAAGTCCTTTGGTATGACTCGGGGTGTAACATTCAAAGAAAGGAGGACAAGGGATGATACTAGAGAGGGTGGTGCAAGCCAGACTATGGCAGGCCCCAGAAGCCATGCTGTGAAGTTTGGGTTCCATCCTGAAGGCAGTGAGGAACTCTTTTCTGAGGAACAATCATAGTTTGGTGGGAATGGAGTAGGCGTTCTCAACTAGAACTGCTCTTCTGCCCTGTAAGTGTTTGGCCATATCTAGACACACACACACACGCACACATAAACATGCACACACACACTTTATTTTATTTTCCATGTGTATATGTGTGTGTACATGCATGTCATATTTGCATATGGAGGTCAGAGGTCAACTTCCTGGAGTGTGTTCTCTCCTTCCACCATGTGGTCTCTGGGATTGAACTCAGATTATCAGGCTTGGTAGTAAGTGCCTTTATTCACTGAGCCACCTTGCTGGTTCCTGGATAGCAAAACTGGGTTGGCCAGGTGGTGGTGATGCACACACTTAGGAGGCAGAGGCAGGTGGATCTCTGTGAGTTCAAGGCCAGCCTGGTCTACAGAGTGAGTCCCAGGACAGCCAGGGCTACACAGAGAAACCCTGTCTGAAAAAACAAAACAAAACAAAGCAAACAAACAAAACATTAAGAGGGGTTGGGGCTGTATAGATGGCTCAGAGGTTAAGAGAACTTGCTGCTCTTCCAGAGGATCTGGGTTTGATTCCCAGCACCCACATGGTGGCTCACAACCATCTGTAACTCCAGTTCCAGGGAATCGGATGCCTTCTGGTCTCTGCAGGCACCAGGCACATATGTGGTACACAGACATGAATGCAGACAAAACACCCATGCACATAAAAAATGAAAAAAAAAACTAGAGGGATGTTACTAACATTTAATGTGTAGCTGCCAGGCTTCTGCCTAACACTCTATGGTGCTGTTTGATAACTCTCCTTTTCAGAGTTATCTGCCCAACCTGCCACTAGTGCAAGGTGGAGGAGCCTGATGTGGGAAGAAGAGGCTTGTTTGACAAATATTGATGAGTGGTGATGGACGGAAGTTGAGATGCTTTAAGGCAGGGGAAGGGAACAGGAGCAGTTGAGAGTAATGCCGAGGTATTTGAATTGATTGATACCAGTGCTGTTACCAGGCCAGGATAAGAGATGCGGGAAGGAGCCAGGGGCTTGAGTGCTTGTGAGGTCAACAGGGGACATGGAGAGTCAGTCTCAGAGAGGATTTTCTGTGTCTGTCTCACTAACTAGATTGGACAATTTAAGTTTTTTTTTTTTTTTTTTTGGTTTTTCGAGACAGGGTTTCTCTGTGTATCCTTGGCTGTCCTGGACTCACGTTGTAGACCAGGCTGGCCTCGAACTCACAAAGATCCGCCTGCCTCTGCCTCCCAAGTGCTGGGATTAAAGGCGTGCGCCACCACCGCCCGGCGACAATTTAAGTTTTAAGGGCAGAGATTCAGTCCCCCTCAGCTTTGAAGTCTGTGTTCACACCCTGGTACAAAGCAGAGGCTTGGGAAATGGTGGGAGGAATGAGAGTTGGTTGGTCTTGACTCTTTGCTCCCCACTCCTCCTGGTCCGAGCTCTGGCCCCCAGCTTCTGGTCACTTCATCTTCCCACAGAAAACCTGTGGAGTTCCTATCTGACCAAAGGGGTGATTGTGGAGAGGCGTGGAATGCCCTCAGTGGGCCTGACAGATGGCACTCCAGTTGACATGGACCATCCATATGTCTTCAGTGATATGACCTCCTACTTCACCCTGCTTGTTGGCATCTACTTCCCCTCAGTCACAGGTGAATGGGAGCTTGGAGAGGCTGGCCTCCTCCTGGGAGTGGTGCAAAGGATGGACAGGAAGGTCAGAGACAAGACTAAGGGTTCTTAGTTTGATAATCCTGCCTCCTAAGCAGAAGCTATTCATTCAGGCCCTATGGGAGAGGTAAAGAAATCAGGCTCAAAAAAGATAGCACAGGGGTCCGTGTGGCAGGGCAAGGCAACAGGCTCCCCAACTCCAACATATGTCCTTTCCTCAATGCCCTGGCTACTAGCTGAATTGCTCTTCTGCCTACAGGGATCATGGCTGGCTCGAATCGGTCTGGAGACTTGCGTGATGCCCAGAAATCCATCCCTACTGGAACCATCCTGGCCATTGCTACCACCTCTGCTGTCTGTATCCTGCACAGCTGAGCTGCGCCCACCCTGGGTGTGGGGGGTTACTGCAGGAGGTAGAGGTTGCTACCCTCTCTGGTGGCTCAGGATGGGAGGGTAGGGGTGTGCCATCATGCTAGGAATTCTCCTTTACTCTCTACCATAGACATCAGCTCTGTTGTTCTGTTTGGGGCCTGCATCGAGGGGGTCGTCCTACGGGACAAGTAAGTAAAGATCTGGGGTTGGTCTTGCCCCAGGGGAGGGCCAGGTGGGAGCCCTCAGGAGGGAACAGACCTGGCAGGGTAGCTGGGACCTGAGCAAGGGGGCCATGGGTGGGAGCCATTATAGTTGTTGTTAAACTCATTTTCCTCTTATTAAATATTTCATCTTTCTTGTCAACGGAGCTTAAGAAAGTCAAAAGATGTCTCCTTTGCTTTGGGATAATGATACATTTATTTAAGATCTGCTTTATTCATTCATTCACTTAACACTTCTCTGTATTGTTCATTGCCTTAAAGGTTCTGAGGGAAGCAAAGAGTGACACAGTTTGGTTTTATTTCGTTTGTTTTTGTTTTTGTCCTGAAGGAGCTCCATGGGGTGGTGACCACACTTATAAACAGACTTAGATGCAAAACATGAAGAGAGCCCCCAGGGGGTGGGCACAGTGCGACCTGGTCAAGTGGACAATTTGCATACATCCTGCTAGTTTTAGGGCAGTTTGGGTTCCACTTACCTCCCTAAATCCGGAGACCTCTCACGAGACTGCCAGGGTCCAGCAGTTCCTTCGCCTCAGCTCTTCATCTAGCAGTTGAAGGAACCCAGCAGACGCCCCTCTGAGGAAGAGCTGGAAGGATCTTTTGTACATTATAATTTGTCCTGCGCCAACCACAGATTTAAAGCGTAGACTTTTCCTCGTCATTGTTTCCTAAACAATACACCACAACAGCGAGGTCCATGGCACTTCAGTGTGTTTGGGGTTGTGAGTCAGTCATGAGACCTGATTCTGCATTTTCAGGAGAGTGTGTGCCTACCGGTGGGTAATGTGTCTACAGAAGAGTGATCACCACAGAATCCACCATCTTAGGAGCAAGGGTGCTGGGACCTGCCCCCCGCAGATGCTGAGTGATGTTCACCTCACTCTTCCTTCCTACTTTCTTTTAAAATTTTATTTGTTGTTGGGCTGTGGTGGTGCACGCCTTTAATCCCAGCACTTGGAAGGCAGAGGCAAGCCTGGTCTACAGAGTGAGTTTCAGGATAGCCAGGACTATACAGAGAAGCCCTATCTCGAAAAACATGAATGAATGAATGAATGAATGAATGAATGGATGAATGAATAAGTAAATAATTGCCAGGTGTGGTGGCATACATCTTTAATCCCAGTACTCAGGAGGTAGAGGCAAGTGGATCTCTGTGAGTTTGAGGCTAGCCTGGTCTACATAGTTAGTTCTAGGACAGCCAGACCTACACACAGAGAAACCTTGTCTCAACCCCCCCCCAATTTTATTTATTTATTATTATTAGTGTGAATGTCTGATGTGGGGGGAACAGGGCGAATGTGTGCCATGATGCGTGTGTGGGGGTCAGAAGACAACTTTCTTTTTTTTAATTTTTTTAAATTTTATTTTATGTGCATTGGGGTTTTGCCTGCATGTATGTCTGTGTAAGGGTGTTAGATCTTGGAGTCACAGACAGTTGTTAACTGCCATGTTGGTGCTGGGATTTGAACCCAGGTCCTTTGGAAAAGCAGTCAGTCTTCTTAACCGCTGGGCCACCTCTCCAGCCCCAGAAGACAACTTTCAAATTTGTTCTCTCCCTCCACCATAGGTTCTAGGGTATAAACTCAAGTTTGAAAATTTTGCATCTGGGGGCTGGAGAGGTGGCTCAGAGGTTAAGAGCATTGGCTGTTCTTCCCAAGGTCCTGAGTTCAATTCCCAGCAACCACATGGTGGCTTACAGCCATCTACATTGAGATCTGCCCGGGTATATATGTAGAGCAAATACTGTATACATAATAAATAAATAAATAATGTTAAAAAAAAAAAGAAAAAAAAAAGAAAAATTTGCATCTGACTATTATTTTAGCGTTGTATAACCTTCATACATCTCATTTAATCACAGACCTCTCATGAGAATGCCAAGGGCCCAGCAGTCCCTCCACCCACAGATCTCCAGTGGTGTTGTGGTATCTCAGCAATGCCCCTTTGAGTGCATCTCCAGGGACAGGACTCCCCTGCTGCTGAAGCAGCACTTCCCATCTTCCCTCCCTTTTTCTTTCTTTTTTTTTTTTTTGTTTTGTTTCTTTTTGTTTTTCAAGACAGGATTTCTTTGTGTAGCCCTGGCTGTCCTAGAACTCACTCTGTAGACCAGGCTGGCCTTGAACTCAGAGAGATCCGCCTGCCTCTGCCTCCCAAGTGCTGGGATTAGAGGCGTGCGCCACCATGCCGGACTCAGAGTCCCATTTTTGACATGGGGATGCTACAGTTCCATTGAACCAAGTGATTTGCTCAGGACCACTATGTTAACAATTGGCTGCTTATTAAAATCACATTCATACCCTGTTCTGGGCACAGTTTTCACTTCCTGTCTCCTATCCTCTCAGCATTTGTATGAGATAGGTTTATGGAGATTCTCAGCTTACAGCGGAGGAGGGTCAGTGATATGCTCAAGGCTACACAGACAGGAAGGACCGAGTGAGGATGCTTGGTTTTGTCTCTCCTTTGATCTTTGTGAAGCCTAACCCTTTGATCAGCACCTTGCTGGGCATGCCATCAATTTGGGGCAACCTACTCTGGAATCCAGGTGTCATTCTTCACCCAATGTCTCTGTCCCCTTACCATCTCTTTCCAGGTTTGGGGAAGCTGTGAATGGCAACCTGGTGGTGGGCACCCTGGCTTGGCCATCTCCCTGGGTCATTGTCATCGGTTCTTTCTTCTCTACCTGTGGGGCTGGACTACAGAGCCTCACAGGAGCCCCACGCCTGCTCCAGGCCATCTCCCGGGATGGCATAGTGCCCTTCCTGCAGGTCAGTGTGACAGAGCCACCCCACAGTGTGTGTATGTGTGTGCACATGCACATGTCTGTCATCTGGGCCCCTGCTCAGGAGACCCTGAGCAGGGGCCATCACCGGCCTTGAGGTCTCTCCTGTGTGCTGCTCCATAGCTATACCAAAAAAGAAGGGACCTTATTTTGGACTTGACCTGTGGTCAGTCAGTACCATCTCCAAACACTGTCTGCTCCTAGGGGGAAAATAGATGGCTCTTCTCCAGCCTAGGGGCCACTCTGGAATTCAGAGAGCCAGCCATGGGGCAAGGAAACACTCTCGTTTGCTTTGGTGCCTAAGAAAAGTCTATAGAGCATGCAGACACATCTCACCTATCCATCAGGAGTCTCTTTCCCTCTGGGGGGGTCATTTCAGTGTTACTGAGCTAGGATGGCAGTGAGGATGGGAGAGACAGAGAGAACCTGCTGTTCCTTTGGGTTCCCTAGATGACACTGAATACAGCCATTTCTTCATACCCCCTTATTGGTTATAAGAGTCCTGCCTCCACTCCCCTGGTTGCCAAGACCAAAGGCTTCAGTCCCCCACAGTGACTGCTCTGTTCCCAGGTCTTTGGCCACGGCAAAGCCAATGGAGAGCCAACCTGGGCGTTGCTGCTGACTGCCTGCATCTGTGAGATTGGCATCCTCATTGCCTCCCTGGACGAGGTCGCCCCCATCCTTTCCATGTGGGTACCAGGTCTGGGCCCTACCTGTTGGCCTCATGAGCCTCTCTTCCTGGGTCCCCCCCCCACCAGCCACCCCCACCCCCACCACCTTAACAACCCTAGGAAGTTCCCCAGTGGTTGTGGAAGCCCCTCCTCTGTGGTGCAGGTTCACCCTCACAACCTCAGGGTGTGCTGTGAGGTTTGGCCTTTCAATGTGACTTGACCCTTTCTCTCCTCTTGTCCTTACGCCTCTCTCCTCAAGTCTCAGTTTCTCTTCCTGCATCTCCCGAATCTGTTTCACCTGAGGTCTTTTTTTTGCATTCTAGGTTCTTCCTCATGTGTTACATGTTTGTGAACTTGGCTTGCGCTGTGCAGACACTGCTGAGGACACCCAACTGGAGGCCACGCTTTCGATATTACCACTGGTGGGTGCCCCTTTTCCTACCCCTCCCCGTAGGACCCTGTCTTACCTCTCCTTACCCCCACTTCACATCTGAGGTCCTCAGGCAGGATGTCCCATCCTCTCCAGCTTTTGTGTCCAGACAGCTCAAGGAAGGTCTTGGAGTGTGTCTTCTGGCCACACGCAGTAACGTGACACAGTCAGAAACAGCGTCAGTGACCATCTCTTCCTTGTCACAGTGCTCAACCTCTTCCAATATAGCATGGAAGTTAGAGTCTACTGAACTGGAATTCACAGCCTGACTCTCTACTTCCTGGCTCCAAGGCTGGGGTTGATGATGGAACCTCTTCAAACCTCAGTTTCCTCAGCTGGGATTTGGGCACAATGGCCATACTCCCTCCTGGGTCCCTGGTGATCATGTTGGCACCTGATGCAGGGATTCTCCCCTTGAGAGGGCCACAGACCTCCTTAGTATGTTACTCTGTGGCTTTTTTTCTGTGATAGGAAGGACCACTCCATACAGGGCAAAACTGAGTTCACAGCAGGTGACTGGCCCATGGTCTCCCGTAAGACTATGGAATAATGGACTTTTATGAAGGCCGGCTGAGTGACTGGCCCATGGTCTCCCGTAAGACTATGGAATAATGGACTTTTATGAAGGCCGGCTGAGTTCAGTCTTAGAGCTGGTCTTCCTGCTGGCCTCTTTCTGGAGAGTCCTGTTTCCAGTGTGTCCATGGATCTCTGTCTCAGAAACCATATGAACCCATTCTACCTGGAGCTGACTGTCAGGGTCTAAGGGACAGAGACTAGATAGGGTAGTTAGTGACTTGGGAGTGGGGTGGGAAATGGAGTGGTGTTGTGTCTGTGACTACTTGTTCAGTTAGAAAACCCATGTCTGCATGGTGCTCAGGGTGACAACAGGATGGCATTCAGACCTGGATGCCCATCTTGTCTAGGCCTTGCCTACTATCCTACCCTTGCTGTCCAAGTCCAGGCATCACTATCAGCCCTGCCAGGGTTCAGGGACAGGGCTCTCTTCCTTTTCCAGGACTCTCTCCTTCCTGGGCATGAGCCTCTGCCTGGCTCTCATGTTCATTTGCTCCTGGTATTATGCTCTGGTGGCCATGCTCATTGCTGGGCTCATCTATAAGTACATCGAATACCGGGGGTAAGTTACAGGAAGAGGCGGGAAGGATGAGGGACACAAAAGGGTGAGGGGTGACTGGGTGGGAGTCCATGGTTGGGATCCAGGGCAGTGACCATAGGGGGCTAGGTCTGGAGATGAAGGTGAGGCTTTGAGAAATGGGCAAGAAAGCATCTCGATTTAGGAGTGAATTCAAAGGGACATACTACAGCTTGACTGAGTCAGGAGGTGAGATCCACATGGGAGAGACAGCTGTGCCCTGGGACAACCAGTTCTGGGGGATGTTTCCCCTGCTGCTTCTGGTTTCCTGGACTCACATGATCTCCTTCCTGGTCCTCAGGGCCGAGAAGGAGTGGGGCGATGGCATCCGTGGCCTGTCCCTCAGTGCCGCTCGATATGCTCTCTTGCGCCTGGAGGAAGGACCTCCACACACCAAGAACTGGAGGTAAGTGGGGAGAGTACCTGGTGAGGCACTCAGGGTGGGGATGGCAAGGGAGCAGGGACCATATATATCCTTCTGGCTTTGTTTGGCTGAGTGGCACCTCCCCTGCCCCGCCCATGTCGCCTGACCCCTCCTTCTACAACACTATGATGAACTGAGTCCCAGACATTTGTTTCCCAAATCTATTCACCATGGCAGCCTCCTGGCCATGTGTTTGTCTATTTGATTGTTCCATTACTTGTGAAAAATAATTCTCAAACTCATGCACGGCAAACTCTCTTTCTGGCTCTGGGGGTACTGCCAGCTCACAGATCTGTGGCAATGCAGAGAGAAAGGCAAAGAGAGATCAGTCATGCAGAGTCTGTTCTCTCGCTTTGAGAGTGGTAGAGTCTCATAGGAGTCTCCACACTAATGCCAATGTTTCAATGAAGATGAGGTGGCCGAGGGCTTCTTTAATCTTTTCCTTCTGCCTCTCGGGTCAGGTACTTCCCAAATGGCTGCTGCACACGCCCCGCTTGACAACTGCCCCCCTGATCCCAAGAGTCAGGTTGGAAATCTGAACTAGGGACATGTTACTAACCTGGGACTTCCAGATGCTAGGCCTGGCACTGTCTGTAGATTCCCAAGTGGTCAGCGCAGGGTCCAGCCTAGAATAGGCACTTGGTGAATACCTCGAAAATAACTGAGAGTTGGAGGGGACGTGATGCTGAATGATTAAGGAGATGATAGGCAACTGTCTGGAAGGATGGATGGATATGCATGTACGCATATGGGAGTCTATCTGGGTGAAGAGATGGACATGTGAACAGATAGCGGGCGGGTGGGTGTGTGGGCAGTTGAGTGAATAATGCCTGCCAGGTAAATTCATCTGGAGATTGCTGGATGACTGAAGGACTGAAGGATGGAATGGATGAGTGGGTGGTTGAATGGATAGATGAATGGGGTGGATGGAGAGATGAGTGGGTGGGTGGATGGATGGCTTGCTGCTCAAGGAAATGGTTGCTATTGCCCCAGCAGGTTGTGGTTGATGGGGTGCCCCCGGGTGCACGGGCATAGAAGACAAACGGGTAAACTGATGTTGGTCATGTGGTGGCAGGGGATGGTGGGTGGGAGGCGGTAGGTGGATCACGTGGACCTGCACCTTCTTCAGGCCGCAGCTACTGGTGCTGGTGCGTGTGGACCAGGATCAGAATGTGGTACACCCGCAGCTGCTCTCCTTGACCTCCCAGCTCAAGGCAGGGAAGGGCCTGACCATTGTGGGCTCTGTCCTTGAGGGCACCTTTCTGGACAACCATCCTCAGGCTCAGCGGGCAGAGGAGGTGAGGAGAGGCCGGGTAGGGTGGGGAAGGGCCTGAAGGGAGCTGGTATTTGCCCTGCTGTTCTTGCCTTCTTCTGTGGACCTTTAGGATCACAGGGCACTCAAGAGTTTGTCTTCTCCTTAGACGACGAGTCTGAGGGTCAGCGAGTGACTGCCTTAGACTTCAACCCATAGGAGCTGGGGAGATGGCGCAGTGGATGAAGTGCTCGCTCTAAAGGCCAGAGGGCCTGACCTCAAGTCCCAAACACCAAAGTTAAAGCCAGGCACTGGGGATGCACTGCTTAACTCTAGCGCTGAGGATGGGGGTGGAGACAAGAGGGTCCCTGGAGCTCATTGCCCAGCAAGGCTAGCCAATCAGTGAGCTCCATGTTTAATGACTGACTCTCAAAAGAGTAAGGTGGAGAATGGTTAAGGGAGTCAGTTAATGTTGACCTCAGGCCCCTACACCCATGCATATGTGTGTACACTCACACACACACAGTTCAGCCACACCCATGCATGTGTACACACACACAGTTCGGCCACACCCATGCATATGTGTACACACACACACACACACACACACACACACTGTTCAGCCTACAGAACCAAAGGCTGATGGAGCTAGAAGGGCCCATTTTATGGAAAAGGAAATGGAAGCTTAGAGGCCAGGTTACTTAAAAGTCAGAAACCATTCTTCCTGCTGGAGGGAGAAATCTTTTAAGGTTTCTTCAAGTTCCAGGATCTCCTGGGTGTGGTGGCCTTTAATTCCTTTAATCCCAGCACTCTGGAGGCAGAGGCTGGCAGGTCTCTTTGAGTTTGAGGCCAGCCTGGTCTACAGAGTGAGTTTCCAGAAAGCCAGGGCTATGTAGAGAAACCCTGTCTCAAAATATATTTTTAAATAAAACAAAACAAAACAAAAACAAATTCAAAGATCTTCTAGGAGGAAACCAAGGTCCAGAGAGAAAGAAGCTTTCTGAAGTCACAAGGCTGGCTGGAAGTCTAGCCAAGATTTGCATATGCCCCTGGCTCTTGGTCACCTGCTTTTGTCACACCCATAAAGGATTATACAGAGCCACTGTGAATGGGGCAGCTGTGTGGGCATGAACTTCAGGAGAAGTATCCAGAACATGGTGGGTAGAAGAGGAAGTGGGCTCTACCTAAGACTCAGGCCTGTCTTCCCTCAGGGTTGTAGCTGGGAATAGAGAGAAAAGGGGGCCTAAGGGAGGTAAGGCGAGATGGGAGGGGCACCCCTAATGACTTGTGACAGTTTCTGTTTCTGCCTCACTGAGCCGTTCACACCATTCCATCAAGACTCAGGGCTGGAGGCCCCAACTGGTCTGGACAACTCAACGTGGACTGGCAGAGAGTGTGCTGGGTACCAGGCACTAGGCTAGGCACAGGGCAGAGCAGGGGACCCAGTGCTAGCCACAGGCCACAGCCACACACAGAAGGCTCCAACCCCATCGGCACTGTTGAGTGCTGCACTGGGACACTAGCAACAGAATAACTCAACACATTAGGGCTATGATACAGGGCAGTGGCCTGAGCCCTTTCGTGAATCAATCTGTGCAATTCTCCTGATTCCTAAGTGGATCTGCCACCCCCCCCCCCCATGGGACGATAGGAGTAGAGGTCAGGTGACTTGCCCGAGGCCACAGCCAGGAGGTGGCAGATGGAAATTAGCCTCTATTTGTTTGACATCAGGGCAGTGGTTGAGGGCAGAGTGGTTGAAATGTGAGCCTCCTGGCTCTTGAATCGTCACTGGCATTAGCAGCTTGTCCTTAAGCGAGTCTTAATTTCTCTGAGCCTCGATTTCCTCACTGATAAAATGGGGTAAGGAGAACCCTTCCCTCCGTGCAGATTAAATGTGCACTGACCATACTTATTATTTGTGTGGAGATAAATCATTACATTGTGTGGCCGTGCAGAACATCCTGGCTTAACTGCGGTCTGGGAGGAGGGTGGCATTTGAGTCAAGGGAGGAAGGTTTTAGTGGATGATGGGTCAGGAGCATGTGGGATGGTGGTGCACAGCGTGGTTAGAGCAATAGCAGGGTGTGAGGAGGTGGGGCGGCTCACCAGTGACAAGCAGGAACAGGGACCACAGATGATGGGGTGCCAGTTTGGGTCTTAGAGTGGGATAAGATCAGAGCTGAGGTTCAGGAAGATGGGCTAGATACAGAGAGGGACAGAGAGGAGGAGGGATGGATAAAAAACATGGGGGGAGAGGACTATGCGCCCCAGCCCAGGGTGTCTGAGGCTGGCTCTTAGGTGCGCGTACCCTCCCCCACAGTCTATCCGGCGGCTGATGGAGGCTGAGAAGGTGAAGGGCTTCTGCCAGGTAGTGATCTCCTCCAACCTTCGTGATGGTGTGTCCCACCTGATCCAGTCTGGGGGCCTTGGGGGACTACAACACAACACCGTGCTAGTGGGCTGGCCTCGCAACTGGCGTCAGAAGGAAGATCACCAGACATGGAGGAACTTCATCGGTACTGAGGTGGTGGGCTCAGGGATGAAGGCCTGGCCCTGTGATGCTTTGGTTCTGAGGGTTTTCTGAGCATAGTGTGGGTGTGGTTCAGCACACTCAAGTGACACACATGTCAGCCTCTGGGTCAGGCCCTGAGAGGAAGACAGGGCAGGGCAAGGGCGGGGCAAGGGCTGCAGCTTCCATCACAGGAGGGTAGGTTCTGTGTCTCTGCTCTGCTCTGTCCTAGATGTGTTCAGCCAACACTTACAGAATTCGTTTTGTGTGCCAGACAAGTCGAGGCTTTCTCTAATGCTCTCATGTCCCTGTGTGCTAGGCACCGTCATCTGCATTTTGGTGTGAGCCCAAGACATCGAGACAGAGGAATCTGCTTGGGTCACACAGCTGGGAAGTCTTGTTTGGAACAGCCAGAGGCTCCCCTGTTGACTCCAAACAGTTCTATATCTTTTAAGGATTCAGTGAGGCCACACATGGTGTCTTCTTAATAATCAAAAGAGGCATAGGGTGGGGAGGGGGCTCAGTTGGAAACGTGTTCACCATGAGATCCAGAAGGCTCAGTTTGGTCCTGGAATCCAGAGGTCCCCAGAATCCCAGGGAGGCAGAGACAGGAGACTCCCTGGGATTCAGCTGCCAGTCAGTCTATCCTGCACTGTGAGCTTTAGGCCAGTCAGGTCAGTTAGAGCCCTGCCTCAGACAGACAAACAGACAAACAAATCAATGGTAGCAAAGACAAACAAAAGCCCCCAACAAGGTGACAGCTCTTGAAGAACAGAGGATGCCTGAGGTTGATGTCCACTCTCCATATACAACTACATGTGTGCCCACATGAACACACACCCCTCCCCCATACACACACACATACACAAAAGGGAAAAAAGAAGAGGGGACATTACTGCCAGTTAACAGGAGGGGAAACTGAGACCAGGAAAGATTGAAGTACTTTCTTACAGCTGGATAGCCAGTAGATGACGAGGCCCAGGTAGTGCTGATGTTCTGATAACTGGGGTCCAAGGCCAAGGTCACATGGAGTGTGGCAGGTGCTGGGTGCCTGGAGACCTTGTGGCTTTTCCTTGGTTTTGAGAGAATTTGTCACTGTTGCCCTCTGGTCCTTTTTTGTGGTCTTTCCAAGAACTGGTCCGGGAAACCACAGCTGGCCACCTGGCCCTGCTGGTCACCAAGAATGTTTCTATGTTTCCTGGGAACCCTGAGCGCTTCTCTGAGGGCAGCATTGATGTGTGGTGGATTGTGCATGACGGGGGAATGCTCATGCTGCTGCCCTTCCTGCTGAGGCACCACAAGGTTCGTGCTCATGCGTGTCTGTGGTGTGGGGAGGGGCGTGTGTACATGCAAGTACATCTGTGGGGAAGCTCAGGGATCTGGCCAGGGCAGTCTCCATGCCTGCCCTTTATGGGGGCTCTGATCTCCCCTATCGGGTTGAGAGGTAAGTGGCGCCTTAGTGGAGGCACCTCAGATCTGAGCAGGGGATCTGCAGATAGAGCCTTGGTGGGAAGAGCCCTTGGAAAGGATGGGAGAGTGGATGCTTTGGCCATGGGTCTTCTCAGAGCCCCTCGATGGACCTTTCTGGATCACCTTTGGCCCTTGCAGGTCTGGAGGAAATGCAAAATGAGGATCTTCACTGTGGCCCAGATGGACGACAACAGCATCCAGATGAAGAAGGACCTGACAACATTTTTGTACCACTTACGAATTACCGCAGAGGTGGAGGTGGTGGAGATGGTGAGTCCCCAAGTCCTACCTGGGCTCTTCCTGTTGGCCCTAGCACCAATCAGGGCTACTCCAGTACCCATCAGCGGATGATGCCGGTTGTCCTTCCCCTGTGACCACCTGTTAGCCTCTTACATATTCATCTGAGAGTTCAGCCAGCCAGCCGCTCTGACAAGAGTGGCTGCCATGTTGAAGAGTGCTTGTTCTATGACAAACTGCTGTGTGTACTTGGCAAGTAGAAACACTCCAACCCTGGTGCTAGGACAAGTAATAGAAAACTTCAGGCTGGTGGGGGGGGGGCTCCTGCCTCCCCACCTTGGCCTTCCTGAGTTCCAAACTCTCGCTTTCCTCCCTGTCCATGGCCTCCAATGAGATACACACATTAGATGCTTCCATTCCCAGCTAGAGTGTTGAGACTCAGAAAAGTTTAGGGATTGAGGGCACAACACGATGGTGAGTGGCAGTGTCAGGATTCAAGCCCAGGCAGGCTGCCGGACAGTCTGCTCCTGCTTTATGCCGTCCCACTCCTGACTCTCCACCTCCTCAGGGTACCCTGCTGTGTTCACTAGCCTACCC
Source organism: Lophiomys imhausi (assembly GCA_907164525.1). Classification (NCBI taxonomy): domain Eukaryota; kingdom Metazoa; phylum Chordata; class Mammalia; order Rodentia; family Muridae; genus Lophiomys; species Lophiomys imhausi. The sequence goes on from CAJQZJ010032083.1 coordinate 426,878, forward strand.
ATGTATCCGTTCACTTACCACCGCATTCATCTAGGTATGTGTTCATTCATCTCTTTACAAACTTCTTCCCCTTCTTTATTCACTCAGGTGGTTAATTAATCAACCCGCTCATCACTTCGTCATTTACACACTTGCCTCTGGGCTGGGTGCACAGGGAATGAGCTGCTTGGTTTCCCAGGCCACAGCTGGCTCAGTCTGTTGCCTCCTCCAACCCTGGTGCTAGGACAAGTAATAGGAAACTTCAGGCTGGTGGGAGGGGGGGCTCCTGCCTCCCCACCTTGGCCTTCCTCAGTTCCAAACTCCCGCTTTCCTCCCTGTCCATAGCACGAGAGTGACATCTCAGCGTACACCTATGAGAAGACCCTGGTGATGGAGCAGCGCTCTCAGATCCTCAAACAAATGCACCTAACCAAGAATGAGCGGGAACGGGAGGTAAGGGTGTCCTGGTGGGGCTCTCAGAGCCACGAACTGCTTCCAACAGTGGGTCTGCCCACGTGTGGGAGGTTTTGGCCTGATACCCCTGGCCATCAGCACTAATGTCTTCATCTTAGTGACCCTTAACCCATCACCTCCTGATACGTGGCTCCCCTGTAGTGGGACTACGTGTGGCTGTTGCATTTTCCAGCCCCTCGCAGGGACTTTGGCATTGAGACAGACTTTCTCCTCTGTAGGAGACTTCTGGGCCCGAGGGAGAATAGTGGATGCTAAATATGTATGGATGATGGGCTCTCGGGGGTGTGGGATGGAGACGAGGGCTCATGAACAGACTCGGTAACAGATGGGTATTTAAAGACATGGATGTTGGGTAGGAGTCAGGGGCAAGCCTCCTAGGGTATGAGTGAAGGGCTCTCAGGGGAAGTGAGCTCTCGGGGGTGCTGAGCACCCTATGGGGTAAGAACTCTTCGGTTTCAATCCTGGCCCCCTGGAGTATGGAGAATAAAAGATTCACCCCAGGGAGTGGAGTCCCTGGGGGGGAAGTGAGGGATGATATGGGTATGGACAGAAGAGCTCCTGGAAGTGGGTGCTAGGTTGCTTGGAAAATGAGTGGCAGATTCCACAGTCAAGGATGAAGAGCCATGGGTTATGAGTCTTTCAGGTGGGGAGAATCTGATTTTCAGAATGTGGCCGATGGATGTTCAAGGAAATGAGCCATGGGCCCTTGAAGGATAGGTGATAGTAGAAGTGACAAGAAACGGGATGTGCTGGGACCAGCCAGAGTGACATGGGACCATAGTGCTAGGCTCAAGCCTTGCTGTGCCAGGTGTTGGACTTTGGTTGCTGATGGCAGGAAGGTCTGAGCTCTGGAGACCAGAGGCCAGGTCAGCAGTGCAATTGGTGTTTGGTCTTGAGGTGCTGTACTATTTTACAATGTGTGCCACCGGGGAATGTGGGTTACTTGGATAAGTGTCAGCTTGGCAGGGCGTGGGTGGTGACCCCCAGCTGAGCTGGCACCAACCTTTGCCACTCCCTAGATCCAGAGCATCACAGATGAGTCTCGGGGCTCCATCCGGAGGAAGAATCCAGCCAACCCTCGACTCCGCCTCAATGTTCCCGAGGAGACAGCTGGAGAGAGTGAGGAGAAGCCAGAAGAGGAGGTGAGTGGCTGGCATGACTTGGCTCTGCCTAGTGGCCGGAGAGTCTTTGGCCACTAAAAAGAGCCACCTGCTGAACAATCATCTCTACCTCAGGTGCAACTGATCCATGACCAGAGTGCTCCCAGCTGCCCCAGCAGCTCACCGTCTCCAGGGGAGGAGCCTGAGGGGGAGGGGGAGACAGACCCAGAGAAGGTGCATCTTACCTGGACCAAGGACAAGTCAGGGGCAGAGAAGAACAAAGGCCCCAGTCCTGTCTCCACCGAGGGCATCAAGGACTTCTTCAGCATGAAGCCGTACGGGACTGGGGCTGCATCTGGGGGTGGGATGGGCCTAAAGGTCATGCTTAATATGGCAGAATAACAGAGCAGGAGTGTCCTGGTTTGGCAGTCTGACGATCCAGGGCAGAACTTGCCTTGGCTTCCCCAGTTCGAGACTTACAGGGCTGGGCTTGATTGTTAAAGGTCAGACCAACTCCCAAGTGCAAGTGTAGAAAAGGTGAAGGTGGTTGGGGCCACACCCACCCAGGGCAGATGGTGGCTGGCTCAGCGGAGGCCGCCTCTTCCCCTGACCCCTCTCTTTTTCTTTCTCTCTTTGCTTCTCTTTGTTTCCTGAAGGGAGTGGGAAAACTTGTAAGTGCGCCACCATTTTTCCATCTTCTCTCCTAGGTTTCTAGGGCCCCTACTCCACGGAACCCTCAAAGGGTGTCCCTGGCCATTGCCCAGCTTGGAGAGATTTGGGGTTGGGGCGGTCCCAGGCTGGCAAGGACCAGGCCCTGAGTCAGGCTGGGAGGGCTACCGGACCTAATTCTTCCTGGCCTGGGCTACGGCCTTCACCTCCTCTCCTTTCTTCTGCAGGAACCAGTCCAACGTGCGGCGCATGCACACAGCTGTGCGGCTGAACGAGGTCATCGTGAATAAATCCCGGGATGCCAAATTGGTTTTGCTCAACATGCCGGGGCCTCCCCGCAACCGTAATGGCGATGAAAACTGTATCCTGGATTTAAGTTAGGGGGAAGAGGGAGGTGGACAGCAGAGTATGTGGGTTCTCTAGCATGGGGTGAAAACACCAGAGCAGGATCAGCACCGCGGACAGGGACGCGGGCTCAAGGAAGGTGCAGGTTCTGTCCTCCTTGACCGGCTCTCAGACATGGAGTTTCTGGAGGTCCTCACTGAGCAACTGGACCGGGTGATGCTGGTCCGCGGTGGCGGTCGAGAGGTCATCACCATCTACTCCTGAGGGCCGGGACCTGCCCCTCCGGCCCGAGCGTGCCCGGCCCGCGGCTCCGGAGCCCTCGCCGCGCCATCCCGCCGCTGTCACCGTTTACATAAGACCCCGTTGCCCGTGCCGTGGCCCCTTTCCCCGCTGCCTGCAGCCTGGAGGCCGCGGCCGTCGGGGCTCCGGGTCAGTCCTTGGGCCCCTTCTCTGAGCCCGGCCTCGCCCCGCCGGAGCAGACGCTGCAATAAAGGTGTCGAGGCGGCGTGGAGAGGAGCGGAACCGTGGTCCCGGGCTGGGCAGCCCCGGGCCCGTCCCTCCCCACGCCCCGCCGCGCTCCCCGGGTCCCCGAACCAGGGCGCCGGTCGGCCGCGCTATACATAGTGTACAGGAGACATCACGTGTATTTTTAACGTCCCCATATTTCTGTAACTAGAAGCGCAACGGACTCCTCGCCACGGCCGCGCTATCCCCGCTGCAGGCGACCAGGAAGGCGGCAACCCCGGGAGCCAGGTTTCCCTGCGCGCCCGAGCTGAGAGCCAAGTGCTCCTAAGGCCCGCGCTCTCCCTTCCCTTCCCGTCCCCGTCCACGCCCTGGGCTTCCCTTTCTTCCCTCCAGTCCCTGGCGAACACAGGTGAGATGGCGCCGGCTTCGGTGGATGCTAGCTTCCCGGCGGCCAGGAGAGCGAGGGCTTGCCCCTCCGGGGGCAGAAACCGGGGCCCGCGCCCACCGAGGAAGCCCAGCCCGGTGCCTTCACGGAGGAGCAGGCGTCTCTCCTCTGTTGGCTTGTCGCCTGCTCCCCCTGTCCCATGGCTCCTCGCCAAAGACTGAATTCGTGGAGCTGGGGGGCACACCCTCCCCAGTTTTCTCCCTAGGAAAAGGCGAGGGGATAGTGTCAGTCGAGGGGCCGACTCACCAGGACGCCTACGCAGCCTCTGATGTTGCCTCCTTTGGTCCCTATCTGCAGGTCCCGCCTGGGGACCCAGCTGCCTGCTGAGTGCCCTGAGGCTGGGCTTTGCTGCCTAGCAGCGGGTCCTTATCTACGTCTCTCAGATGCCAGGTCTAGAGGAGGGTTGGAGTCACGAGGGCTGAGTTCTTCCTAGCGCTTCGCCACCCTTTTCTGACGAGGACCCACGGCCTTTGGATTCCCTACGCTTCCGCTCCACCTGCCCCACCTGTGCGGAGGTGCCCTCAGCCCCTGAGAGAGGCGTTTGGCCGTTCCCTTCCTCCCGGGCACGTTATTAAGGGGACAGGCACTGCATGCTCCTTTAAGCGCCCTCTGGGACTAGGTACAGTGCCTCCAAGCCCCAGGGCCCTGGCCTGCGCACCTAGCTCCACATCCTGCCCACTTCAGGGCGGGGCCGTTAGCTGACCTCACCACCTCTTTTCCCTTGCTTGAGTCCAAGGCAGAGAGCTGCAGCTGGTGCCATCTAGACAGGGTCAGGTGTGGCCAGTGGCAGGGCTGGAGGTTCACTGCTCTGTTGCTCGGCCCCTCCGAGATTTGATGGGGGCTGGATATCCTTCCAGGAAGTAACAGTAAAGCTGAAAGTATAGGACCCAGAACCTGTCATCCTTCAAGACTGGCCCCCCCTTGTCGCGGTCTTGCCTTTTAGGGCAAGAAAGGGGCTGGACAGAAGGGGAGGAGGCTGTATCCACACCAATTAGGGAACCAAAGCTGCACTACCTGGGCCTAGACTCTCTGGTTGGCAAGAGCAAAGTTTCCGTTGGTGAAAACAAACATCCCACAACAAAACCCCAAGTTTTCTGTGCTCCATGTGCAATATTTGTTATGAACCTTGTGTCGTTCAAGTCACCTTTATAATCACTGTAGCTAGATGTTCCACGTCCATCCAGGTGACTTATACACTGAGTGCAATATTTCAATAGCCTGGTAGTGAGAACGAGTGTTGCTTTTGTTTCAGCCGACCTATGTGCAGGGCAATGTAATGCAGTCCAAAACCCTTGTAAATAGGAGAGGTTGCAAGCCAAATCAAAAATATTTATTGTTATTACTACTATTATTAGGCCTGCCTTTAATTTTAGTGTTCAGTATTTCGCATCCTGCCTCGGTATTGATCTTGTGTTCTCTGTGCCAATATGCAAAGGAGAGGGTCATTTCTTTCCTTTGCTGTTGAATGCTCCCATTTAATGCTTTAAGGCTTTTACTATGTTAAATTTTTTAGATACCCATCTGCACACAATGCAATAAAAATTTTATTACACCCTTGATAGCCTGAGGGGTACGGTTTAAACACTTCAGGAGGGAGTCAAATCCACTGTCAGCAGATGAAGGTTTAGCTTTTTGAGACAGGGTCTCATGGAGCCCAGACTGGCCTGGAACTTGACTATGTAGCCCAGGATGACCTTGAACTTCCAATCCTCTTGCCACCCGCTTCCAAGTGTTGGAGATAGTATGTGTGGGCCACCATATATCCACTTAGAGCAACACTCTTGGGTGGGAGACTGTCCTCTGCTCATAGAAGTGAGCACACTAGCTTTGGGGAACTGGGCCTGCGCTGGTAGGGGCTTCCTAGGTGTCAAGTCTCAGGGAACCTCTGGGAGGAGTGAGTTTCTAGGGCAGGCTCCGGACATTCATGCCAAGACTATCAAAGGCTCCTCAGGATTTTCAGGTTCTGACTATAGATTATGCCAAACTCCTACACAATGGGCAGCAACAGAGATGAAGGCAAAAGAGGCCCCTGCCTCCAACCATCACCCATAAAGGCTCTTCACAATGGCTTCTTTCTTTCCTTGTATCAAGTCTTGGCCACGCCTGTTGATATGCTCTCTACCAGAATTTACTGCTTGGCATTACTACTGACACTCCTATCTAGGCCAGCAACACAGAGGCTCAGGCATTCTGGGTTCAGAGACTCTGACCTTGGGGAAAGTGCTCTGCAAAGAGGTGCTACAGACACACCCAAGAAAGATGAGCACAGGCCTGGCTTTTTCATTTTAATTAAAAATTATTTCATTTTATCAACAACACAAGAATTCCAAAGAGAGGGGGAACCACCATATAAACAAACAGATCAGAACATAAACTGCTGTCATTTGGGGACCTTGGGTTTTTAAACTGGTTTGCTCAGCCTCTGGCAGGGACTCAACTGGAGTTACCACTCTTGATTGCCCTGCCAGTCCTGTTTCTCCCCAAGACTTGATCCCCAGGGTTCTAATGAACAGTCTTTTCCAAAGGAACAGGCGCTTCCTTCAGCTCCATTCAGGGCAGCAGCTAGAGCCCTCTAAGTGTCACCCTGTCTCAAAGTCATGAGTGTTGCCTGTATGAGAACATATCCAACTACCACAGCCTAACATCAAATGGTCCCTATCTCCTGGTCAGCAGAAAACAGAACAAGAGTCTGGAGGAAAACAAAAACTGAGGCTCAAAATAAACCACCCACAACAAGGGTATCCAGTGCCAGAGTCTGAGCTGCCTCCCAGTGCTGACAAATGCTGTGGACAGCAGTGGGTCCCAGAGTCACAGTTCATATCAAAGTGCTGAGTGAGCTGCTCAGGTGTCTGGAGACCCTCCAAGAAAATGGAAAACTACGAAACCAAACCAACGCCCAAGGGACCACTTTGACACAGGCACAAGAGTCCTCCTCTCTTCTGTGGCTGCCATGTCATACTTTGACGGTCCAGAGCAGCCAATCTGAGTCCTTGAATGGAGACCCATTCTCTGATGGAACAGTGATCACCCGGCCTGCCAAGACCACCCTGCTTTGCTGTGAGCAAGGCAGGAACTTAGCCCCAGCTGAGGCTGTGACCACTGACTCCACAGATGGTGTTCCAAACTGAGGCAGCCAGAGGTTGGCCTCTTCCTTTTTTCCTCCAAATCCACCAGGCAGGGGCCAGAACAACCCCATCAGACAGAAGCTGAGCCTAGACCCCAGGAATACTTATTTTCTACCCAAACAAAAGATCCAGCCCCGAATGCAGTCTAAGTTCTGATTCTGTTAAGTGGTAAGCAACAGCTGCAGGAAGGAGTGGTGTGAGAAACTTAGGATATGTGATGTTGACCCAGGGAGTGCGAAGAACACTTCCAAACATCTCTACTTAGGATGAAGTGGGAGGGGCCAGGGTAAGAGGGGACTAAGGACAGTGGACCGGTGTAGCCTCAGTAATGCCTCTGGTAAGATCCCATGGGGGCTTGGGGCCGCCCCACCTGTGCTGCTGTTTGGCTAACCAGGTGGGAAAGGGCAGGGCCACTCTGAATCAGGGTGTCCAGAGCCTTCTGTACACTTGGATTGTCAAAGTTAATACCCGTGGAGGATACAGGCCTCTGGCTAGCCATGTTGCTGGCAGGTGCCAAGCGGCTGGAAGGCTGACCAAAGAGCCCTTGGGAAGGAGCCCCAGGCCTGGGGCCCATGTTCCGAGCAGACCCTGCCTGTCCCACAATGTTTGGAGGCTGATTTCCAGAGGCCTGTGGTCTTTGCTGAGGCGGGTTGTTTGCTGCTGTGGAAAAATTCTGGTTCTGGGAGCTTCCGGCAGCAACTGAGGGGGATGCAGAGCTGCTGTCAGCCGCAACCGCACCACTATTGAAGAGGCTGAGGATTTTGGCCTGAAGCTCTTGCTGGGAGGTGGGGGGTGCGGCTGGAGGGGGTGTACCAGAGGGGAGCACTTGGCCGCTCTGAAGTGGTTGGGAACTTGATTTTGTCTTCAGCGTGGTACCTGAGGCCGCCCCGAGTGGCTGGCGGGAAATTGGGCCTGGAAGACAGAAGAGGGAGGCATCTGGTTGAGAGTGCCCCCTAAAGGAAGGAGGCCTAGCAGCCAAAGGAAGAACAGCAAGCCCACGACAATCATACAGTAACATCAGACTCCAAAGGGGCCATTTCAGGATATGGACTGTTTCACAGAAAGCAGACTAGTGCCCAAGAAAATTGCTTTAAAAAAGGAACAAGTAAATAAACAAGGGGCATCCATCATGGCTCCCAAAGGGTCAACAATACTAGTTTACCCACCACCAGCCCAACTCTAGGGAGCAGAGCTCAGCAGTGAATCTAGATCATTATTAACAGCATCATAAGCGTGCATGGCTTGTGGGAGAAGCCAAAAGATAGCTCATTTCCCCTGCCCACCACACAGAACCCTGGGCATGCCACCCGCCCACCAGAGCACTGGATGAGAAATGCAGAGTGAGAACTTCACCTCGGCCCTGCCACGTAGCTCACCAGGCAGAGAGTCGGCGCTGCTCCTCAGGAGCCGCTCCTTCCGTTCACGCAAGTAGTTGATGATCTTGTCCGTCTCCTCAGCAGTGAGGTATCTGTTGTCTGCCAGGAGGTTGATGAGGCTCTGGATAGCTGGAGGGTGCCTGCCGCGACCTCCCTCCTCAGGGCCTCCACGATCTCTTTCCTGGAGGATGGCTTCATTAGCCATCTTGGCTGCCCGTCGGGCAATCTCCTCACGTTCTTTTTCTCGACATTCATTCTTGTAGCGCTCATAATTTCTGGCCACTAGCACCATGGCATCCGCCTGGGGCATGTTGCGATGCTCTGTAGGAAGCAATGGCACAAGTTATTTTCTCCCATGACAAATCTAAGGGTCCATTGCTACATTTTGCCAAGCCTTTCTGCGACTCAAAGAGGAGAAGCAATGCAGTGGCAAGAAGCCTTGAGCCTAGAGTGAGGTGGCTGAGGGACAGAGCAGCACTCTTCAGTGTGGGACACACTTTCCTACAGAGCTATCTCTCCAGAGGATCACAGACCTGTGGTAAAAACCAAAGGAACACAAGAGCCTCCCACAGAGTCAAATAGGCCATGTGGGGAGCAGCCTCAGGACAGCAGCAGGAGGCCCATAGCTCCCTGCTGTGCTCTTCCGTGCAGAGCCACTAAATCTTTTTAATTCGCAGTTCAAAAGTCATGGACTAAGTTCAAATTGTAATTCTAAATAACCAGTGCTTCTCAATGAGTCTTAACAGGGTGGTGAGGACACTTACTGGAACCTTACATAAACATCCACAAGCAAGCTAATGGCAGCTCCTCAGAGACAAACCAGAGTCTAACATATCCTGTGACTATAGGTGTGACAGCCACGTCAGCAGGTGGAAAAGAGGAAGTTAGAGCCCAAAAAAGTCCACCAATGGCTGAGTCTCAAAGCTTGGGCTCAAGGTACTACAAGTCACTTTGAAGGGCGACTTGAAGGATCCTGTCCTTTCTATGGAGGACAGTGCCTGTGGTCCTAACACCTCAACTTGCTTCTCTAGCACACTGACAAACAGTAGTCTATCTGTGAAGAGTCTCTGTCCCTGGGAGCTGCACTGCAGGCAGCAGAGGCCTAAGCCAGACCTCACTGGGAGCCAGGTATGTGCACTCTTTCCAAGAGTCCCTTCAGTGATGTTACACTGGTGGCTTGCAATGGGACACAGTGGAAATCTTGAATACTACACATCAGCCTGCCTCTGCACCAGAACTGGCTGGTGACAGCTTGCCAGCAGGTCCAGAACAGTATCAGAGAACACCAAGGAAAGGATGAAAGTCTCCTCCACAGCACAGGAAGGGGTTGTCACATTGGAGCTGAACATGTCAGTCACTCCCCAAAGCCCACTTCTCATGGGCGGGGCACAGAGTCAGTGTGCTGGTGTCTACCCCTGGGAACTTGGACTTCTTGGGTCTCGGTACCTTGTGGAGTTCCAAACATGATGTTGACTGTGCAGGAACGGTGAATCTGGTGCTGCTGGGTGATGACAATGGCAAAGGGAGACCCTCCCCGGCTGACATCCTCCAGCGCTTGTGAGAGGGACACCTCTGTGTTGAGGAAGATCAGGTCTACAACCATGCCCAGGTCTCGTACTTTTCTACCCACAGACTCAGCATAATCTCTGTAAGAACAAACAGGATCCAGGTGAGCATCCCTAGCCATGTCTCAATCTGTACACTTCTGGACCTCAGCCAGGTGTCTTGTTCTTCTCAGAACTCAGACTCTAGCCCACCCAGAGCTATCTTTGAGGCTTCTAGAATATTTTAACGTGTGCTATGGGCACACAGGAAGTTGCCAGTTGGACAGAATTTGACCTGCCTCCTATTTACCTGTTAAAGCTGACTCTGACTGGGCACTCTGTTTCTATTCAGAAGCCTTGGTGTGTTACTCCCAACCAGCCTAGCCTGTTCAGACCTTGGGAAGCTCAGCATTCTGTTTTCTGGTACTTTGGAAAACAAGCCCTGTGGAGAATGCTCCTCACTGAGTTTAACTTAACAAACTGTTTCCTGAAGACTAGGCCATAAAGAATTAAGCACAGGGAACTTTAAAAAGGGCATATTGAGGATGGAATGTGAGCCATTTCACATGGGTCTTTAAACATCAACTTACAGCTCAAATACTTCCATGAAGAAAGATTTGGTTTCTTTTTTCTTTTTCTTTGGTTTTTCGAGACAGGGTTTCTCTGTGTGGCCCTTGCTGTCCAGGACTCACTTTGCAGAGATTCGCCTGCCTCTGCCTCCCGAGTGCTGGGATTAAAGGCGTGGGCCACCACACCTGGCAAGATTTGGTTTCTTAAGGACTTACGCTTCATACTAAAGACTCTGGACCACAAAGTAAGGTTACAGTACGAAGTGAGGTGAGACTAGAAAAAGCATCACTATTAATCCCAGCACTTGGGAGGCAGAGGCAGGAGGATCTCTGTGAGTTCAAGGCCAGCCTGGTCTACAGAGTGAGTCCAGGACAGCCAGGGCCACACAGAGAAACCCTGTCTCAAAGAAAGAAAAAAAAAAGCATCACCAGCTTCATTTCAATGCCCAAGTCATCAGTCTCACTTAAAAGGAAGAAACTGCATCTTCATTTGCACTCTCATGCCATTCCGAGGTCTAACAGTGCCCAGCTCTCACTCACAGAAAAGACGCTGTGAGAAGGAATGAAGGGACACTGAGCATGTGCATTAGTGCTTCCTTTGCTGAAAAGAACTGTCTGCTTCTTTCATGTGTGACGTGTCATCATTCCATAGGGCAGCACTTGTCACAACAGTGCTGGTACTGTCAGCAGTGGGACCACACTCTTTAGCACTCAGCTAGAGTACATTCAGGAACTTCCCAACTGAAGTCACAGGATAGGAGCGCAGCTCCAGACTTGCTATTCCAGCCAGCCTCTGCCTTGTGGTCTCAATAATGGAGTGGTCAGGGTGGATCTCCAGGGGGTTTTTGCTGTTTTTTAACTCCCAACGCTGAGTTCTCTCTCAGGGGCTAGCCTTCATGATTCTTTCATATTTGCTGTCTATCCATAAGTGCTCATGACAACAACAGCATGAGGATGTCACCAAGAAATCTGACACAACCACCATTTTGACCTTTTTCTTAAGATATCTTTCATAATTTTGCTGTTTTCAAACTTGGTCTCCTCTTCCTGTTTCTCTGTCTTCTGGAAGTTCCAAGTGGTTTTGGTAACTGACACATCTTCCCTCACAACCCAGGTCACGTCTGAGGCACTCCTTGGAAATGGCCCACAGAGGGCGCCCCTGTGAGGACACATGGGCTTCTGGTTTTCTTCACTCTGGTCTTTAGAAGAAACTACCTTATCCCCAGAAGATGCTGTGTAGTATCGTAAAAAGTGTGAAAAGTGTCTGACTTGGGAGGTCTTCATCCACTCTGAGCTTATAGGTTTTGAAAACTGCTCATTAACTTTTTTCAGTTCTCTTTGTCCTCTACCAGTTTATTACATTTAAAAGATTTATTTTTATGTCTGTTAAGTGTCTTGTTTGTATATATGCCTGTGAATTATGTACCTGGTGCCACAGGAGGCCAGAAGAGGGGACTGGATCCTCTAGAACTATAGTCACAGAAAGCTGTTGTCACCATGTGGGTCCTGGGAATTGAACCCGGGTCCTCTGGAAGAGCAGCCAGTGAGTGTTCTTAACTGCTGAGCCATCTCTCCACAGCTTCTTTTACGAGTTTAATGAACAAAAAGTTCTAAGCATGTTTTTTGACCAAATTCTGATAGTTTTCCAAATTTTGTTTTGATGTACCATTTCACAGGAAACACTTAAGAGGAAAATCTTTGGAATCCACAAGAGTTTTAGTAAGATTCAGATCCTCAGAGGCTAACCTGTAGTTATGCAGCCCAGTGTCCTTCCCAATTATTGGTGAAATATCTGCTCCAAATAAGGTTTGTTTTGTTAAACTCTTCTGTTTTTTTTTTTTTTTGCTGTTTGTTTGCCTGTTCATTTATTTTTATTTATTTTATGTGCATTGGTGTTTTGCCTGCATGTATGTCTGTGTGAGAGTGTTAGATCTTGGAGTTAGACAGTTGTGAGCCACCATGTGGGTCCTGGGAATTGAACCTGGGTCCTCTAGAAGAGCAGTCAGTGCTCTTAACTGCTGAGCCATCTCTCCAGCCCCCTTGTTTTGTTTTTTTGAGATAGGGTTTCTCCCTGGCTGTCCTGGACTCTCTCTGTAGACCAGGGTAGCCTGGAACTCAGAGATCTGCCTGCCTCTGCCTCCCGAGAGCTGGGATTAAATGTGTGCACCACCACCACCAGGATTGTCAAGCTCTTCTTGACCAGTACGCTTCTCAATTGTCCTCTTCTTTTTCTCATCACCACTGTTAGGTTCTGCATCAGACTCTTCTTTGTCTTCCTTGTCCTTCGGCTTCGTCACCACTGACGGTCACACGCCTCCATGAACAGAGTAATGGGATAAACAAAACACAAACAGACAGACAGACAGACACCCTGAGAATATTTCTTCACAACCTTGTCTTTCCTGTAAGCACCCAGCTCAGTCTTTCTGGTGCAACAGACCTTTGTCCATAGGTTCCCTGTCAGTTTTTGTCAGGTTTGATAAATAGGTTTTTGTCAGGTTTGATCCATAGGTTCCCTGTCAGTTCCGACATGCCAACAGTCTAGGCTTAGCTGCCATATTGTTGATCAATATTATGTTTGGTCATCGAAGTCACTCTCTCAGCAACCAGATATACAGAATAAAAGCCACACCAAAGTGGGCAATCATGAAGGCCTGCACTAGCTTCATGAAAACTCTGGTCCTGGACTTGGTGATAAAGCCAAGGTTCCTGATGAAGCTGACCTTGGGCCAGATCGCCTTCGGTCATTTATTATGAGATTAACAGCTCGTTCCTAGGGTCTAGTTTACCAGGATCTGTTAAAGCTTTCATTTGATTTTGTCCAGAGCATCTGATGAATTTGTTTGAATAGAAGTATTAATGATCAATGATATTGATTGGGCAGCTCCCACCTGGAATGTGAAAGTTTCACCCTCTTTCCCCTCTCTCCATCAGTAGGATTTCCTTAGGTATACTGGCTGCATATACTTCACAGGTGGGTCTCCAGTGTAACAATCTTGGGATTCTGAAATCGAGTGTGTGTGTGGTGTGTGGTGTGTGTGGTGTGTGGTGTGGGTGGTGTGTGGTGTGTGGGATGTGGGGTGTGTGGTGTGTGTGGTGTGTGGTGTGTGGTGTGTGGTGTGTGTGTGTGTAGCCCATGCTAGCCCTAAGCTTGAAGCACTTCTCCTACCTGTGTGCTCTGAAGTGCTGAGACTGCAGGGCTCGCCATGACCAGATGACACCCTCCTTTTGTTTCTCTAGTCTAACACTCAGTGCTGTCTAAGACCTGCTGTGCGCTTCAATCCTTAGGGGAGGTTGCATGGGGACACAATGGGAAGAAAGCCTGTGCTTTGATGCTAGAATGTGAGTTTGGGCTCCAGATCCAACATTCATTTGTAAAGCTGTGAAACTATGAGCAAGTCCTTTCACCTCTTACCAAACTCAGCTTTATTTCCTAACAGCCAGTAACATAGGAACATGACTCAGTTCCTGTCATTTTATTGATCTTGCAGTCTCCAACTTAAATTAAACTTACCCCGATATCTTCCCCTCACAAGATTCATTATTTATACTTTTTTGCCACCTTTTCACTAATCTGAGATCCTTTGTCTTGTTTTGTTTTTCGAGACAGGGTTTCTCTGTGTGTATTCCTTGGCTGTTCTGGACTCACTTTGTAGACCAGGCTGGCCTCAAACTCACAGAGATTCACCTGCCTCTGCCTCTCGAGTGCTAGGATTAAAGGTGTGCCCCACCACGCCTGGCCATTAGACAGCTATGAACTGCCATGTGGTTGCTGGGATTTGAACTGAGTCCTTTTGGAAGAGCAGCCAGTGTTGCTTTTAACCGCTGAGCCATCTCTTCAGCCCCAATTTGTGAGATCTAAAGGCAGACAGTGCTAAGGTGTTTATTATTACTGTAGTCCCAGTACTCAGCCACTATCTCTCTCTCTCTCACACACACACACATACA
>CAJQZJ010032083.1:443816-470284 GCA_907164525.1 Lophiomys imhausi
TCTTGCTAATAGTTATTTTCTGTGTCTTTCTCAGAAATCATTAGATATATCCTAGCAGGCATGAAGTGGGTTCTCACTGTGGCTCTCATCTGCACCTGCCCGATGACTCATGATGTAGAACATCTTTCATGCATTTCCTGGCTACCTGGGTATCTCTGTGTTCTGGCACTCTAAACCTAATTTACACTCCACTTCTGTTTTCATTTGTACAGCGTTCTTTCACAACAAAGACAGATCCAAATGCTTTTTTGTTAGTTGGTTTTTTTGTTTTGTTTTGAGTCAGGGTTTTTCTGTGTAGCCCTGGCTATCCTCAAATTCTGAGATGTGCTTGCCTCTGCCTCTCAAGTGATGGAATTAAAGGTGTGCGCCACCACCGCCTGGCTCCAGATGATTTTAGTAAGCACAATTCATCAGTTGTTCATACATTCAGCAAACTTACTGAGTGCTACCTGATAGGCACAGGAAGTGTAAGGTTAACTTAGAGTTTTTGGAAAGTGCACCCAAATACACCTAAAAAATCATTACTAACCAAAAGGCAGATAGGCAGCTCTAGACACACCTGTACAGAGGGTCTCGGTAGTCTCTTATATCTCTGTATCTATCATACAGGGGGTCTCGATGATCTCTAAAATCTCTAGAGTCTCTTAGATCACGAAAGTCCCGAAAATCCCTTAGGTCCCGAGCTTCACGTATATTTCTGCTGTCTCTATGATCCCGAATGTCTCTGCGGTCCCGCAACTCCCGGGAGTCTCCAATGTCTCTGCTATCCCGGGCATCCCGGCCATTTCTGCCATCCCTGGATTCTCTCCTTGGACTTCCTCGAACTGGAGAACGATCGCGCCTTGCATCTCGGCTATCTCCAAAGCCATATGGATCCCTGTGGGAGTTAGCGAAAATATGCTAAGACAAAGACACTTTGGGTGGCCAACTCTTCAGCTCTTTAGAGGAGAGTGACACCTCCCTCCAAGTATTTTTCTCTAAAACACAGCACTCAAAACAGTGAGAATGTAACTAAAAATTTTAGGACAATCACCCATCTTGTTAGGCCCAGAAGGTTCTAGAACCTCAAAAGATCACAGCATCAAAGGAAGTGTGCATCAACAAAAGCCAACGGCTTTGGCTGGAGCAGTCACCACAGTCACCAGGTTTCAGGCGTGCGTACCTCAGCTTTTACACAAGCTGAGTTCTCTCTTCAGTTACAACAGGTTTTCAAAGGGAAAGCGCTTTCCCCTAAAGTCTATTTTCTTCCATGACCAGTATCTGAAAAAGACTTTACAGGTCAGAACTATGGGGGCACAGTAAGGGCCAAGGCTCATAAAGGAAAAGTCAATTTTTCAGCTCTTTATTGGAGAAAGTGCCACCCTTCAGGTCTTTCCTCTCAAACACAGCACTTCAACGTGAGAGCAGGACTAGAATTTTAAGGATCTGTCACCCTGCTCAGACACAGCTCATACAAAGTTAACCAAAGGGATAATTTTTAAATTATAGAAAATCACCTAAAATATCTGGCAGGACATTCAAATAAAGGGAGGAAAAAGCAGGCAAAATCTGGTATGTAAAGTTAACGGCTCTGAAATAATCAGCTCGCGTATTGTACTGGTAGTAGTTTCCTCCATTCCAAGGGTTTACAAAGAATGTAGTTAGTTCCTTTTTTGCTTTTCACTTTAAGTGTTTGAAGTCAGTGCATGTGTTTGTGCGGCTCTAACTCAATATTCTTCAGGAGACATTTTAGTCACTACAAACTGATCCCAGACAAAATTACAACTGTCCCATTCTAACCCAGCCAATCACCTGCAGTTTTCACTTCTTCAAGTTGCCAATGGCTAAGTTCTTAAGTTAGCTTTGACTCTTCTTCCCCATCCTTGTGAAGTCACCTGAATCTTCATAAACTTTTGTTTCTGTTGACACCAAAAAAAATTCTCCCCAAAACCAAAATGCCAATCTTCTTGATTTTACCTCGTTCAATACATCCTAAATGCCTATCTCTGCCAGTTACCCATCTCCCCTTGGCTCTCCAGGAGCCTCAGGCAGCCTAACAAATCGGGTCCTTTTTTCACTATTTCCTCCTTATTTCCTGTTTCAACTTAAGTTGCTTTTATGACCTAACCCACAAACATACCTAGTTCCATACTTTTGTTCATGTGGTTTCTCTATTTTCTAGATGAATCCAAATACAAACAACCCTCACAGGCAAGGCCACGTGCCATCTTCCAGCCCTTTCCTCAAATCTTCCACTAGCTGCTTTCTTCCTGCTAAAACCTCCATGTCTACGACTCAACTTGACCTGGCATTTATCTTTGTACAATGTCTTATGTCTGACCCACTTTTAGGATTACCTCCTCCATAAAACCTGCCCTAAACTTTTGATCTTTTCCAATGAAAAGGCTCCTCCCCCAGTTTTCCACCTCAGTAAATGACAAGAGCTGACAGTCACTCAAGCCAGAAACCTGGATGTCCTCAGTCACACTCCCAAGTATGTCTCTAAATCCAGCAGTTTCCTTCTCTGAAAACTGGTGTCAGTTCTGCCCGATTTACCTTCCCTGTCACCACTGAATGCTAACTCTTGACCTTGCCTTCCAAACAGAGTTCTGCTCTTGCCTTGTCTTTGTCCAGAAAGGTGGCTCTTGAGTGAATATTTATGTAGTAAAACCCTTTATTTCCCAAAGTATTTAAATTCAATAAAATCTCTCTAAGGTTAGCAAGGGCCTAAAAAATGATCTTTGACCCAATATTCTCCACCCTGGTGTACTTTCTCCCTAGTTTACAACTTTCTGTCATGTGAGGTTTTTATCTACAACCAGCCTGAATTTTTCCTGATCCCTTTGTACAGGAGGAATGGACCCATATTCCTTTTCTGGGTTTCAGCATAGAAATATCCCCTACTCCTTGATTCTCTTATCTTCTGGTATGTGAGACAGGGTCTCATAGCCTAGGCTCATGATTCTCCTAAGTGCTGGGATTATAGGTGTGTGTGCCACCATGCCTGACTGATTTTGTTTGTTTAAAAGTTTACTAGGTATGACAGCACAAAACCAAAACGCCGGCACTCAGGAGGCTAAGGTGCCAGGATTGTCATGACTATGGCCAGCCTAGTACACACATTGAGGACAGAGCAGCTACACAGCAAGACCATGCCTCATAAGGAGGGAAAAAAATAAAATTACTTTCTGCCCCTAAGATTTTAAGGTTATAATTTTTGGGGTGGTATTAGGGGTTAAACTCAAGGTATCATGTATGTTAAAAGTGAGTGCTCTACCACTGGCATGCACCCTGTCCCAACTACTTTGTGCTTTCTCATATCATTTAGCACAATTTTTCATTCTATGTTCATTCAATGTATCTTCTCTAGTACACGCATACTCTACAGGGACAAAGATGTCAGTCTGATTCTGCACCAGAATCATATTACACAGAACTATGTTGGGAGGAACATGTCCCTACACACATTATTACTGCACTTAGCAAACTGTCCTGAGGTAACAGTCACACAGTGCGCATTTTAATCAACATTGGATCACATGCACAACAGTATTCCTTTAAGACTATATCACATAGCAGCTGTCTGTATATAGGCATACTTGATGTTATTTACAAAACAAAAAATTTGCGGGCTGGAGAGATGGCTCAGCGGTTAAGAGCACTGGCTGCTCTTCCAGAGGTCATGAGTTCAATTCCCAGCAACCACATGGTGGCTCACAACCATCCATAATGAAATCTGGTGCCCTCTTCTGGCCTGCAGATATACCTGCAGACAGAACACTGTATACATAATAAATAAATCTTTAAAAAAAAATTGCTCAGCAGCTTGCTCTGGAAACAGCCTCTTGTTAGGCAGGGAAAGGTGGTATCTGCTTACATGGATTCTCTACAACGGCTGTTTTGAAGGCTATGTCTCTAGGAGTCAGCAGAGTCCTGAAAATGTTAATAAATTAAACTATTTCACTGACCCTTAAGCCTTCCAAGAGCAGGTACCATGTTCTGTTGTGACTTCTGTCATTCATCACGACAGTACACAGTAAGCCATTTATCGGTGTCATTGGCCTGGGAGCAAGCCTATATTTCCTTTCATCCTCATAGTTACAACAAGAGCAATTTAAATGTAATTTTGCTTCTAAAAAGCCTTTTCTGACTTTTTTTTTTTTAGATGAGGGACTTGCTAGGTTTAGGGTGGTCTCAAATTCTAGGTTAAAAAAAACTTTCTGCCTCAGCTTCCAGAAGAGCTGGGAAAATAGTCTAGTCCTCTCTTTTATGGCTCATCAATGCTCTGATTTGTAGGCACAATCATAGTAGGTAGGTGTTTAAATGAGAGCTAACCAATCTTAGCAGACCCAAGTGCAGATGAACCAAGCTGCTTAAACTCCCTCCTGTATTACAGAATCTTCCCGCTACAGTGTAAAATGTGGGCAGTCAGGACACAATACAAAGTGACAAATACAAAATATTTGTAGATTAGAAATGATTAGCAGCTAGACCTGTGTTGGGGAATGATTAGAAGTAGTATTTAGAAATGGAGTCAGATTTCAAGTGTTCTTGGCAATCAGACCTGAAATATCATGAGCCTGATCGGAAACAAACCACAAAAGGCCTTGGGTTGGGAGAATGTGGATAAGAGAACGATGTCACAGCATGTCATCTGCAGCCTTATAACAATTATAAATAACATATCTGGTTCCTGTTATTACTGTTTTTATTTTTAGGTGTTCCTACAAGCTAGGCAAGAACAGCAACCAATCTATATCTCCAATCCAGACAGTCTCGCTCTTTCTATACCACTGAAGCATCTTACCTGGTAGAGTTTGCCTTTGCAGGTTGACCATAACAACCCTGTTTTCACAGTTTGGGCCCATAATTCTTATGTGGCATAACCTTCTTTTCCCTTCCCTCAAAGGTTCACGGGTAACAAAGCTAATAATTCTCTTCTGGATAAAAACACAGAAGGGGCAATATTCACAAAGGGGAATGGGTAGATAGAAGCAAAGGAGTGGTGGTGGTAAAGGCAGTAAGATACTAATTATCCAAAAAGGTGACACATTTTCCCTCCTCCAAATGAGCAATATGGCAAACTGCTGTTCTGGAGACAAAAACAAACTAAAAAAACCCTTTTAGGACCACTTTAGGACCAAAGCAACCAAGTTCTCAGAGCAAATGCACTCTGGTTTGGATCCCATCATCTTTCTTAAAACAAAAACAGTTAATAAAAGGGTAGTACTGGGCTTAGCATCCAAAGCTAGTAGAGGACAAGCCTCCTGCATGAAGATCTTGACCCCAGATGGTAAGTAGGTTACAAGGAAGTTTCTGGAGTACAAAAAGTTCACAGATCATTGCAGGGCACTCAGAAGTATTTGTCAAAACAGCACTTGTCAAGTACCACACTACTAGAGACCAAGAAGGAAAAGAGCATGACAGTTAAACAGTAGTACCTGAGGCTACAGAGGGAGGCACGTGGTCAACAATTTTGTTCCATGTTGATCTGTGCATGGGAAGGGGAGGCAAATGCTCTGTTTTAAAAGAGAATCAAATCACCAGGGAATTTTGGAGATAAGGTGGGGATGGGTGAGGGAAAAACAGCATGGTTCAATAGCCAGTGACATGCTTCAGGTTGATGGGCTTCCTTTGCTGGGAACTAAAGGAGCTTGGAGGGCACCAGGCATCTGAGAGCATACAGAGAGGAACTGACAGATGGTTGGCTTACAAGGCCAAGACGGACTTGAGCTGTTTTTCAGCAAGCTTGAAAAGCCAGATCCAGAACAGCGTTCCTTGGTTTTGGCTGTACAGGAGGTTCAGGAGAAAGGCCTCATTTTCTTTCTTTTCTGCCATTCCTTTTTTTCCTCGTGTCCACTGCAGTTATGTCTTGGGAAGGTCAACCTTCATTTGACCCCTGAAAAAAATCCTTCATTGGCTGTTCAAATTCCTGTCACAGATTCTGCCCACAAATACCATTCTCTAAATGGCTAGATGTGGTGTGATGTTGCTCCACCACAATAGCCCATGTGGCGAGAGATAAAGGACTCAGAGAACTCTATCATCAAATGCAGGATAATAGAGTTCCCTACCAGGAAACTGGGTGCAATGAGATGCATACTTCACAGATGCAAATTCTTCCAGTGCTCAAGCTGGCTTCTCTGCTGCTAGATGTGGCACCTCTTGAGGGCTGACGACTTTCTTCAGGTGCAAGAGAAGGGTCTTCCACGGTGAGGTGGCCACTGAAAGTCGGGGCCAATCTCACAGTACAGGAACAAGCAGTTATTGAAGAAACTAAAGCTACATGGATATGGTGAGACCATACAGGTCATGTGGGACATGTGTCAGAGTCAGGTTATTTCTGATGAGCTAATCCCCAGTGTCTCTCACCTTCACAAACATAAGGGGGGAAAATCCCCCGAAGATCTTTAGGTGTGGAGAAAGTAATTCTATGTGTTGTTCTTTAGGTCACATGGGAAGGTTTAGGAAACAGAACTTAAGAGGCCAAATCAGCACAGGGATGTGCTCCAAGTTTTGATTTTTCAAGGTAGACTGAAAATGACAACTTCAAAAATCTGGGGCACGAGAATCTTAACTGAGTCACTGAAAGCAGACCATTGCCTGGAGAACCCGAATAAGCATGCAGTGCACTAAAGTGGTCCAAGGAGGCAGCGCATGGGTTGTACACAAAGGATCCAGGTTGAAATGTGATCCTGAGTAGGGGTCACTCATGCAGACTTCATACTTGGCCTGGCTGGCAGTGTCAGAATCATACCTTGACAGCTGGAGTCTAGGGAGGCCCATTAGTGAACACAGGGCAAGCCCAGCAGAACTGTAGTTCACAGACACATCTAAAGAGGTGATAGTCCTGTGAAAACTTCCAAAGATGGGTGTTTTGACACTCAGGGTTAAAGTCCAACAAAACAAGTGTTATGAAGGTCTTGCCAGCACATCTAAAACAATTTTTGTTTTAAAGTAGACAGCATGAGGACAAAAAGGCATATCTTAAATACTGGTCATCAGTTCAGTGTCAAGCCTCATCCCCACCCTGTGCTGGGCACACAGAAGGACCAGTGGGTTGCACAGTGATGGCAGGCAGTTCAACTGCTGACACTGGAATTACCTCAAGGCTTTGACTGGATGCAGGAGCCCAAAGAACTGATCATTTAGAGTCACTGCCTGTCTAGGCTAGTGTGCCCTGCCCTGCCTGTGGCTGCACGGCTCTTCTATCGGTATGTCAGAAAGTTGTGCATGGGTGGGTAGGGTGCTGACTAAAATGGCCCTGCTTTATTTCAGTATATCTACTTTGTTTTGATCTGTTTTGCTTTTTAAATGTAAAACTTTAGGTTTCTTTGTTCATGTTTTAGGTGGTGTTCAGAATGAATTTTACCAAATGTGAGCATCCTGTTTTCTACAGAAAAAAAGCAAGCAAAAACACATGAAACTTCGTCATGCTAAATAAATAACATGCTGACAAACTCAGTCATATATCACAAGAAAAACTGTTTATCAAATCACTAGCTAGCAATCCCTCTTGCTATGAACATGGCAGGAAGCCATTCCCTTTCCACATTTAAACAATCTTCGATTTGGAGCTTAGCTGTGAGGTGTACAAGGTGACTTCATGTATGTTTATCTGGTAGGGAGATCATTTGAAAGGGCTCCCGCTAATGCTTATGTTTGTTTGCTTGTGGGAAGCTATTGTTAAAGAACGAAAAAATATTATTCCTCCCTTTGGTGGTCTGTAGAAGAGTGGCCGCACATATATTTGAATGCTTAGTCACCAAGGAGTGATGACATATATTTGAAAGGACTAGAAGGATTAGGAAATGTGGCCTCGTTGGTGGAAGGGTGTCACTGAGGTGGGCTTCGCCATGTCGAGTCTCTCAGTCTGTGGACCAGAATGTAGCTCCAGCGTCACGTCTGCCACCATCCTCCCCACCATAACAATGGACTAATTAGTCTCTGAAACTGTAAGAAGCCGCAATTAAATGCTTTCTTTCATAAGAGCAATGGAAAAGACACTAAGACACTTTCCTTATAGATATATTATGGAGCTGCATTTTAGGTTGGGATGAATGGGATCTCTTTACATTTACTACCCAGACAATGGCTATATTGGATATATAATAAACCATGAGAGGGGCTAGAGAGATGGCTCAGTGGTTAAGAGCACTGGTTGCTCTTCCAAAGGACCTGAGTTCAAATCCCAGCACTCACATGGCAGTTCACAGCTGTCTGTAATTGTTAGGTGTGGTGGCTCACGCCTTTAACCCCAGCGCTCGGGAGGCAGAGACAGGAGGATCTCTGTGAGTTGAAGGCCAGTCTGGTCTACAAAGTGAGTCCAGGGCAGCCAGGGCTACACAGAAAAACTGCAATGTTGAATATTAATGATCAACTAGAAATGTGAGAAGCACCTGGCTAAATATCATCATTAGGGTATGATATATTAGGCATGATATAAAATATCCTTTCAATTCATAAAAGAAACAAGAATAACTTCTATAAAGTGTATGTGTGGACAGGCGTGGTGGTGCACACCTTTAATCCCAGGACTTGGGAGGCAGAGGCAGGCAGATCTCTGTGAGTTCAAGGCCAGCCTAGTTTACAATGAGTCCAGGACAGCCAGGGCTCTGTTACACAGAGAAACCCTGTCTCGAAAAAACAACAACAAAAAAGTATGTGTGTGTACTTTCATTTTTCATTTCCAATCTGTAAAAACATAGCTGATAACTATCCGGAGATCACAAGCATGACAGGGGGAGAATGTTTCTAGTAGAGTCAATGTCTTCATAGTTATAAATTCCATACTCCTTCAAGCCACTTGAGAAAGATGCACACTACAGCACTAATCGGACACATTATGTCTCCCCTTTCAAGTCATTGGGAACTACAACTTTGATCTGAAACCTCATAATTCTAACCATTAGATGCAAACTCTTAGTTACCCCACTGTACTTTTCCTGAGGAAATGAGTCAAGAACAGAGATGGTAATGCCCTAAATCTACACCACAGTTAGATGAAGCCTGATGGAAACAGACATTCCATCATAATTTTTTAAGTTTTAGGAATTTGTGTCTTCCAGGCTACTCACACAGACTTAAGTCAACCTACACCGTATTTACCTGCAAGCCACAATCATTTTTTTTCTTTTTCTTTTTGAGACACAGCCTAGTGTATCCCACGCTAGCCTTGAACCCATTATACAGCTGAAGATGACCTTGAACTCCTTTTGCCCCCAATTCTCAGGTGCTGGGATTACGGCACGTATCACCACACAGTTTATGTGGTACTGAGGATTGAACCCAGAGCTTAGTACACGAGAGGGAAGCCCTCTACCAACTGAGCTATATTTACAGCAGGTCAGAGGCATCATGGCGTTATAAGAAACAAAATACGATGTGCCTTCTTGTACAGTGGAGTAATGGAAGGCTGGACACCACATGCGAGCTGTGGCAGAGCTGCAGTTGTGGTGACTCACTCACCACCTCTGCACAGCAAGCACACACAAACAAGTCAGCTGAGATCAGAAGCACTGTCTTGCTCGAAGTGGCAGCGTGAACTCCACAGAGTATACACACATGATGTATTTTGACAGCTAGAAGACACCTTCCCTTCATGTCCAAGTGAGAATAAAAACACAAAGCACACAGGTGGCACTGTCCAAAAGCAGGCCAGCTTATTGTAAGTCACATGCAAGCATTCAGCTATTCAAGTACATTCCCAGGTCTCAGGCCAGTAAAGCCGTACACTAGGGTTCTGTTTGGAGAACTAAGCTTAGTTCATGTAGGGAATGTGGTTTAGCTTTAGAATTACACTTACTCTGCATGTATAGGGGTTGCCACGGCGCACACATGTGGAGGTTAGAGGAAAACTTATGGGAGTCAGTTCTCTCCTTCCACTATGTTCATCCTGGGGATCAAACTCAAGCTATAGGGTTGTTATCAAGTTCCTATTCCCTCTAAGTCATTCATTGGAATGTACTTTATTTCAGGATGAAGTTTCTATAGAAATCTGGCATTTTACCTAGGAGCAAAGGCGAAATCCAGAGCATACATGGGAGCCTTCGAGAGACATCAGATATGAACTACATTGCATCTGTTGCATCCCACACAAAACTGCACACACCGCATCCCAATTGAGCGCTGCTATGGGACCAGGAAGTGTGTATACAATGTCAGGGAACACTAGCAAAGTTCTCTTTAGTATCTTGAGAGTACACACCAAGGCTATGTATGACTTCTGTCTCTACTGGAAGGAAGAGACCATTTTGGGAAAATGTCTTCTGTGTTCAGGAAGGCTCAGAAAAAGGAAGACTTTTGAGAAGTGGAGTATTTTGCCCTTTTTATTTCCCTTTAAACAAGTAACCCAAACATGCGAGCATACGGGATCTGCAGCACAGGCACAGCAGCAATCTCTCAAGCAGCTCTTTCCGCAAACCTGGGTCAACATCTGGACCGGCAGCCATTGGCACAGAAGAGTCAAATCCCTGCTGCCTGCTGCAGTGCAACAGGGCAGGCACACACCAACACGACCCTGGGGCCCTCCTCCTGCTCTGAAGGCTCCCAGTGACTCGTGAGCTGGGAGACAGAGGTTTATCCTCTTCCTTGCCTGCAACTCATGCTGCAAGCTGAACTTGCTGGTCTGTCACGGAAAGCACAAAGCTTCCTGTGTCTCCTGATGCATCATTTAAGACAGTAGCAAGGCCCTTCAGACAAGGTTCTTGTTTGCTTGAGCAGTTCTGATTTGTTGTGGGGGAAGGGGAAGAAAAGACCCTTGATGTGTGAAGTTGGGCTTAATTCCCCAAAGCCCAGCTCTCCCAAGGTAACTCACTGCTTCAGGGTACTTTACCTTCGTGTGGGGCTGGGTCTTGATGGAGCCGTACTCATATTTCTTCTTTCCGCTGCCTTATTAATATCTGAAAAGAATAATCAACCCATCTGTTCAATGCTACGGAATAAAAACAAGATCATCAGCACATTTAAATGAAAGCAACAACCAAAAACAAACAAAACAAAAAACAAAAAAACAAGAACAAAAAAAACTTACAATGGCAACCAGCTGGCAACAAGGAAATCCATTCAGAGACATACTGGCACTTAGGCAGTTTTTATTATTAAGTTAAGACAGTACAGTGTCATGACTTACAGGTAAAAGATGACCCTCTATTTTGTACCTAAAACATAATTTGTGTAATTTTAGTTATGCCAATATCTCAATACCCCGCCAAACCTTAAACCTAACATTACCCTTTCCAAAGGAGGCAAATGTAGTTGTCAGTTGGATTTTTTTTTTCCTGGAAGGAAAGATAGGTAGTTTGGGAGAAAAAAAGAGAAGAGGTAAATAATTCTATTTTATGTTTTAAAGAAGCTAATATTAATGGTCTTAAAACATCACTATTTGCTGGGTGTGGTGGCGCACGCCTTTAATCCCCCAGCACTTGGGAGGCAGAGGCAGGCGGATGTCTGTGAGTTCAAGGCTAGCCTGGTCTACAGAGTGAGTCCAGGACAGCCAAGGATACACAGAGAAACCCTGTCTTGGGAGAAAAAAAAAAAATCACTATTCAACGAAGCACAGCCTTTTAATGTACTCTGGGTAGCTTTCCACTGAATGGAAATCTTCCAGAATGAGATGTAGGAAAGAAACTAATTTTTTTTTTAAAGATTTATTTATTTATTATGTATACAGTGTTCTGTCTCCATGTACACCTGCAGGCCAGAAGAGGGCACCAGACTTCACTGTGGATGGTTGTTAGCCACCATGTGGTTGCTGGGAATTGAACTCAGGACCTCTGGAAGAGCAGTCAGTGCTCTCAACCTCTGAGCCATCTCTCCAGCCCCAAGAAACTAATTTTTAAAATCAAGGAATATGAGTTGTTCACATTATAAGCTAAGGTAAACATGAGTATTTTTTGTACATGGGCTCTGAGAAGCCATTCCTAAGCCAACTTTCATTTACAGAGGACACTATGTGCCAAAGACAAGGGAGGGAGCAGCATCTCTATGAGCTTCGAGAAAGGCCAATGACCACATGCAGTTAAAGCCTACTTTGATAAAACAAAACATACCAACTCTTCAAAACTTGAGTAACAAACACCATTTCTAAGAGATAATTGAGTAGTTAAAGAAACACACCAATCTATGTCTCAAAATAACACCTGATCTTAGAAAACAAACGAAAGACACTGCTTTCCACTGCAGGGCAGCTTCATTCCTCCCCTTTAAGCAGCTAACAGCATCAGAGCTAATGACTCAAATGATGTCAAACACTTAATAGAATGCTTTAAAATAGTAATTATGGGCTGGAGAGATGGCTCAGTGGTTAAGAGCTCTTCCAGAGCTCCAGAGTTCAGTTCCCAGCAACCACATGGTGGCTCACAACCACCTATAATGAAATCTGATGCCCTCTTCTGGCATGCAGTGAGTGGTACATGCAGATAAAGCTCTCATATATGCAAAATAAATAAATAAATCTTTAAAAAATAAAATAGTAATTATGCACTCAAAAAACAATCCCAGCAGTTTATCATGTGCAAGACCACAGAAATCTTAAAAAAAAAAAGTCTGCATATAGGCTTCACTCACCCTGTAAGCTGCCAATTTTAAAATTCTCATTCAAGTAAGAAAGATCTGTAATTCTATTTTAAATCAGAAGTGAACCTGCAATTTAATTATCAATTGTAGTTATTAGTAAGTATAAACTGTTAGATTAGGCCGGCGGAGCAGCCAGCGGCTTGGCAGAGCAGCCAGTGGCCTGGCCAGCCTTAACCTGTTGCCTGATTTGTCTTGGGGAAAGAGCCCCGGGACCAAGGGTGGCCTACACCACCTGTAACCTAAACTCTTGTTAACTAATATAAGTTGTTATATTAGGCCAGTAGAATTACCAGCAGCTTGGTGGGAGATTCGCCTGGGTTTGAGGGGAGTCTAGAAGTCCAGTCCTGGATTGCTTGGACTGAGGGTCTATAAGCCGCTGTGGTCCTTTCCCCAATAATTAAATAAACCAATATCTTTTAATATTTCAGTGCTTAACCCTTAGCTGGGCAGAGTCTCAATTAGCTATTCTAAATTAACAAACCGCCATGTGCTTGTGATTGATTACCTTCCAGCGTTCTCAAACACCTCTTATCTGCTTCCATGTCTCCTGGTGGAATGAACTAATCCTCTGTGTAAAGGAGAGGGTTCCTAATCTAATCTTAGGAAGTACCACCTTCCTATACTCTTTCTGCCCAGATAATTGGCTATCAGCGACTTTTATTAACCAATCAAGAGAATGCCTCAGAAGGGGCAGTAACCAGATCTCAACATTGAAATCAGCCTATCAGAAGCATATTATTAGCCCCAACACAGAAGTCTCTATCTTATGACAAAACTGAAGTGAATATGAATCTACATAACCAGAGAAACATTCTGCCCAAATCATTCCTTATTTTCTGAACTACAAAGACACAGGATATAAGCGACTTAAAATCCGGATATATTTTCTTTCTTTCTATTTTTCCCCCAAAGACACGGTTTCTCTGTGTAGCCCTGGTTGTCCTGGAACTCACTCTGCCTGCCTCTGCCTCCTGAGGGCTGGGATTAAAGGCATATGCCACCATACTCAACTCAGGATATATTTTCATAAGACTTGACCAGTAATAGCTGGCTAGAGCTTTGAGAGTGCAGATGGAGCTTCTGTAATGTATAGTTCTTTAAGTTCACAAATACCAAAATCACACATTAAATAAGGACAGGCATGACACTGAGTAACATCTTTAACAAACGGTGTGCATGCATGTGTGAGGCTGAGCAATTTTTGGGAATCAGCTCTTTCCTTCTACCCCACGGGCCCCAGGACTGATCTTGGCTTGTCAGGCTTGGCAAGCAGGTGTCTCTACCCACTGAGCATCTCTCCAATCCCTAATTAAAAAAAAAAAATTGTGAAGAACAAGTTCAGCTTTGCAAGGGCTTACTGACCTAGCCTGTTCGTTACATACTTCAGGTACAGGACAGCTAGGATTTGGAGGAAATATCTTTATTTACATAATTTTCATAATATCACTGGGATACATGTAGTTTGTGCATATAAATGGTGCTGTTTGTTTGTAGCACAAGCTGCTTTGAACTCAGGATCTTCCTGCCTGATACCCTGAAGTCTTGGGACTTTTTGGTGCCATGTTGCTCCCTGTGGTACTATATTAACTGTTAAATTTCTGTCAAATCTATCCTTTCCCTATGCACATGAAAGGGTATTATTACACTATATCCATTTTGTGAGAGCTACCATATAGGAATTAGGAGATCAAAGTGGTTATATACTATGAAAATTGAGGCAATATTGGTTCCAGATAGGGAGGGGGTATTTTATGTTCAAGTGGCCAAAAGCAACTTTGCAATTGAAAGGCTATTTAAAGAACACTTATGATTATATACTTAAGCCATTTTTATCACAATTGGTTTGTAGCATCTAGTCTCCTTGAGTAATACAAAGCAATGATACAGGTGGCTGTTGTAGCTTATGATTCCTCTACCAAAAAGCAAAACAAAACAAACAAAAAACCCCAAGAACAAAAGAAAAAGGATTCTTAACTTTTATATATATATATTTTTCTTTCTTCCTTCTTTGAGACAGACTGGCCCCAAATTCAAACAATCCTCCTGTCTCAGTCTTCCAAGTTCTGGGATTACAGGTGTGAGCCACCATACCTGGTTTTGTTTTGCTTTGTGGTACTAGTTAGACAAGCTGTCTGCCACTGAGGTGCATCTTCAACACAAACTACTTTACCTTAGAGGCCAACACACCTTTCATGTGGTATGCCAAATGTTTGACTTTTCACTTTCATTTCAGAGTGCCTTAATCTTTCAGCTTGGTTGACATACAGAGACAATGAAATAGAATTTTCTGGCTAAGAATCTCATTCAGGAGGACTATTTATGTTAGGGTAGGGTTGTAAGGTTTTCAGACAGTGGTGAAAACATCACCATCAACATTGTTATTAAGAGTCTCTCACAATCCTAGCAAACACAGAACTTCTGGAGCTCTAAGCTCCTGTCACTGGAGGCAGAGGTTTAGGGAGTTCTTTAAAAATGAACATGCAGTTAGGAGTAAAGGAGCTTTGCATTAATCACATTATTTTCTTCCTGACTCCTCAGAGAGCTAGATAGCCAATATCAAGGAAATAGAAATGACATTAATCTAAAGAAGAAAAAAGGCAGCAAGAGTCAGAGCCTTTTTTGGACATGAAATGGGAAATTATGATTGGATAGAAGTTAATCAACAGCAGGTAGCAGCAATGTGGCAGTCTTTCCAAAGACAGGTGGACCGCCTCTTTGACTAGAAAAGGAAAAGGAGTGGCTTCTTTCTATTCCTATAACATGTTATTACGGTCAAACACCTTTATAAAACTCAAAATCAGTCTCTCAATGTCTTCTCTACTTTACCTTGGATGCTACTTTGTACAGTTTAATAATTTTATCTGTACAATAAATTTTATCTGTACAAATGGCAAGATGAGTGGCACTAAATATCACGAAAATCACCAAGAGATATATAACCTTGACTGGAACATCTGTTTTCCAAGCAGTCTTCTGAAAGTTTCAAGTTAAAAGCACTTCTCAGTTAAAGGCTTTTTGGTTTTTTTTTTTTTTTTTTTTTTTGAGACAGGGTTGCTCTGGCTAACAGAGCCCAGAGTGCTGGGATTAAAGGTATGAGCCACCACGCTAGGCTTCAGTTAAAGATTTTTAAGTTAAGAAAACCAACACCAACTGAAGGGATTTACACCAAAAGGAAAAACTGGGAAACTAATCAAGAAAACATGTTACACAGAAGTAGCAGAGCCACTTCAAACCATGAAAGAAAAGAGTGAAGAATTCCTAAAGAGTGCATAGTTTTCAGTCTAAAGTTTTATTTCAAACCGATGTGGCAGGTAGGGCTCCATAGTGGCCCCTGGGTGTTGTAAATACGTGTTGCATTCATAGTACCATGAACTGTTCTCACACACTTTTTTTGTTTTGTTTTGTTTTGGTTTGGTTTTTTTTTGGTTTTTCGAGACAGGGTTTCTCTGTGTAACAGCCCTGGCTGTCCTGGACTTGCTTTGTAGACCAGGCTGGCCTCGAACTCACAGAGATCCGCCTGCCTCTGCCTCCCAAGTGCTGGGATTAAAGGCATGCGCCACCACGCCCGGCTTTGTTTTGTTTTTTTGAGACAGGGTTTCTCTGTGTATCCTGGCTGTCCTGGACTCACTTTGTAGACCAGGCTGGCCTTGAACTTACAGAGATCCCCCTGCCTCTGCCTCCCCAGTGCTGGGATTAAAGGCGTGCGCCACCATGCCTGGCCACACACACACACACTCTTAAAAGTAAACCATTATAATACTTTTTGGTGTTTCTGCAGTACTGGGAATTGTGCACAGGGCCCCATGCATGGGAGGCAAGTTCTCTACTTTTGAGCCACAGCTATGCCCTTCAAAACAACTTTAAAATTAGTTTTTTCTACTTAGCAAGTTACAGCAACAAAAAACAATGATAATGAAACATAACCATGAAACTTAAATGGTTCACAGCACCATTATTACTGCTGAAAGACTCCAGAAGCCCATATAATTCCAACAGCTCCCAACAAAGGAAATCAAACTTCCTCTGAAAGCTAAGCTGAAAACCAACCAACAATCAGGAGTGACTAAATTGGCATTATATGAAGATGACATCACTGGAAAATCAACCCCACAAAAAGAGCACGTTATCACCTAATGCATTTCTTAGATCAGAAGGAAAAATGGCAGGGCTTCTACAGGAAGATGACTTTGGTTTAGTGTCACAGGCCAGAGATAAGAAAATGCCATGTATGCTGCATTTCTTCTAATTAGTCCTAATCAGCTAAACTCACTGTGAATACTGCAATTCCCTCATATTTACCCTCTTCACTCTGTATTTATTATTTAACTAAATTAGCATAACACTATATGCATTATTTGATAAAATCCTCTTACAACTCTTCAGGTGAACTATCCAGCGAGACCCTGTCTAAAAAAAGGTTTCCCAATTGGAGATAAGGAACCCCAAGGGTCACAAAAACGAAGACACAAATTTGGAGGTCTGGGAGTTTAAGGATCTCTAGTACTCTCACATTTATAGCTAAGTACTGTGCCAGCCTGTAATCCAGCTCTGTGAGGAGTTCAGAGAGCAGATCCTGAGGTCAGCCATCCAACCCAGCTCAGTGAGACACCGTGTCTCAAGGCAATACAGTGGAGGGCAGTAGGGAAATACCTATTTCCTACTGACCCATATGCACATGCACGTTCATCCTCATGTGTGTACTAAGCATATACACCCTAACCTCACACAAAAGGCAAATCTAGAACTCAGATCCAAGTCCAATCAGACTAAGTTGTCCCCAACAGGAATATGATTTCCATTTAGAGTACTCAATAGGACTGATCATCGCCCAGGGGAACCTGGAAAAGGGCCAGTCTATGTTGGACACTCAATGTTTAAATACCTCACATATGTTCAGTGGAGTACGATTTACTTATTTAAGTACCACTTCTATCAATTTCTACTTTTCAGACAAAGATTATTTTTGTTTTGGCCTCTGGTTCCAAATTCTCCTGCCTCAGCTTCCTAATTATTGGGCTCAAAGGACTACAAGAAACAAACAAAACAAAACAAACCTTTATGAACATTAATTTCCTGCTTTTAATGGTGAGATTTTCAAGCCGGGCAGTGGTGGTGCACGCCTTTAATCCCAGCACTCGGGAGGCAGAGGCAGGCGGATCTCTGTGAGTTCGAGGCCAGCCTGGTCTACAAAGTGAGTCCAGGACAGCCAGAGATATACAGAGAAACCCTGTCTCAAAAAAAAAAAAAAACCAAAAAAAAAAAAATGGTGAGATTTTCTGTGTGTATATGTGAGAGCCAGAGACAGGCAAAAGAGAGACAGAGCATGCAAGTGAGCTTAGGCACCCTGAGGATTGAATCCATGATCTTGTGCTGGGTGAACAACACTCTAACACCAAGCTAATCCTTGTTTCCTCCCATCAGCTTAATTTTCTAAACAATATTTGCATAATGACAACTCTAGATGAAGAACTACTACAGACACTCAATGGCTGCTGAGAGACAGGCAGAGTCACTTTTTTCCAGAGACAAGCCCCAATAGGCTATCCAATCCCAAGTGGTCAGCCCTAAAAAACATGTATACAGGAGCAATACTAAACAGGCTCAGTAGTCACACAGACATATACTCGCAAACACACAGAAACTGGTACACATCCATGTATAAGATATATATATATAAAACAATACATAATATGTAACAATAATAATTTAAAAAAGAAGAGGCCATGAGTTTGAGAGGGAGTAGGGATGGGAACATAGGAGGAGAGGAGAGGGAGTGGAAATGTAAATACAGTAGTAATGGATAAAATTCCCAGGTAAGAAATTTAAATTTAAAAAAACCCACAAATTATATTCATATGTAATTATGGGACATAATGTGTTTTAAGGTACAAATGTATACATTATACATACATACACACATGTACAGAGTGGAATAACTGAGCCAAGGTATCCCCTCAACCATCATCTCCCTAATCCACAGCCTGCAGTAACCATCTTTCTCTGCTTCTGTGAGATGGCTTTAGATTCCACATAAAAAGGTCACTGAACTCTTTCTTGTCTGTGTGCAGCAAGTCCCCTTTTCTTCTTTTGGCTAGGATCAGCAGATCTGAACTGTAGCCCTACTTAAGGAATTCAGTCAAATCATTTGATTTCTGTTCTTGATAAAATGAATATTCTGTGTCTGTTGTTGATTCAATGGGGTCAACTAAAAGATTCACAAAGATAAACTAATTCAGCCATGCACGGTGGTACACCACACCTTTAATCCCAGTACTCTCTGAGGCAGAGGCAGGCATCTCTTGAGTCTGAGGCCAGCCTGGTCTATATATAGAGTGAGTTTCCAGTACAGCCAGGGCTACACAGAATCTGAGTATTCAGACCAGTCTTTTGTAGTTTAACTAAATTCTCAGAAAACTTTCAACAAATATTGGGAAGTACTAGTTTATTACCTATTTATTCCTTAAGCTTACACAATATAACATACAGTTAGGCCTTCCATTTAGAAGTCTCCCTAAACCCTGTTCAAATAGGAATAACTCACAAACATCAACTGTTAGAAAGAAAATCTAGTCATACCAAGATTATTAACTGATAGTGACATCTTCTGGTTATGTTTGGAATTGTTTTCAAAAGTTCGTAACTATAAAAATGGTTTCAGCTGGGGTGGAGGTGGGGGTGGCACATGCCTTTAATCCCAGCATTTGGGAGGCAGAGGCAGGTGGGTCTCTATGAGTTCCCAGCCTGGTCTACAGAGTGAGTTCCAAGACAGGACTACACAGAGAAACCCTGTCTCAAAAAAACAAAACAACAAAACAAAAAATGGTTTTGGCTTCACAGTTTGAACTAGACTTCTTAGCTTTTAGACTAAGTTTTAACATAGTCTGAACTAGAAACAATAGCAATATTTAGAATGTCTTCGGACCTTTTGATAACTGATTCCTTACATTCAGAAGAATGCCTTTTCTTTTTTTTTTTTTTTTTTGGTTTTTCGAGACAGGGTTTCTCTGAATATCTCTGGCTGTCCTGGACTCGCTTTGTAGACCAGGCTGGCCTCGAACTCACAAAGATCCGCCTGCCTCTGCCTCCCAAGTGCTGGGATTAAAGGCGTGCGCCACCACCGCCCGGCAAGAATGCCTTTTCTTAACCATGTCTACCAAGATCCCAATGTCTGCTTATTAATTTCAGATTACTCCACTTTGCTTTAGTGATGTGGATGTGAAAGTGTGTATGTGGCCATTTTAATATTTTGCCCAAAAGTTGCATTTAGGTAGTAAAACAAAATACTTCAAAGAGGACTTCAGGAACAGAACAGTACTGACAGCTCTGGCATACAGGATTAGCAGTTTGGTCTTTATTAGCCAGAGGACTGGGTAATGTGCTTTCAAAAACAATAAACTCAGTAAATGAAAGGAAACCATCAGACTGCACTCTATGATGGGGCCAGAGAGCTCGTAACTGTGTAGTCACTAACTTCAGCCTTTGAAACCTGTGCTGTCTTCTGGAGATCAGTGCGATCATACTTTTTAGACTGTGTTCAAGGATTCTGTGTTTCCATGCTTTAGCTACCGTTACAGTATTTTCTTCCTAACAGTTGATGTTTGGGGATTCTTTCTATTTGAGCAGGGTATAGGGAGTTTCTAAATAGAGGGCCTTACACAGTATGTTACATTTTGTAAGCTGGAGGAATAAATAAAACATTGGAACCCTAGTACTGCTTTAGACAAAAGCCTTACCCTTACCTTTCATTAAAGCTTTTATTAATGAGAGTAATTTTCTGTTGGGCATTGCTCTTTTAATTATCTGAGAGTTTAATTCTGTTTAAGCAGAACAGTCTACCCAACAGTGTATGCTGTTCATAGGACAAATCTTTTAGCACACAAAAGCTGACAGCTTAAAAAGTATTAGTCTCAAAGACATACATTCATACACCACAAGTACACAGGAAGCAACACAGTAGAAAAGACACTTCTTTGGGAGAACACTTAACTGACTGAGTTCATGGGAAGACAAAAAAAGTCATGAGATGGCTGCCATCTCTGGGACATGTACACTTGCACGCGGCAGACAGACAGGCCTCAGAACCCGTGCACTATGGATCCACACAGTATTGCCTAGTTCTTCCTGTGAAACCATTTATCTCCAACAATATTTCTTGAACATATTCTTAATATGTGATCTTGGGCAAGAAATCTTAAAACTCACGGAGCTTTAATTTTCACGTGTGCACAAAACCTCATAACACATAAAACGACCCCGATGCACTCATCTTACAAAATAACTTGCAAGAGCAAATGAGTGGTATTCACCATGTGCACTGCTAGCTGTGGAGTCCCTCTGCAACTAAGCACCAATTTAGAAACAGACATTTTTCACATACAGAGTCAAAAACAGAAAACTGAAGGGCATACTATAAAGGTTTCCTTTTTGTAAAAGGGTTTTCATTCTTAAAAGCACAGGTGAACTCCAGTTCTCACAGTAGCAGCAAGCTTATAAAAGGCACTGCCATCTGCAAGTCACAGACACAGTGGGCCTGAAATGATTATTTTAAATGAAGTTTCAGTGCAAACCTTTGCTGTTTATTTTTAGCTTGGAGCACTGGTAGATGAGGCTCCACGTGCTGAAGTTCTGAAATGGACTCCTGAGTAAAATAAAATTCACCTTACTTCTTTGTACAGGATTGCAACTTAGAAATTTGAGGACAATGGACTGCCATATGTTTAACTCTACTCTACTGTTTAAGCACAACAGTCTACCCAACAGTGTATGCTGTTCATAGGACAAATCTTTTAGCACACGAAAGCTGACAGCTTAAAAAGTATGAGTCTCAAAGACATACATTCATATACCTATACCGAGGTAAGCCCCGAAGAATACAGACTTCGCATCTTATAGCCCTTGGTGGTGGGCTATCTGGAACAGTCCAAGTTCGTTTTTCTGAGTTTCCTTTCAGAAACTAAAGTAAATCTGCTCTCACATTTATAAAAACCAAATTTATGAAGGGATATCTAGAAAAATGCCTTCTTAGTCTTGCGATGTGGTCAGCTTGCTAGCACATTATACAAGGAAAAACAGTCTCTACATTTGGGTAGAGTATGCATG
Organism: Lophiomys imhausi; assembly: GCA_907164525.1. NCBI lineage: Eukaryota > Metazoa > Chordata > Mammalia > Rodentia > Muridae > Lophiomys > Lophiomys imhausi. The sequence goes on from CAJQZJ010032083.1 coordinate 465,471, forward strand.
TCAGGGGTCCCAAAGATATCTGAAAGGCGAAAGATGAGCTAAAGGGAAGAGACAAAGAAAGCAAAGGAAGACATGCATGTTAACCATTGGTCAAGTGAACTCCAGTCCCCACAAGGCAAAACTAGGGCCTTGATCCAAAATGCTGACACAAAGTTACTTTTCACACTCAGACTGATACACAAAAGAGTAAATGTATGTAAATGTATGGTTGTCAAAAGGATTTGCAGAAATATCCTTCTAAGAAATGTCAATGTGGCTACCATACCACAACACTGTAAGAAAACCAAGTAGGCACACCCAGTGCGTCTGAGGGATGGTTCTTGACGCTCCTGGGACTAGCACTTCTAAGTCAGTAACGGCACATTTTACAACGAGAAAGCTCAGAATATTAATCATTACCCTGAAGATCCCGGGGCATTTCAATGGGGTCTGGAATGCTGCGGGGGGGGAAAAAATCCCATGTACAGTGAAAGACGTGACAATTAACCCCACACTCGTAGGGTAGCGGTTCCCAAAGCCTGGAGCGCACAACTTCAGGAGGAACAAGGACACAGTGTTTATTTTAATAGACAGGTATTTATTATTTTTTTTTAATGAGCGTAAGAAAAATAACTGGCTTTCCATTATAAGGTTTGGGGTTGAAGTTTCCGCCTTAAACAAATGTATTTAATGGGGAGGGGGTCAGAGTCAGTTTAAAGAAAAACATTTAACATTTGGTAAACAGTACAGATGGTAGGCAGACTGTAAAGGTGCAGCGCGAGGAACGGAAGCTGGGGAGACGTGGTCCTAAGCAAAGCCTCTGGCCCGCTACCGGGGAGCGGGAAGTGCCCAGTGCTAGGGCCCTGGGAGGTCAGTAAGTTTCGGCGCCGTTTCTCTCGCCCGGAATCCGGGCCCAGGGTCCGCGTCCACAAAATGGGCGAGATGTCAATTTGTGTTGACATCTCGAGAATGCGCCCAGGGCGGAAGAGCTCCCCGAGATGCTTGGGGTCGGGGGCACGGCCGCGGAGATCGGTATCCCGGATCTGGGTTGGAATCCCGCCTGAGCCAAGACTCGCCGAGCGCTCCCACCCCGGCCCGCCCCACCCCACCCTCGGGGAGCGAGCGACTTCACCCACTCGCTCGCTGGGCGTGTTCAATCCCACAAAGAAGTCTCAACAGCGGGCCGCGGTGCCCACCTCAGCCCACAGTCGCTCGCCAGCCAGGGCTCCCCCAGGCCCGAGCCTGGGCCGGACCGGGGCCAGTGGAAGCAGCGCCCCGCCTCGCCCGGGGCGTGCGCAGCCTCGCGCGCGCCCGGAAAAGAGGCCCCGGCCGCGCGTCGAACGGGCCCTCTGGCCTCAGCGTCCACTCAACCCCACCCGCAACCGCCTGCCCATCAGTAGTACTACGCTTCGGTGGACGGCCACCGTTTCCCGGCACTCACCGCGACCAGCGCGGCCGCCTGCCCGCCGCTCCTCCGCCTCAGGCCCGCCGCTGCCGCCTCGGGCTCAGCCCACCTGCCCGCCGTAGGACAAAGGCGCAACCAACCGACCGGCGCGGGCACGAGGCAATGGCTGCCAGGGCGGAGTGTGGAAGTGGGGGCCGAGGGTGCGCACGCAGCGTCTGCCGCAGCACTGTCGTAAAGAGCGTGCGGGTTTACGGCAGGGTTGAGTGGAGGCATCCACCTCCTTGGCGACGAGGGCGCGGGAGTGGCTCGGGGCGGCGGTTGAAAACGCCAACGGTTGCCTAGTAACGGGGTGTCGGTGGAGGACCGACTCCACGGCTGGCGTCCCGCGAAGGATTTCAGTCTAGCCTTTTCCCGGTTTCCAGAGCCCTTTCCCTCTGTTGCAGCGCAAAAGAACATTTAAGTCCTGCCCAATACTTTCAGCTCTATAAAACTTAAAGCCCTGAACGGCTAAGCGCCTGTAGATCTGTGTATTGGAGAATATGCTGTACCAAACCTGATCAGGAGGAACGAAGAGCGGAGGCGTGAAGAAAAAGCTGTATTTAAATTTACATTGAAATAGGTTATGTACCCGATTAGTTTCACTGACGATAGGCAAAAGGTTCCTAGAGGTGTAGTCGTAGGTTCTTCTTGAGTTACTTCTTCGAGGAATATTCAAGGTCAAGACCAAAGTCCCTGTAACGGAACTGTCGACCAAGAAGCATGTAAAAAAATGTTTTGTTTTGTTTAATTTAATCTAGTTTGTCACAGAGAAAAGAATTTGCAGCCGGGCGGTGGTGGCGCACGCCTTTAATCCCAGCACTTGGGAGGCAGAGGCAGGCGGATCTTTGTGAGTTCGAGGCCAGCCTGGTCTACAAAGCGAGTCCAGGACAGCCAGAGATATTCAGAGAAACCCTGTCTCGAAAAACCAAAAAAAAAAAAAAAAAGAATTTGCTAACACAGTTGTAAATATTCTCCATTAATCAAAGCTATGGCTGCACAAATCACCTCAGGGAACGCCCAGATGCCATGGGGGTCTCGTTTTTTCTCCTTGTGAATCGCACAGATCATGTAAAATGGTAGCTGTACAATATGAACACTGCGAGAGGCCCAGTTTCTTTGAACATCGGCTCCTATGTTCATTCTGCTTATTGCCTCGCTGTTTGTTGTACATCTACTGCTACAAAGACCTCAAAACTTGGCTGGTGAGGTGGTTCTGTAGGTAAAGGCGCATGTTGATGACCCGAGTTCAGTCCTGAGGATGTGCGCACACACACAAATGTTAAAATAGAACAAAAGCCATCTGGTGTGTTAGTGCACATCTTTAATCCCAGAACTCAGAAGGCAGGAGGCAGATCAGTGCGCACTCAAGGCCAGCCTATATATACATGAGGAATCGCAGGACAGCAAGGGAGAACCTGGTTCGAAGTTTTCAATTATAAAATAATTCTTTAAAAGACTCTGTGACTTGACATGCGCCTACCTGCTAGGTACCATCTTAACAAACAGAGACCCTTCTCTGTTCTCTTGGAGAGTAGAGGCTAATAGAAAGACAGAATTTAGGTTTAAAAAAAAAAAAACTAGTGTAGCTGCACACCGAGATGGGTGCTGGTGGAAAGAAGTAGCATTCTCAGAGGCTGTGGCTAGAGCCTAAGTTTACACACAGGTGAAATAGTTGTAAAAATGATTATAAGGATTTGGGAAATCGGAGATCAAAACAGAAAGTCTTTCGAATAGGTGCCCAGACACACTTTCCTTTTTTCTCTAAATTAGGTCCTAAGGTGTGGGCTGCAGACATGGCTCAGCACCCAAGAGCGTTTACTACTCTTGCAGGGGACTCTTGCAGGGACACCTAAATGTCAGCTCACTACTGTCTGTAACTTCATTTCCAGAAGATCCAATGCCTGCTTCATGCCTAATTCAGGTACCAGGCATGAATGTGTTGCACATACATTTAGGGAATAAACTCATATACATATAACAAAAATTTTTTATTTTTATACACCCTAAGTAGCATAAATTTAAATTACATAAATTTATATTTATGTAATTTATACATAAATTATAATGCATGCTAAACTTAAAAAAATTTAAGGAAAATCATGTCAATTACTTTATTGTCTTAGTTAGGGTTTCCATTGCTGTGAAGAGACACTATGACCATGGCAACTCTTTTTTTTTTTTGGGGGGGGTTGAGACAGGGTCTCTCTGTGTAACAGCTCTGGCTGTCCTGGACTCACTTTGTAGACCAGGCTGGCCTCAAACTCACAGTGATCCGCCTGCCTCTCCCGAGTGCTGGGATTAAAGGCGTGCGCCACCATGCCAAACTTGTAGAGAGCTGCGACGTGCCGCGCACTAAAGATGGCGCCGGTTTCCGCCTTCCACCAGCCTGATGGTGAGCGCTCTTGGTGGTAAACAAGTCCATATTTGGTTAAGACCGCTGATCTGGCTTGCTTCCGCATACGTGGCCTTGTAAGATAGAACCACGTGGCTTTACTTGATTGGCTATTCATATAGTATTTAGCCTGTGGGTTGGGTCTGCCCGATTATTTGAAAGACTGTTTTCAAGGGACCTGAATAAACTGCTTGAGAAGAGCTTTTGCGAGTTGCGTCGTTCTTGCTGGTCGAGGTCGACGCAACAAGTGGTGGCCCATACGGGGAGCCAGAAAAGACTCAGAACTCCTGCAGTCAGGGGCAGTGCACTGGTAAGTTCCCAGGATAAATTGGGACAATAAAGTTTCGCGGAAATTGCAAACTAAAGGTAAAGTTTCGCGGGAAGTTGCGAACTAAAGGTAAAGTTTCGCAGAAAATTGCGAACCAAAAGTAAATTTTTAATCATGGGATCGTCTCAGTCATATCCAATTTTTCTGGCTCTTCAGGAGCTACTTTTAGCTAGGAAATTGAAATTTGAGAAGTCAACCCTAGAAATATTTTTGAATGAATGCGACTCTGTGGCTCCGTGGTTTGCGGTGTCCGGGAATCTTATGGTATCCTGCTGGGACAAATTAGACAGGGACTTGGATTTTGCTTGGGAGCAAGGTGCTCTGAAGCATGGAGTAAGACCGGTTTGGAAGATGGTGAGGAGTTGTTTAGAAGATCAGAGATGCTGTAAAGCAATCAAGGAGGGAGAATCAGCCTTGGAACTGCTGCAAGTGGAAAGATCTGAACAAGCAGACAGTGAAAAGGGAAGCAAAAAGAAGGTCCCTTTCTATCCCGATCTTAGAGATTTTAGAGATTTTGAGGACTCAGAGGGCACGGATTCAGAAGGGGAGCTACACGCTCTAATAGAACAGTTGGAGAGGACTGCTATTAGAAAACGGGAAAAGAAAAGGGTAAAAGAGAAAGACAATAGAAGCTTAGGCTTACCCTACCTTCCCTTTGATGATCAGAAAAG
>CAJQZJ010032083.1:480284-504852 GCA_907164525.1 Lophiomys imhausi
CTTTTCTGATCATCAAAGGGAAGGTAGGGTAAGCCTAAGCTTCTATTACTGCTAAATAAGAGTGGAAACACAGTTGCATCATGTCTGACCGGCATCGGCTTTGGGAATATCGACAGGATCCCCCATCTCGTCTCGGTCATTCCTGACATCATCACTGCTACTATCACCAGGATCCCTAGGAAGGTCTTCATGACGAATCTTCCTCACAAGGTGTTCAGGCACCCACACTGGATCTTGTTGATCCTGAGGAAAAACACAAACAGATCCTCTTGCCCATGTCAGCACAGGGTCAGGCCCTCGCCAAGAGCCTGTCAAAATATCCTTCCACTTCACCAAGCCTTTAGGTGGACCATGGGAATCCTGATGTCTGTCCGCTGCTGAGCAGCCTTGAGCATCCAAATTTTAAAAATTTTCACCTTTTTTGGTCAACTGTACTACCGCGGCAACAAGACCAGCATTAGTTAATGGCCCTCCAAGTTTTCTACATACTTTTATCCAGGCTTCTAGCCCTTTGTTCTTGTAAGGGGTGATAGCGGCTCTACACTCTTTGGTGCATTGTTCATAGACCAACTGTTTTATTAGTGGCATAGCAGCATCCGGGTCACCAAAAATCTTCCCTGCCGCTTCCACCAATCATGCCACAAAGTCTGAAAAGGGCTCCATGGGGCCCTGTAGAATCTTAGTTAAGTTCCCATTCACCTCCCCTTTGTTAGGAAGGGATTTCCAAGCCTTGATAGCTGTCTGGTTTATTTGTTCATAAACCTGATTGGGATATCCTGTCTGCTGATTGGCAAATCTCCCCTGCCCAAGCAGCATATCTCTATCCCAGGCTGGATTTTCATTTCTCTGATTAATGGCTGTTTGCTCAGTGGCATAGAAAGCTTTCCAGTCTAAGTATTGCCCTGGACTTAAGCAGGCGCGGGCCAGGCCACTCCAATCACTTGGGGTCATACAATGTCTGCTTAATGCTTCTACTTGAGCCAATGTAAAAGAAGCAGTAATACCATAGGTACGAACCGACTCTGCAAGGGATTTAATTACTTTAAAATCAAGCAGTTCCTCGTACCTGTTCCCTTGTGAATCTTGGTATACCAGATAGGCAAACTGTAATTCTGTTCTTACTTGTGTCCACATCACCGGGCAGAAAGATCTCCCTACTTTCAGGGACTGAACAGGCTGATCTATCTGAACGGCTGCTGGGTATGGAGGGGGAGTTCAAGGCACCGCGGTAACGGCTTCACTTACACCGACCGCTGCCAACATGGCTGAAGGCGCCACGGCAACGGCTTTACTTACACTGACTGCCGCCAACGTGTCTTTCTCTTTTACCCTTTTCTTTTCCCTTTTTCTAATAGCAGTCCTCTCCAACTGTTCTATTAGAGCGTGTAGCTCCCCTTCAGAATCCGTGCCCTCTGAGTCCTCAAAATCTCTAAAATCTCTAAGATTGGGATAGAGAGGGACCTTCTTTTTGCTTCCCTTTTCACTGTCTGCCTGCTCAGATCTTTCCCTTTGCAGCAGTTCCAAGGCTGATTCTCCCTCCTTGATTGCTTTACAGCATCTCTGATCTTCTAAACAACTCCTCACCATCTTCCAAACCGGTCTTACTCCATGCTTCAGAGCACCTTGCTCCCAAGCAAAATCCAAGTCCCTGCCTAATTTGTCCCAGCAGGATACCGTAATTTTCCCGGACACCGCAAACCACGGAGCCACGGAGTCGCATTCATTCAAAAATCTTTCTAGGGTTGACTTCTCAAGTTTCAATTTCCTAGCTAAAAGTAGCTCCTGAAGAGCCAGAAAAATTGGATGTGACTGAGACGATCTCATGATTAAAAAATTACTTCTGGTTCGCAGTTTCCCGCGAAACTTTACCTTTAGTTCTCAACTTCCTGTGAAACTTTACCTTTAGTTTGCAACTTCCCGCGAAACTTTACCTTTAGTTCGCAACTTCCCGCGAAACTTTACCTTTAGTTTGCAACTTCTGCGAAACTTTACCTTTAGTTAGCAATTTCCGCGAAACTTTACCTTTAGTTTGCAATTTCCGCGAAACTTTATTGTCCCAATTTATCCCGGGAACTTACCAGTGCACTGCCCCTGACTGCAGGAGTTCTGAGTCTTTTCTGGTTCCCCGTACGGCCACCACTTGTCGCGTCGACCTCGACCAGCAAGAACGACGCAACTCGCAAAAGCTCTTCTCAAGCAGTTTATTCAGGTCCCTTGAAAACAGTCTTCCGAATGCCCGGGCAGACCCAACCCACAGGCTAAATACTATATGAACAGCCAATCAAGTAAAGCCATGTGGTGCTATCTTACAGGTCCATGTATGCGGAAGCAAGCCAGATCGGTCTTAACCAAATACGGACTTGTTTACCACCGAGAGCGCTCACCATCGGGCTGGTGGAAGGCGGAAACCGGCGCCATATTTAGGGCGCGGAACATCACAGCTCTCTACAAAGAGACTGTATCAGATACCCCTATATATTACTAAATCTAATTTATATTAATCTAACTCCTTACAAGAACCCAAGCTATGGGATTGGAATGGCCATGTACATCTCTCTGCTCCACCACTTTTCACTGGGCAAACCTGGGCTTTTTTCTTGAACCTTTCCCAAACCTCATCTGTAAACAGGGAGTAAGAGCATTACATGCTCCATTCAGCTGAAATAAGTGTTTAAAAATGCCATAGTAAGGCTGGGCGTGGTGGCACATGCCTTTAATCCCACCCAGCACTTGGGAGGCAGAGACAGGTGGATCTCTGCAAGTTTGAGATCAACTTGGTCTACAAAGTGAGTCCAAGACAGCTAGGGCTACACAGAGAAATTTTGTTTCGAAAAACCAAACCAAACCAAACAAAATAAAACAAAAGAAGCCAGAGCATGTATACATCTTACACAAAGCTTTCAGAATCAGGCCTGGCTCATAATGGACTCATTAACTCACACATATAATCAGCTATCATGATCTGTTAAGACATAATGGTCTGGCACTTGGGAGGCAGAGGCAGGTGGATCTCTGTGAGTCCAGGACAGCCAGGGATACATAGAGAAATCCTGTCTTGAAAAATCAAAAAAAAAAAAAAAAAAGGTAATGGTCTGTGAGGTTCCGTAGATATGTTTGGGCTGTTTTTAGATTATTGTTAGAAAGCAAAGGTCCTTAGGTTTTCATGTCTTACTCTTGTCCACAGGTTGCGTAACTGTCACCTGTGACTGACTATTGACTTCCACTCCTCTCAGAATATTGGAGAAGGGCTGGAGGGGACTTTGCTGCAGTGATATGAAACTCCTCGTTGGCTCCAACAAAGCAACAGCTCCCTGAAGCAAGGCTTTGCAAGCAAAGTGGATGAGGATAGGCTGTCTCTACTTGACAAACTGTCGTATGTTGAAAAGGGTGGAGTAGGGGAATTGTTGATTGGTCACCTTTAAGTACCTTACAACCATTTGTGAGCCTCCTTGGCAGGGTCACCTGGTGAGGAAGCTAATATCTGGTGACTGGTCACACCCCTATGTCATTATGGCTTTGTACAACTGTGGTAATCAGATTAATGGCTGCCAAGGATGCCCATGCCCTCATTTCTATAACTTGTGAATCGTCTTTCTACATGGTCATAAGGATGATGCCATTGGTTCTGACACAGGAGATATCCCCCGGTTGTCTGGGTAGGCCCATATCATTGCACAGGTTCTTATAAAGGGAGGTGGGAAGCTCAGAGTCATAAAAGGAGATTTGCTACAGAAGCAGAGGAGAGACGGGGAGAGGACAGAAGAGAGAGATGAAAGGAGTTGGAGGAGAGGACAAAGGTATGTGTTATTGTTTATATGTTAAATGTTTCTCAGAAGTCTTAAGTATGCATCCTTGGTCCCCAGCTAGTGGTGCTGCATGGGGAGGATATAGAAACTTTTGAGAGTAAGGAGCTAGCTGGAGGTGAGGAATTCTCCCTGGACCCTTCAAGTTCTAACCCACTAAAATCTGAGAAGCAGAAGCCTCACGTTCCTACTGCCATGTGTTCTCTGCCATCATGCATTCTCTGCTGTGATGGACTGAAAACCCCCCACAACCATGAGCCATCATAAATTCTTCCTCCTGTCAGGTGCTTACCAGGCATTTTCTAGGGACATTGGGGAGAAGGAGTCAGGGGCTGGGCATTAGTTGGTTCTGGAAAACAAGCAGTTTCTAGAAGCTACAAGAGGCAAAGAGATAGATGTTTCCAGAAACCCCACTGGAAGAAATACAGCCCTTCTAATTTTATTTTAACTTTAGACTTTATTATCTGTAGAAAACATAATACATTTTTTTCTGTATTAACATGACTTACTTCTTGCCCTCTAATAATTAAATTTTTTTCTACTTAAAAACCTGCATATTTATTTTGCTTTTTGACTCTGTGCTTGAGCCTTCAACACTTTCACAACAATTTTCTGCTCCTCAATAAGGAAAGCCCTCTTGATCTTGTCGTGGACACACTTGGCACACATGGACCCACCATAGGCCCTGCTGAGGAGCTTCTTTGTCTTAGACAACCTCAGAAGGACTTTAGGACGCACCGCACGAACCCCTCGAAGTCTGCCTGGGCACACACCACATGTGGACTTAGGGGCTTTCCCGACCTTCTTGGTATATAGGTAAACAATCCTGTTGCCAGCAGTTCGAGACAGCCTGGTTTTGTTAGAGGCTGTATTGTAGGAGAGCCTACGTCGGTATGTCAAATGCTGGACCATTCTGAGTAACCATTCAGGATTGCTGGAACAACGGAGGGCTTTCCGAAGCTACGAGCTGAGGACCTGCCTGCCACCCACCTCTCCTCGCCCCTGACCCTCACTCCCAGCTACAGCCCAGTCCCCCAGGACAGCCCGCCCGCCTAACTCCTTGGATGGCTGCGGATCACAGACAGAACAAACACAGAGCAGGAACCTAATAATTAAATTTTTAATTAAAGTTGATTTGACATGCTATAGGCCAGTCTAATCAGATTTCCTCTCTCCTAAAGCTATTTAACACCAAATAACACTTCAAGTGATTTTAGTATGTGTTCATTTTGGGGGGTTGGAGTTTGAGACATGGTTTGTCTGTGTAGAGCTCTATAGACCAAACTGGCCTTGAACTTACAGAGATCCGCCTGCCTCTGCCTCCTGAGTGCTGGGATCTCCCCTACCCTCCTCGGCCTCTGCCACCACCACCACCAGACCAGTCTCTGTACTCTCGATTGGCCCTGAATTCACCATAGAGCCAAGGATGGCTTTGAAGTCTTGATCCTTCTGCCTCCGAAGTGCCAGGATTATAGGTGTATACCACCATGCCTTGCTCACCCTGAACCATTTGTACCTTTCTTCTTTACTATATAATATTCTATAAAGAGGATTGAGTTTCGGGGAAATTCACTGTTGCAGTAATATCTCTGCTTTGATTGCTATGATGTGTTTAGTTTGTCTGCAGAGCCATGTGAAATGTACTTGCAAAACATTTAAGAAGAATTACCTTTAATAGCAGTCTGTGCTACTCAGATGACCAAGTTAATCCATTCAGTGCCTTGACTATCAAGGAACTCTCAAAAGGTCTGGCTCCCCATTTGTGTCTATACTGGGACATGTAAAGAGATTATATTCAGACAGGAAGGTAAAGGACAATGACGGGGAGACAGAAAGACAGGCAGCTAGAGCCTGTGGTTCCCCATTGCTGAGAGATTCTGATTCAGGGAGCCTGAGGTAGATCTGAGAATACCTTCGTGTGCACGTGCATGTGCGTACGTCCACCTTGGTCTTTTGATACAGGCCTCTCAGTGAAGCTCTCACCAATCAGCCAGACTGGCTGGCCAGTGAGTCCTAGGGACCCTCTTTTCTCTGCCTCCATGTCCTGGAATCACAGGTGTGCGTTGCCATGCCTAGGTTTTCGTGTGAAGGTTGGGAACCTGAACTCAATCCTCATGGTTGCACAGCAAGACTTTACTCACTCAGCTATCTCCTTGCCCCCACCCCTTTTTTATTTTGCAACAGGGTCTCCCTACATAATCCAAGCCTTGAATCAGAGATCCTGCATCAGCCTCCCAAGTGCTGGGATTCCAGGTGCGCACCATCATTCTCCACAAGTATCTGCATTTTAATTAAAAAAAAAAAAAACTCTCCCATGTTTGCAAGTCACTGGGCTGGGTAATTCAAATTGCACAGGATACCAAAAAGGCCCCTCACCACAGGTCACCGTCTCTCAGGGTTCCTTGTAGAAAATCCAAACCCATCATGTTAAATGTCCCTTCTGAAGACTTCCACTGGGTAACTGGTTGACTCAGTAGAGATGGAATCTGAAGACCAACCATCCAGGTTCAACCCAGTGGTAAAGGCAACACTTCCTTCTTGATCAGAGTTGCTGGAAATCAGGAAGGGCTGGCAGATATATGTATGTACATATATCCGCCTGCCTCTGCATTAATCCCAAGCGATGGAATTAAAGGTGTGCGCCACACACCAGCTGGGACATTTTCAAAAGATGAATCTGTCCCCATTGTTCTAGGATAAACATAAAACTGTCTTTAAGGCCCTGTGAGATGGGTCCCCTTTCTGCCTTCCTGCTTATTTGAAGCCACTGTCCTCTACGATTTTGTTTTTTGTTTTCCATTACAGGGTCTCTCTGTATAACAGCCCTGGCTGTCCTGGACTGGAACTCACAGACATCCACCTGCCTCTGACTCCCAAGTGCTGGAATTAAAGGCATGTGCCACCATGCCCAGCCTATGTTTTCAATTTGCAACCACAGTGCTCCTGTGGGAGCTAACACAATGCCATGTTCTTTGTACCTCAAGGTCTTTGTGTCTCTCATTTTATTCTCTCAGCCCCATTCCTACTTTCTCCACCCTTTCTTCCTTCTCTTCCACTATCTAACAAAGTCCAACTAATCCTAAAGGCTTTAGTCTGACCTCATGTCTCGCGCTCTGTAGAGAGGCAGTATGGCACTGTCATTAGGAGAACCGACCGTGACTTAGTACCTGGGTTCAGACCTTGGTTTCCCATTTACTACTATGTGACCTTGGGTACAATTCCCTGATGTGTTCATATTTGAAATAGGCAAAACACTTAGCAGAGTGCCTGACATGTAATATTTGATGGGTAAGTTGCAGCCTGTTATTTCCTGTTACCACCTAATCTGTGAGTTTGGGCCCACCTGAGGACAGAGTGCTAAACATGGAGCAAGGACCCTTGGCCTGGGGTTCATGAACCTGAATGTCTCTATTGATCGGAAGTAAGCTTTTCTTCTGATTTCGAATTGCTGCTCTGTTTCCAATAGAGTTCAGACATGTCTGTTTCACTGTGGGACCAGAGATTGAATCTACTAGGGCTTTAGAGATGCTTGGCAAGTGCTCGACTACTGAGCTACATCCTCAGCTCTCTTTTGACTTCTGACTATGAGACAGGGTCTCACTAAATTGCCCAGGCTGTCTTTGAACTCACTCTGCAGCTCTGATTGACTTTGAACGTTTGATCCTCCTGTCTCAGCCTGTTGAGTGGCAGGATGACAGCCTGTGCCATTAGGCCTGGCTGCTACAGATATCTTCTTGCATTACTGTTTACACTGTCCTAACTTTTTTTGATGATGGAGGACTTGCCACTAGGTTTGTTTAATTGAGTCATGAGCAAACACAGAGTACTGTGCCACATGCTTGTTGTCATGGATTGATGATCGTATGTCTATATGATTGCTTTTCTTCATGACAACTATCATGTTGTGGCATCCAAACCCACTGGGAGAAATCAGAGATTTTAGATTCAATTCAGATTTAGATTAAATGAATTTACTCTTACTGCTGGCAGAAGGGTAGCAGGAGCCAAACAGCATGCCGTGCAGAAGGGGGGTTAGGTGGGATTTTAAGGCAGACATCAGAACCGTGTGCATTACAACTGTCCATGGGATCCACAGCTGGGCAGGAAAATTGTTTTAGTTCCCTCAGTTGTTTTTGACTTTCCCGATATATAGTATTAAAAGACCATTCCATCCCTTTCCCACAGAGACAAGCAGGCTTTACAGAAGCAGAGGCAGTTGTTAATACCTCACAGCCCATTTTCCTATTCTTATCTCAACCTGCAGGCCAATAGGATCTCCCAGGTATTCCAGAGCAAAAGGTCAAAGGCCCTTAAGGGATGCCTGGCTCCATACTAAGTTCCTTCAGTCATCACAGGGACCTCTGTGTCAGTTATTACTCAGGACTGGCACTCTAGTGGCTGGGATAGAGCAGTTCATTTCTAGGCAGGCAAACCCACAGTGCTTTCAGGTTAAGGCTGGCTCTCCCATCCCCACAATGTCTTATTCCTAGGAAACTATTTTTCTGAGAAGGGTCCATTGACTTCTGCAGACAACCAGAGGGGGTCAGAGCACACAAACACTTAACAACATAGCTGTAAGGAAAGTCATCGATGGGGAACCCACTTGGGGTATATGAAAGAGTAAGGGTGTTCTTTGAGTCAGGAACTTTGCTGAGCACTTTTTATATACTCTTACTTGGTATCTTTAACTATCTAAAACATAGATATTGCTGTCCCACTTTCTGGATGAGAATGTTAAGTGTCAGAGGAGCAGATAATTACCCAAGATCATCAGGTAGTCTACTTGTGGTGGGGTCCTTGCTCTTAATGGTTCCCGTTTAAATAGTGACTCTTCCTTCTATTTTACAGATGAATAAACTGAGACCCAAAGACGTGAATTCATTCTGCTCTCTTCCACAGACACTTTTAGGTGTCACAGTCAGGATTCAAACCTGTGTCTTTGAGACTTCAAAGCCCCCTTGTTCTCCTGTACCTTGTATCATTTATGAACATAACATGGAAATACAGTCTGGGCAAGTTGATGGTTGGCCATAGGGAATGCCAGGAACGTGGAGCTGGCCTTCCTGGTGCCCTTCCCACACAACACACAAAAGCCTCTAGCTGGGCGAAGTTGGAGGGGAAAGAGGGATGGGAATTTACCAGGCCTTATAGGGGAAGTACCAGGCTGGGATGCCACAGTTGGGAAAGCACTTGCCTTACATGTTCAGGAACCTCAGTTCAGGCCTCAGAACATCCATAAAAAAGCTGGTTGTAGTAACACATACTTGTAATCCCAGTGCTGGGGAGGCAGAGACAGGCCAGTCTCTGGGGCTTGCTAGCCAGCCAGCCCAGACTATTTGATGACCTCCAGGCCAGTGAGAGACCCTGTCTGAAGGGAGGTAGATCAGTTTCCTGTGTAAGGCTGAACCCCAAAAGGGGTTATCGCCCTATTTTCCTGGCGACCCTCAACGAGAGACCAGTCTGATGGATGCAATAAGGCAAAAGGAATCTTTATTGTTCCGATGCGCGTGGGGGTCGCCACACACGAGGGAGAGATGACAGAATAGTTTAGTGATGGTGTGCAAGAAGCAGGAATTTTGGATCTAGTCATCTGCTTAGGGGGTGCTTCTTAATTCTTAGCTGCATACTCAGGGGGTTTCCTGTTTACTTAGGGATTTTAACTTCAGGGCTGGAATTTTTATTGCAAGTCATTTCCTAGCAGTGGGGAGGGGGTGATAGTAAGACAATACAATGATAAGATCCGCTGGCAGGTCTCCGGTTATTAGAATTTACAACCTTCTGCCCAGCTCAAGATTGAAGGGGCCGGGGACTCCAAATTCCATCTTTCACCTGAGGATGACATCAAAAGCTGTCCTCTGACCTCTATAGACAGGGGTGTTAGTGTGTGCACATGACAGCAGCTACTGAAAGGGAATGGAAAATTATTAAAAGACCCCCTAAGTCAGCAGTAGAGCCAGGCCAGCTGCCAGGTTCCAGGAACTTAGTTGACCATAAAAAGGGTGGAACCAAGAATGTAGGTTATATGGGTCACAGGCTCCCAGGGTTTCAGGAACTGGCTGACCACAAAGTAGATAGCAAAACAAGATTAGGTTCATTCCTGAAAAAAACAAGTATAGGGTGTGTTTCCTGCTAATTAACTAAAGAATGAGTTGGTACTTTCCACCTGTGATTTCCCCCACCCCCTTAATCTGTGGTGCTCCTCTATAAAATCTTTACTCTCAGACAACTGGGGGTCGAAGCTCCTCTACCCCTGCGTGGGATATGAGTTGCACCCTCAGTGCACCGATCCCCCTGAAATAAACCTCTTGCAATTGCATCAAGATGGTCTCTTGCGAGTTTTTGGGTGGCCGTGATATCCCGAGTGTCAGGAGAGGGACTTCTCTCCCCTGGGTCTTTCACTACCATATTGGATGGCACAGATATGGAATGTGTCGGCCATCACAAATGGGTTGGCCAGTCTCCAAGTCTTAAAGACTTCAGAAACCCCATGGCTGCAATATCCCTCGGTCCTTAGCTTGGTAGAGTCTTCTGAAATGGATATAAATACTGTGGGGAAATATCTGAACACCCCCCCCGAAATGGCTGTTTATTGTCAATGGTTTCTATCATTTGTGCTAGATATCATGATGATAAAAGTGCACGATCGAGCATTTCCAGGAACCATACAAACTCTCGTTTTCACTTCACAAACGAGAAAACAGAAGTTAGGGCTAGGCCACAGTCTGTAGCACTCTGGTTTTAGACCCAAGTCTCTGAGGTCAGAGGTCACAGAGATGACTATCAGCTGCACTCTGACATGCTGCTTGTTCCCTCACCTGCCACTGAAGGATCTTAGCGGCTGCCTCCCAAAAATGGAAAGTAAGGCAAAGACCTGAGTTCATGCACTGATGGAGCAGGTTGTGTAATCATTTCCTTTGAGATTGAAACATTCCACCCTGCAGCGAGGAGCCTTAAGAACTCAAAATAGCAGCAGGCAGTCCCTGAAACTGACCAGATTTGCTAGACTTTGGTGAGGCAGCTGTCCTTGAGTCATTTCTGCTCCTCTAAGTAAATCCTCCCCCATATTCCTGTAAGTAACCCCAATGAAACTCATGGTTCACCAAGCTGGACTTTGGTCTGTTGTCGGGTGAGTAGATGTGTTGCACCCCCTGGGAAAGGTTTTGCCACACAATAGAGATGATGCCAGGAAGGCCTGACGGGAGCCTGGGTAGGTAAGACATCCAGAGGAAGTACTTCCAAGTTGGGGGTCTGCTTCGCAGGTCACACCATGGGGAACTGGGGTTTCATTCTGACTGGTAAGATGCTGTGGAACCTACCTCCTAGCCATCCTCCCTAAGGGCACTGGCCTTGAATTCCTCCTCTGCCAATGGTAGAAAGTGCTCTCAGGGACATTAACTCTGGCAGTTCCGCCCCTGTCTAGAGTTAGCTAAAGTTGCCCCTACAGCCATTACTGGTCCCAGAACAGGTTGTCACATGTGCTCAAGACATGTTAGAGTGATGACTGTGGACGGAAGGCCTGAGGGTGGGAAACTACAAGGTACCACATGGTATGCTGTCGGACCCATTCTGCTTTGACGAAGTGATGGCTAGCGCCCCGTACTATCTTACATCCTATAACATGAAGCCAAGATGGCTACCAACTCCCAGCCCGAGGGAGAGCCCAGAGGCACAATTAGACATGTGCGCTGAACTTTGACATGAATGGCAGAGGGAAGGGTTCATATGCACTGCATATGAAGAGAAGAATTCATCAGTGCTGAGACTTTGTCTAGCTCAGTACTACAAGTCTAACATGTGACCTACATCAGCCTTTCAGTGAATTAGTTGAATGGACACATAACTGAGATTGAATGACAGCTTTCTCAAAGATGATAATTAGTTCATGGAAAAGGAAGTTCAAGTGGCTGATAGAACATTCGATAGAACATAAACCGCTCACCTGTAGTCCCAGCTCCGTGGGGTCTTGAGGTCAAGACCTTCCTGGGGTCCAGGGTGAGTCCCAGGTCAGCTTGAATAACTTCCTCACTATAAAAGGAGGCTGAGGCCCTGGGCTCACACTCTAGGTCCACAAAAAGAAAAAAGTAACTTTTACTAATAATAGAGAAATAGAATTTTTGAGAAATGTGAATCGAAGCAGCGGTATCTGCTACCCATCAAGTTGCCAAATACCAAATGAATGACATTTAGTAATGGGGAGATTCAAGGTTCTTTAAAGAAAAAAGTTCTGTTTTGTCTGAGACAAGAGGATTACTATGTAACTCTGGCTACCCTGGAACCAGCTAGGTAGACCAGGCTGGCCTTGAACTAGCAGAGATCCACTTGCCTCTGCCTCTGGCTGGAGTGCTGGGATTAAAGTTGTGTGCAACCAGACCTGCTGGTCTACAGTTTTTTTAAATGTGAATTTTTCAATTTTTTTTTCTTGCAAAGCATTTTGAAGGTATTTGTTTGCACTTTGTGAACACAGCAAATTCCTTCTACAAACGTGTTCTGTGGATATGAGAGTACAAGTGCCGGAGCATGCATGGTCAAAGGACCTGTGTTGTGCAGAGCCCGCTGCAGGAGGGGAAGTCTGAATTGCAATCCACAACAGAGCAGCTAAATCAGCCGTGAGAAGCTCAGCACACAGAGCAGTAAACGATTATTTCAGACAGGGGCTGCAGATCTGTGTCTACTGACTTGGAACAATTTCTGTGATGATTGTTTAGTGGGAAATGGTTTCCTTTTCTTAGGAAATGAACAAGTACATTCTTTAGCATGTAGAATGATACCTGACGGGATGTCATGAAGAGGGGGAGAACAAAGACAGATAAAGAAAGAAAGATGTGGGGTTGGAGAGATGGCTCCATCAGCACCAACTGTTCTTGTAGGAGACCCAAGTTTGCTCACAGCCATCTGTAACTCCAGCTCCAGGGGATCTAGTGCCCTCTTCTGGTCCCTGCAGGCACTTGCACTCATAAGTGCATACCATATAAAGACACACGTGATGAAAAATACATCTTATAGTCAGGCAGTGGTGGTGCACACCTTTAATCCCAGCACTCTGGAGGCAGGGGCAGGGGGAATCTCTGAGCTCAGGGCCAGCCTGGTCTACAGAGCGAGTTCCAGGACAGTCAGGGCTACACAGAGAAACCATGTCAAGAAAAACAATAATAATAATAATAATTATAATAACAATAATAATAATAGTGATGATGGTGATGATGGTGATGATGGTGATGATGACAGGGCTGGAGAGATGGCTCAGCGGTTGAAAGCAGTAGTTGCTCTTCCTGAGGACCCGAGTTCAATTCCCAGCACCCACATGGCAGCTTACAACTGTTTGTAATGGCAGTCTACAGGATCCGACAGCCTCACACAGACATACACACAGGCAAAACAACCAATGCACATAACATAAAAATAAATAAGTTATATGTGAAAATGTTATTATAAAAATAAATCTTATAAAAAGAAAACTGTCATGGGAATAGTGTTTATAACATAATATTATAGGAAAATATAAAGCAGGGAATGCATGCTTTCCTTAGGAGAGAGAACTCTAAAGACACCAACAGGCTAGGACCGAAATGTGAATATCAATGTACAAATGGAAATATTGATTTAATGTTAGGGTAAGACAATGGATTATTTTTGGTCTGCAATATTTCATATGCTTGTGAAGTGACTGTTTAACACAATATTTTTAGCAAACTAACATTCTCTAGGGCATTGGAGAATTAAAATACATGATTCTGAGCTGGGGGGAGATGGTTCAGTGGGTAAAGTGTTTGGCATGCAACTCTGGATACCCCACAGCCACATAAAAACCTAGATGTGGGGCTGGAGAGGTGGCTCAGCGGTTAAGAGCACTGGCTGCTCTTCTAAAGGTCCTGAGTTCAATTCCTAGCAACCACATAGTGGCTCCCAACCACCTCTAATGAGATCTGGTGCCCTCTTCTGGCTGTGCAGGCATACATGCAGGCGTACATACAGGCAGAACACTGTCTATATAATAAATAAACCTTAAAACAACAAAAAAAAAACCTAGATGTGGTACTGTATGCCTGTATCCCCAGAACTGAGTGCTCATCCTTACAAATATTACTGTATAAGAAGATTCAGAATCATGTATCTTGGGTGTCTTCTTAATCACTCTGCACTGTACATTTTTGCTATTTTATCTACTTATTTAGTATTTATGTATGTGTATATTTATTGCGTATGCTCAAGCAAGAGTGTACATGTGTGTGGAGTTTAGAGGACAACTTTCAGGAGTTGGTTCTCTCCTTCCACTATGTGCGTTTTGGGAATTGAACTCATGTTGTCAAGCTTGGCAGCAAGCACCCTTACCCACTAACCCATCTCACGAGTACTGTACCTTATTTTTCTGAGACAGGCTTTCTCACTGAACTTAGAATTGCCAGTTTGGCTAGACTAGCTGCTAAACCCCGGGGAGTCTCCTGTCTCTGACTCCCCAGCACTGGGATTATAGACACACATTGCCTAATTTTCTGTTCTTGTTTGTTTTGTTCGTTCCAATACAGGGTTGCTATGTATCCCTGGCTGGCCTGAAACTCACAGAGATCATCTTGTTTCTACTTCTTCAGTGATAGGATTAGTTGGGGATCTGAACTCAAGTCCTCATACTTTGGGGCAAGTATGTCACTGACGGATCCATCTTTCCAGCCACACATCAGGGTTTTATGTTCTGAACTCCTTGTAACTTCCTATGACTCACTAGTTTCTGTTGGTCTGTCAAGGGAGGGGACCAAGTGTAGGTGTGAAGAGCAGGAAGTGGCATCATGGGACAGTCTTGGGTAATGACCAGCACAGGGAATGACTGTAAGGACTTCCCTCTTCATATTCCATCTCCTGGGGTTCTGGTCTGAGTCTGGTTCTTCAGCCTTCCAGCCCAGCACCTTTTCAATAACATTGTCTTCTACCTAAGTTTATGAGCTCTGTCTTTTACATGAGGACGGTGTTGGGAGACTGAGGGCTGGGCAGTGGAAAGAATTCCCATTTACATGAGGGTCTCAAAATAGGCCTCTCTAGGAGACACCATCTGTCTAAGACCCGACTAGGGAAGAGGAGGCAGCCGATGATGGGTGGGGGAGGGACAAAGACAAAGGTAGGAACAAAGATGGCTAGATGGTTGGAGGTTCCTAGTGAGTGAGTAGGCACCAGAGGGGGAGGCCCACAGAAGCTGGGGTGCAATAGACCCTGAGACCACAGCAGGGAATTGGAGTCTCCTCTTCTACCACCACCAAATCCATCTCTCATTCCAGACACCACAGTCTGAGAAGGCTGAGGTCCAGGGCTGAGTTCTCCATGTCTGGGAGTCAGAACCAGCCAGGCCAGCAAGTCATTTTAACCAGATCCCAACAGCACTTTGTCAAAGCACCCTTCTACTTTGTTGAGTCTTGGGTTTTCCAGATTTCTCATTGTGTTCGTTCCTAGGTTTTTTAGTTCCTTTTTACAAATCCCAACTCAACCCCGCTGAGTTATAGGGAAATATCTGGGGGACACAGTTAGGTATGGGAATCCCAGCCAGAGAGCCCAGTCATCTAGTGGGGATGGTCAGCTATCAGCCACAGGGGGCCCAAGCAGGTCAATGATGATGGATTCTTTCAGTCTCATTAATTAACAGTCCTGCATTTACTCAGTAAGTGTTTCATCAGCACACAGTGTGGGCCTGCACTCTGGATGGGCAACAGAAGATGGCTGTGCTGGATAATTTTATTTCAATTGACGCAAGCTAAAGTCATGTGAGAGGAGGGGACCTCAACTAAGAAAATGTCTTCCTATGTTGGGGCTGTAGGCAAGCCTGTAGGACATTTTCTTAATTAATGATTGATGGGGGGAAGTCCCAGCCCATTGTGGGTGTTTCCATCCCTAGGCTGGTGGTCCTGGGTTCTATAAGAAAGCAGGTTGAGCAAGCCACTGGGAGCAAGTCAGTAAGCAGCACCCCTCCATGGCCTCTGCATCAGCTCCTGCCTCCAGGTTCCTGCCCTGTTTGAGTTCCTGTCCTGACTTCCTTTGATGGTGAACATGATGTGGAAGTGTGAGCTGAATAAACCCTTTCCTCCCCAAGGTGCTTTTGGTCATGGTGTTTTGTCACAGCAATAGCAACCCTAACTAAGGCAATGACTAAGACACTGATCCCTCTAGGAATCAAGTCAGACGTAAGGAATGACCATTACAAAGGGGACAGAGTGAAAGTTCCACTAGGAATCAGCAGGCACATCCACCAGGTTATCCCCCAACAGGCTTCACTAAAAGAGGCAGAGCTGACTCCATACCCACTAGCCACAACCCCAGTTTTCTCTTCTCTGCCCACTTTAATAATCCTGGGGAAGTGCTGGGGGGTGGGGAACCACGAGGAGTCTTTAGTTTTATCGAGTACTGCAGGGAGTGTAGTAGAAGGGAAAGGAGTTAAAGGGAGTGGGAATGGAGGAGGCTCAAAGGATCTTGTGGGGAGACTGAGAGGGGCTCTAGGAAGGGATGTGGGAAGCCGTCTCCCATGAGGCCTTCCTGGTAGTGGACATGGCCTATCTGGGAAGAGAGCTGGAAAGAGAGGACACAATAGAGTAGCTTCCCTGGATGCTTATGTTCCTGTGAGCCGAGCAAACATCACAGTGGCCAGGCCAGAGCACTTTTTGAGGTTTCCTGTACGCAGACTGACTTCTGAGCAAGAGAGTTCCACTGCAGTCTCCAGGTGGTAGCGTGAAGAGGAATGTTCAGATATGAGCTGGATGTCCCATTGGAGAACTGTCCAGGGAGAAATCCACGAAAATTACTCAGTGCCCCTCAGGAAGCCAACCCTTGGCCACTGCAGACATGGAGGGTCAACCAGCAGGGAGTGAGAGCTTTGCAGAGGCCCCATCAGGCACATCTGCCCTCCCCTGCTTCTCCCTTCCCACTTGGACCAGGGGAAGGTGCTAGGATACATCTCCCAGCCAGTCCTTTCTCCTTCCCTGCTTTTTATTCCGAGCTGACAAGATTCTTTCTGGCTCAAGTCAATCCTTGGATTGAGCAGGGAAGATGAAATGAGATTTAAATTGAGTTTGAGAATAAAGCATCAAAGGATGGAAGTTTAACAACAGAAAGTGATCCAAAAGTAATGCAATGTGCCCAAAATGTCATTAAGGGACAGAAAAGGAAAATTCAGCTGAGCATGGCTGGAGGCAGAGATTATGGCGAGCGCCTCATTATGGTGCCCCATGGAGTGGGAGGAGTGGGAGAAGAGCCGCCTCAACACACTGGTTCCACAAATAAACAGAATAATTGAAGTACAGGAAGGTGGGGCTGAGTTTCACTTGGGCAATTGGCTGCAGCCCATGAACAGAGAGAGCTTGGGGAGGTGGGTGCGTTCACCCAGTGGGTTGTGGGGGGAAGAGTTCCCAGAGGAGGCGCTCTGAATGCCAGCACTGAGATATAAGGCTAAAGGGGATAAGGGGGGTTATTGTCAGGTGGAGGTGACAGTGTGGGCCATCTGAGGAATGAGCTGGGACATGAAGTGGAAGGCTGGGTAGAGATGCAGACGTGGAGGTCCAGGGCTGTGTAGCCCTGTGAATTAAAAAGCGATGGTCCTGGGGAGGCACTGAAAACCTTGGGGAACACAATCAGGCTTGCATACTATTGGTGTTTTGTTGTTGTTTGTTTTTTTGAGACAGGGTTTTTCTGTGTAACTCTGGCTGTCCTGGACTCACTTTGTAGACCAAGCTGGCCTTGAACTCACAGAGATCCTCCTACCTCTGCCTCCTGAGTGCTGGGATTAAAGACGTGCACCACTATGGCTAATATTCTTTTTTTTTTTTTTTTAGAAAATAAAACTTTGTTGTAATGAACTTTCAAATAAAAAACATCATGTAGTGAAATTAATCAGACCAAAGTCTACAATCTCCATGAACATCTACATAGTTGGAATAGCCATTCTGAAGCCATGTCACTTCACATTGGGCTTTATACTTTCACTATTAATTATATTTTTATGCACTTATTCACCACAAGACCCCTGATAAATGAATGACATAATTAAAGTCTGAAAAAATTAGCTTTACATCCTTTTTCATCATGCATGCACCCAAATACACACAGACATACACATACATACATATAGACATACACACACATATCTATACACACATACAAATATACATGTAAGTACAGTATAATAGGTAAGAAACGGAACAATAAACCATACATATTAGGTGATGAGGAGGGACAGAATGCAGGTAAAAGACTCCTGAGTAGATCTAGGTCCTCGGATAGCAGATGCTGCTGGATTCTGGCCTCCAGGCATGGTCCACAGCCATTCACCTGTCCCCCCTGCTCCTCACAAAGACTGTTTACTCCAGGATTTGGGAATCCTGGATTACTTGTCTCTGGCATCCCTCGCTCTACCTCTGCTGCTGGACTCTTCCCTTGATGGAATGCTGACAATTGCCACCTCCCCTGAAATCACTTTGCCATTCCCCCTCTCTTCCTTGCTCTCTTCTCAGCTGAACACTATTTTGTTCTTTCCCTGGGCCTCACCACAAGCGTCTCCTAGGGATGTGTGTGAACTGAAATATCTTCCCTTTATCTTGCCCGGTCTGCACCCCATGGGGCAACATGAAGGCTACTATTTATTCTTTCCCACATTAATTTAAGATGCTTTAATTGCCGCTATGATATGTTTTATATAATATAATTAATGTTTTAATTCTGTGTACTGCTTCCCCCAGGCAGTTCTGTGAAGGGTCCAATTTTGGAATCAAGCAAATAAGGAATAAGCAATAGCTGAAGTTATCTAGTAATGCTCTCCCCTCCAGGAATGAAGACTGGGCTTGTTTTTCAAACAGGAGGAAAAAAGGAAAAGATAGCTTAGTTTTCTCTTCATTCTGGTTGTCTTTGGTGGCCTTAATGGAGACTCCTGGGTCCTGATTTGTGTGTTTCTGGTCTTTTGTATGTGACCACCATTCTTTCTACCCAGGAGGTCACTGTAGCTTGAGGTCAGTATTGAGACCAGAAGAGCTCTATCCCTCTTGCCATCTTCTTTGTGATGGGGGCTGTTCCTGAGCTGAGAATTGGCAACCCACTCACGTACTCACTATGAGCCTCTGAGTTAGGACAGTGCGAGAGGTGACAGAAGACAGGATGGATCCCAGAGGGAGAAGACAGACAATGTAGCAGAATCTGACCTCCAGGAATGCTCCTCAGTCATTCAGCTGGCCCTGTGCTCCTCATAATGGCAACTTCTTCCAGGACTCCTAAATCTGGAGTGAAGATAAATGAAGCTATTATTGTGACTTTGTAGCAAAGGTCATGTGGTAGTTTGATTGAGAATGGAACCCGTAGGCTCATAAGTTTGAATGCTTGTTCACAGTTAGTGGAACTGTTTTGGAAGATAGGAGGTGTGGCCTTGTTGGAGGACGTGTATCATTAGGAGTGGGCTTTGAGGTTTCAAGAGCTAGTGCCAGGCCCAGTTTCCCTCCATCTGCTCCTGCTGCCTATGAATCAGGATGTGAAGTTCTCAGTCACTGCCCCGGCACCATGCCTGTCTGCTTCCACCAAGATGGTCATGGACCAACCCTCTAAAACTGTAAACAAGCCCCCAATTAAATGCCTTCTTTCTAAGAGTTGCTTTGGTCATGGTCTCTGCATGGTAATAGAACAGCAAGTAAGAAAGATCCCAAGGCTGGAGGGGGGATGTTAATGCAACATATCTTCCTTCCCCATCTTGCTTTTTCTTTGCAGCCTGGTCTCTCAGCATGGCTTGGATGTTCAGAGTTTGGAGGATCAGCATCCCAAGCATCATCTAGTTCAAGTTCCTGGGAGGAGGCTGGGATGGGGAGCTGGGGTGCAAGCAAACTCAGTGAATCAGGCGCAGAGCTTGGACCAGAACCCAGGCCACCCTAGCTGCAGACCAGATGTTAGCTAGCCCTGGCTTAAAAGTTGTGGTGATAGTGCAGGGTGTGGGGTAAAGACCCTACTTCTGAAACCTGACCACCTAGGTTTGATACAGGATCCAACATGGTGGAAGGAGACAGCTACCCTCCCTGAGATGTCCTCTAAGAGAGGGGGAGAGGGACCAACGGAGAGAGGAAGGAGGAGAGAACATGAATGATGAATAGAGTGGTACTGGGGAGAGGACACCTAGGGTAAAGTGCCTGCCATGAGAGCTTGAGGACTAGAGAGTTAAGATCCTTGCTCCCAAAGATGGCGCCCTCCCCTCCACCCCCGCCCCTCTGTCAAAATTAATGGAGGAATAGGGAGGGTCTCTAGTCTTCTAACATTTCTCAAGGGGCATGTGATCCTATGAAAGGCAGATCCACATAATAAATGCCTGTCTCCAGACTCTGGATGGAGCTGGGATAGGATAGAAGCCAGTGGAGATACGTGGGTGGCATGTTTGTATGAGAGGATGGGACGCTGCCCCTACACGTGGGAATTTCCTTCTCAAGAAAGAGAAACTGAGTGTTGAACTCATTTCCTTGAATCGCCTCCTGGCTCTCCAAACGGTCTTTCCCGTTTTCGGGGTTTGCGGTGATGCTGGGGACTTCCTTAGACCTCTCTGTCCCCATTGCGGACATTTTCCGTTCTGTAGAGATTCCCGGGGGTATTGGGGGGGTGATCATGAGTGTCCCTGTGGCGCCCCCTAGTCCCTACAGAAATCCTCTCCCCTCTGCTCCCTTGCAAGCAGGAGGGTCTCTAGTCCTGCTATAAAGTGGCTATTGGGGTCCGGGGTATGTAGAGAAAGCCCCCCTCCTTGGGACTAAATCTCCTCCAGCTCTGTTGGTGCCCGTCCCTTAAACTCCTAGGGGAATCAGACTCCTGGGAAGGTCCTGGGGAAATCCCTGCTCAGCTACTAGCCAAAGGCCCTCCGTGATTGGTGCCCGAAGACCCCGCCCCTTTCCTGGGCGGGGCTCCTGGCCGGGACTTTGTGCTACTCGAGGCCTCACCCAAAGTCCTGTGATCTGGCCGCTCTGATCTCGCCCAGCTATGGTGCCTTTGCTTTGGGACTTTGCGCTCTGGGGCTGCTTGCTGACAGCGGTGAGTAGCTTCTGTCCCGACCCCAAGGGGGCTAGGGATTTGAGAATGGGAGATGGAAAGAGGAGACAAGACGTCGGGGATGAGATCTTCCTAGCTGATTCGGGAGAAGATGGAAAGGGGTGGGTGGGATAGGCAAGATCTCTCTGAACTAAAAAACGAAGTGGACTGCTCCTCTCTGTCCTCCCAGAAGGTGGGGTTCTGTTTCATGTAGTCCACAGAGGGAGTTTAGGGAGGGCATGCCTACAGAGCGGTGCCTGGACAGTTTCATCTGATCCAAGTCTGGGCTCAGGAGCTGGCCGCAGAGACTGGAAAGTGCTAGCAGACAGGAAAAGTAGCCTGGCTGAGGAAGGGGCGGGTCTGACCTGTTTTCTGTCACTTTCCCATTATGGACAAACGTCTGCCAGCAATGGTTATTATCTTCTCTTGCCAGCTGGGGCCACTTTCATCCAGGGCGTCTTGTGGGAACGGGGGTACTGGGTACTTTTTTGGTAAGAGGTAATTTAATACCCACCACACTCCTGTCATAATCAAGCCGATCTAGGAGTAATTAATCCCCAAGTTTGTGCCTCTGCCTCTTGAATTTAAGATGGCACAGGATACACCTGGAGGAGAGGAATAGCCATGGAACCCAAGGAAGGGTGAAGAGACCAGACTAGGTTTCTCCAGGCACCAGAAGGGCTCAGACCCAACCAAGCACATCTTGGGGATTTTCAGAAGTCAGCTCTTGACTCACTTTTGGTTTAAATGTATTTCTGCAGTTCCTCATTCTGGAGGCTGGGAATCCCCTGACTACCTGAGTCCCATCCCTGCTCCTCTGGCTGGGCTCCCCTTGCTTTCAAACTAGATTCTTTTTGGTTGGAAACCAGGACTTAGGTGTTTCAGTTGCCTTTGGATTGCCTATGTGGGCAGGTGTCATGTTGGGGGCCTGACTTTCTGCCGCTGGGACAGTTAGTCCCCTAAGCACATACCTGTCAATCAGCCGATCCCACCCATCACAGGTTGGCCTCAAACTCACGGTGTAGTTGAGGATGACTTTTAATTTATTTCTCTCTTTTTGTGTGTGGGTGTGTGCATGCATGGTTTGTATGTATGTATGCATTCCTGTGGGTGCACGTGTGTGCTTGCCTGTGGTAGTCCGAAGTTGGTATCATGAGCCATTCTTGGACACTCTCCTACCTTATCATCAGGGTCTCTATCAAACCCAGAGCGCCCCATGTGGCAAGTCTCACTAGCCAGCTTGCCCTGGGGACTCCCTGCCTCTGCCTTCTGAGGCTGGAGTTACAAGGAGCCACTTCAAAGGCGCTGACATGTGTTTCTGGAGATCTGAACTCTGGCCCACATGTTTATGTGTCAAGCACTTTAATAGCTGAGCCATCTCTCCTGTCCTTGACTTTCTGATCCTCCTGCCTCCACCTCCCTAGTGCTGGGACTACAGGGATGCATCACCATGTCCTGTTTTATGTGGCACTTAGAATGGAACCTAGGGCAGTCACTGGGCCAACTGAGTCACATGCCCAGCCGAGGAATGTAGATTCCGAGGTGTGGCCTGAGAAGGATAACCATGGAGGTCAGCTACAGCAGAGGGGAGGAAGTGAGGCTGTTGCTTTACCAGCTTTCATTTTCACCCTAAGCCAGTGACTCTCAACCTGTGGGTTGTGACCTCTCTTGGGGTGGGGGTGGTCAAATGACCCTGTCACAGGGGTTGTCTAAGACCATCAGAAAACACAGGTAATTTACATTACGACTCATAACATTAACAAAATTACAGTTATGAAGTAGCAATGAAAATAATTTTATGGTCAGGGGTCACCCCAACATGAGGGACTGTAAGGGGCCGCAGCCTTTTATAGTTAGGGTTAGGAAGGTTTAGAACCACTGCCCTCAGTAATGGCTTTTAGGGAGACAAGATGCAGCAAGAGGGTGGAATGGGAGAGAAGTGCATGAGGGACTTTTGGGGAGGAATGGAGAAAGAAACAGAGGTGTGAGAAGGGTAATCTGGACCACCTAAGAGCAAAGCCTGCCCTTGTAAGCCCCAATCTGGGCTTCAGGTAGGGCCTTGGCCCTGACGGAAATCACAGGTCTATTTACTGAGGTCTCCTGCATGTGGGGCTGTGCGTGAGACTGTATCTAGCCTTCATTTGATTTCTCCTGACTCCTCTGTTACACAGATGACCAAAATGAGGCTCAGAAAGGGGAAGAGCTTTTGCCCAAAGTCTCTCAACACAGTCATGAGTCTATATCTGCCTGACTTCTGAGCCTGCCACTCACATGGCAAGGGGTCTCCAAGCTGTGGCCCTGAGATCTTTTGTGGAGGAAGCACCAGTGCTTTGGGGAATGGAAACCCGGGGCTGACAGCCATCAGAGGGAAGGTGTCTTTTTCACTTACTCAAAGATGTCATCAGGAACTTTCACTGTTCTAGAAGAAAGGGTGGGAAGTCTGAGGAGGTGCTGCCTGGGGGCCATGCAGTGTTGGTGGGGGAGGGCAGGAGCTTTCAGGTGCATCTGCTTCAGTGATTTGCTCAGATACCCAGGTTGAATGACAGCTCTCCATTTCCTGGATCCTGGACAGTCAGGCAGTTACCAGGGTGCAGGGTACCCAAGCAGACACTCATCTATGTGAGCTGATTAAAGCTGTTATTTCGTGAGCACCTACCACGGTAGACTGCCCGGCCGGTGCACATGTGTTCTTTCACATATTGACAGGGCAGGTGTTACAATCCCATTTTAAAGGTAACGAAACAGGCCTAGAGAGATGGTTTTGTGCGTAAGAGCACATGCTGGCTGCCAAGTTCAGTTCTTAGTACCCACACTGGGCTTGTATGTAAATAAAACTAATAAAAACTAATCTTTAAGGATGAGGGAATGCAGCCTAAGAAAAGCAAAAATAATTAGTAGGTGATAGAGAGTGATTTGTCTCATTCTCAAATATGGACTTCCCACAATTCCCAGCCATGGTTGTTTCTAAATGTAGCCTGACTTTAAGGAACACAGAGACTGGAGGGATGGCTCAGCGGTTAAGAGCGTGCTTTGCCCTTGCAGAGCTCTGGAGTTAGATTCCCAGAACACACACTGGGAAGCACACAGCCTCCTGTAACTCTAGCTCCAAGGGGTATCTGATTTCCTTTTCTGAGCTCTGTGGGCACCTGCACTCACACATGCACATATCCAAATATCCACCTATAGTCAACAATAGAATAAATCTTGTGGCTAGAGAGATGGTTAGAGTACTTGTCGCTCTTGGGGAGGACCTGGGCTCAGTTCCCTAGCCCCCACATTTGGCTCACAACCATCCTTGACACCAGTCCCAGGGAATCCAGTGTCCTCTTCTGATCTTCAGGGACACAAGGCATGCCCGTGGTGCAAATTGAGCCTGCAGGCAAAGCACTTGTACACATAAAATAAAATAAATACATCTAAAAAAATATCAGTCTTAAAAAAATAAAACCCTCACATAAAACCTCAGGTGTTGTGGAGAGAGCACAGCTGCCGTAGCGCTTGCATGAGGCCCTGAGTTCATCCCTGGGACCCATGGGAGGTAGTGTGTGAAAGCAGAAGTCTGCAGCCCTACTGCTCCGAGAGTGTCACAGGAGGTGGAAACCGGAGAGTCCCCAGAAGGCTTCAGGCCAGCTAGCTGGGCACGGGCAGCTGAGAACAGCGAGGAGACCCTGTTTTTTTTTTTTTTTTTAATATTTTTTTAAGTTTTACTTATTTAACATTTGAGAGCTCTATCTGTATATATTCCTGCAGGCCAG
>CAJQZJ010032083.1:507349-519114 GCA_907164525.1 Lophiomys imhausi
TCTCAGCAAGTAAAGCTATGAGTTGAGGCTTAATAACCCTGTTATGAATCTGTTGAGCATATTTTTAGGGTTTCTTTTAATTTATAGGAAGTGATACTGGCTGTTCTCTGGAGGCAACAATAGAAGATTTACAGTTAAGAGAAGTGTGTTTAAATTAGCAAGAGGCAGTTCGTAGCATGGGTGGTACCCGGATGTTGGAGAAACGGTGAGAGTGAAACACAGTTGCTGGAGAGAGGACATGTTGAGAGCTTTGAATTCTGTTCCTGTGGGACCCTGGGGAAGTATCTCAGCCTTGCTGCTGCTCAGCCTTGCTCTCTGTAGAACGATTCTTATCCTTCTTGCTTCAGGTAATGGGGAGCTGGGGACAGAAACCATGAGAAAGACTGAGGCCAGCTGAGCCAGCACCCCTGGGACTCTAGGGGAAGTGCTGGAGTCCTCCCTCCCTGCTGGGTCTTTGGGAGCACTCAGAAGTCAAGAGGATCTTATTCGGGTTACAGAATTCTGAGTTCTTGCTTTGTAAGCCGACAGGAAGACTCTCTAGGTGCTTTTTATAATCATACCCCTGGGCAATAGAGTGAAAAACAAATATACCTCATCCTGTGGGGCTCTCTCTTCTGCTTTGGATTTTCACATCTACTACAGCCTGTGTCTTGGCTAACTTTCAACATGCCTGTCAAAGATCCCTTCCAGTTACACCCTTTTGTCTTTAGGTACATCTAGGACAATGCATTACATGTGGTGACAAACAGTACCTTTTTAATGGCCAGTGCTGCGATTTGTGCCAGCCAGGTGAGATGTTAGCCCAACCGGCCCTGTACCAAGACCCTTCTCTCTTGGTTTGCTGGCTGAGGCACAGGATTGGCCTGACTTGCCTCTTTTCCTCCTGTTTTTCAGGAAAGAGAGTGAAGGACCACTGCACGGCCTCTGCCGAGACCCAGTGCATTCCGTGCATCTCAGGCGAATTCTCAGCCAACTGGAACGGAGAGATACGGTGTCACCAGCACCGACACTGTGAACCCAGTGCGTGGGGCTGCTTGGGAAGGGGCACTTGAATGCTGGGTTGATATTCCTAACACTGAAACCCCTCTGATTTTAGTAGCTAGGGTCTGTCCTGGTGAGTTGGAGTCCGAGTTGAATGAGTAGGTTGATTATCATCTGTACTAAGCAAGAGAGTTTAAGAAAAACAGCAGCTAATATGAGAAGTATGGCCCTTGGTACAGCCCAGCGGGCTTCCTCATTCTTCTTCTCATCTCTGCTCAGATCAAGGGCTTCAGGTTAAGAAGCAGGGCACCTCAATTACGGACACCGTTTGTACCTGTAAGGAAGGCCAACACTGCACCAGCCAGGATTGTGAGATGTGCGCTCAGCACACGCCCTGTGGCCCTGGCTTTGGAGTTGAGCATATGCGTAAGTGGGCTGCTTAGGGAAACAGCTCTATAGGCGGGAGACAAGAGCTGGGGTTGACTGGTGAGCCTTTAGCCCCCAGAAGCTGAGGGAATAGAAACTTCCACCTGGGCAGGCATCTTCCCTCCAGCTGACAGGAAATGGGATCTTTTGAATTCTGGCCCTTGGCTATGGACCAACTTCCTGGGAAAGGGGAGGGGAGACTCTTGTGGTGTCAGGGGCTGCCGCTGCCCTGGGGCAAGGAGATGGAGGCAGGTGCTTTTTCCTGCCCTGCTTGTCTGCTGGCTCCCTTGGGAGTCAGACACTGTGGCCCACTGTGATTGCTGATGCATCCTACTCCCGTGTGTGTTCCCAGCTTCAGAGACTACAGACACTGTCTGTATGTCCTGCCCGGTCGGCTTCTTCTCCAATGGCTCGTCGCCTTTTGAAAAGTGTCACCCCTGGATCAGGTATAAGGGTCGCCCCTCCCTAACTAACGGTGCTGTGGGTCCTGTCTCCTGTCTCAGTCTCTTTAGTCACGTGCTGTTCAGTCCCTGCTTCTCTGCAGCCACACTCAGCCACTTGTGAATCTGACCTTGTGGCTGGCCTAAGGACACCTGCTGCATTTTTTCTCTTGCCTGCTCTTGCTCAGTTAGTAGAGCCTGCTGATCTCCTTATCTTCTTTTTTTTTTTTTTTTTGGTTTTTCGAGACAGGGTTTCTCTGAATACTGAATATCTCTGGCTGTCCTGGACTCGCTTTGTAGACCAG
Organism: Lophiomys imhausi; assembly: GCA_907164525.1. Lineage (NCBI taxonomy): Eukaryota > Metazoa > Chordata > Mammalia > Rodentia > Muridae > Lophiomys > Lophiomys imhausi. The sequence goes on from CAJQZJ010032083.1 coordinate 509,502, forward strand.
GCTGGCCTCGAACTCACAAAGATCCGCCTGCCTCTGCCTCCCAAGTGCTGGGATTAAAGGCGTGCGCCACCACCACCCGGCTTCCTTATCTTCTTGAAGTCTCTCTTCTTGAGGCATCCTGACACCCCTTCTTCCACTTTTCTGTTTACTTTCTTGGTGCGTGTGCATACATGCATGTGTGCATGCCGGATATCAACTTGGTATGTTGCTCCTCAGGTACTATTCTCCTTTTTCTTTTTCTATTCTTTTTTTTTTTTTTTTAAAGATTTATTTATTATGTATACAGTGTTCTGTCTGCAGGTATATCTGCAGGCCAGAAGAGGGCACCAGATTTCATTATGGATGGTTGTGAGCCACCATGTGGTTGCTGGGAATTGAACTTATGATCTCTGGAAGAGCAGCCAGTGCTCTTAACCGCTAAGCCATCTCTCCAGCCCTTCTATTCTTTTTTAAGACCGCCTCTCATTGGCCTGGAAGTTGCCAAGTAGACTAAGCTGCCTGGCCAGAGGGTCACAGCACTGAGATTACAACCACATTCCACCAAGCCTGTATTTTTTTTATTTTATTTTTTTAAATGTAGGTTCTAGGGATTGAACTCAGGTCTCCAGACTTACAAGGGCAAGTGCTTTCCTGATGTGGTCATCCACTTCCCAGCCCCTCCTGACTTAAAAACATTTGTTGGGCTTTGTGTAGGTTCTCTAATCACTTTTTCCACCTCTCCTGGGCTGTCTTATTTACATCTAAAGTTCCATCTCCCCTGGATCTGTCATTTGGGCCCCAGATGGTCAAGTACCACTGCTGAACATAGTGGCTCACCAACACCTCAAACTCTGTACATCCAGAGTGGGCTCCTAGCCAAGCCCTGAGCCCCAAGTGACAGGCAGGTTCTGGCTCCAGACAGTCACCTAGTGAGCCACCCGCCCTCACCTTCCTCCACCTCCACCTCCACTTCAGTCAGGTTGGTACATCTGGTGTGAGTGTCTTGGGGTCCACCTCCTTACTCTCTACCCTGGCTACTTGAGTTTGGGCCTTGTCACCGTGGTGTGGTGAAGGCTTCATCTCCTCATAGGCCCCAGCCTCTGGTGTCTCCCTTGGCTGTTTCGGCACCATATTGTCATTGTGAGCTTCCATAGCCCCTTTTGGATCATGGCACTTCAGGATTTAAAGTACTTCATGGCTTTTTGCTGCCTTTGGGAGGGAGCCCAGTCTCCTTGGTTTTGGGCTGGGCCTTCCAGCAGCGTTTCCCTCTTTCTTCCTCCAACCTTGCACCCTGTGCTTGCACCTCTGAGCTCACTGTTCATTCTTTTGATTCAAAGTCTCCTGCCTGAGAGAACCTTTAACTTTTAGGGGCCCTTCTGATCTTCCTTTGGGGACCCCCTAGTCCGCTTCAGTACATGTGGGACTCATAGCTTCTTGTTGGGAAGTGGGATGCCCCTACTCTCAGGAGGCTTCCGGCTTGTAAAGGTGCTGAGCGCTTTTCTCACACAAGGCACCTACCTTCTCTGAAGCCTCTTTCACCACTTCTGGTTTTTCCTTTGCCGTGTCCCTCTCTGTCCACTTCTCCCAAGTCCACCCATCCCACATCTCCACTCCTGTCCTGCCTCTGGCTGACCACTCTTCTGCAATAGCTCTTCCATGAACTGCCTGGGAGCAGGTCCTCTCCTTAGGTCATCTGGCTGGGTCCCAAAGACACTGTCTAGCTGCCTGGGGCTGTCCTGCCTGGAGCATACTACGTGTATCACCCACTTCATTCCCTCCTGACACACTATTCCCACTTAGCTGGCTCCAACTTTCACATCCTTCAATGCTTTCTGATCTCTCTTCCCACAAGACCCTTAAACCAGAACTTCTTAACGGGCACCAGTTTTGCTCTCTGTGGCACACTGGTCACATCTGGTGGCACATTTCAGATGCCGTAATTGGTTAGGGGGGCTGTTTCTGGCATTTAGCTGGTGGAGGGAGAGGTGCTGTTAAATTTTCTGTGAAGCTTAGGACACTTCCCAGCACAAAATACCTGCAGGTACCAAGGCTGAGAAGCCCTACATTAGACCAGACTTATCCCTCCCATTCCTCCTGCCTTGAGGGTTCTGCCTCTGAACAATGCCTTCTCTGTGTTAGCCCATATCACAAAGTCCTTATCCACATTCCTGGTTACCCCCTTCAATGTGGCAGTGACCTTTCCTTGTGAGTTCCCATCCTTCCCACAGTGACCTGCTCTCATTGCTGCACTGTAAGTCACAAGCTCAGTGAACACGGACTTGCCGCTCTCTGATTGACTCCCCTGGGCTTGGAAGTCTTATGGTTTGGGGGTCCTGTTTCTCTCTTTATGTGTGTCTCTCTCCCCCTCCCTCCCTCTCCCTTTCTGTCCCTCCCCTCTGCTTTGCATGTGTGTGCGCATGCACATACATGTAAACACATGTGTCTTTGTGCAGCTGTGAGGCCAAAGGGCTGATGGTGCTACGGGAAGGAACGAGTCAGACTGATGCTGTCTGTGGTGAGTCCTGCCAAGTGTCTGGGAAGCAGAAACTGAAGGGCAAGACCAAGGCACACAAGAACACTGGGATAGAAGTAAGAGCAGGAGGCACAGTTTTCGGGTGCTGGGAACTGAACCCAGGTCCCCTGCAAGAGCAGCCACTGCCACCTCTCTAGACCTAGAAAAGGTTTTAAACTGTGGCTTATTATTATTGTGTGTATGTGTGTGCGTGCACGTGTGCCATGGTCTACTTGCCGAGGTCGGAGGACAACAAAGGAGCCGGTTCTCTCCTTCCATCTTTACATGGGCTCTGGGGATGGAGCCCAGGCACCCGAACCAGGCAGCTCACATCTGTCCATAACTCCAGCTCCTGGGGTTGTTGCTCCAACTCCACTGGCACTAGGCAGGCAATGGTGCACATACATTCATCTAGGCACTCTCAGATACACATAAGATAAAAATAGATACAAACTTAGAAACTTATCTAAAAAAAAAAAAGTAAGAAGAGAGCTGGGGCTGGGGCTCTGTGGTGGAGCAAGCACTTGTCCAGCATGTGTGAGGTCCTGTGTTCAGTCTCCACACTTGTCCAGCATGTGTGAGGTCCTAGCTAGATCCTTAGTGCCACAAAGATAAAGGAAACTAAAAATGCAGTCCCTGTGCTTTTTCTCAAGACTGGCTTTGTTTTCTTGGAAAGCTGTGGCTGGAATGCAGTGAGAAAAGCTCATATGTAACACTTAACAAAGTGTTGCAAAGGGACAGTAAGCAAGAGAAAACAATATTTTGATATGTTACTAAAAAATAAAATCAAATGTAAAAAAAGAAACCTGTGATGAACAAAATAGCCAATATTAAAATTAAGCAGGAGCTGGCTTTGCTAGATGTGTGACTCCACCTATCTTACTTCATCCTAATTTTGGTCCTGGTTCCAATACAAGTTTATTATTTGAAAGCCAGGTGGCCACCTGTGGGCCAGTGTTTGCTCCACTGGTATCTGCCTCCCAACCTATGAGCTGGGTGTGGTGGTACAGGCCTATAGTCCCAGCACACAGAAGACTGAGGCATGAGAACCCTAAGTTCAAGGCCATCCTGAGCCACTTAGTGAGATCCTGTCTCGAGGACTTGCGTTGCTTTTTGTGTGTGTCTCCTTAATTTTTGTGGGGAAGTGGTTGTACCCCTTGCCTCTAAGACCTCCTGCCATTTGGTCTGTTTATTTGTCGCTTAGAATAGCAATGCAGACACAGAAGATGCTTCATTTCTCTCCTTCACACTTCCCTAGCAGATGTAACAAGGTGGGCACTAGAGTTGAACAGCTGCAGAATAGGGAAGCGAGAGGGGAGTGTGAGAAGCAGGCAGCCTGTCCCTTGACCACACAGCTGATGAAGGCCAGGTGGGAAGTTGGCTCACTGGGGGCTGGTCATCCCAACTGGAATCTCCCAGGGCTAGAGAGACAACTCAAAGGGTTAGAGTGTTTATTGTGCAAGCATGAGCTAGGCACGGCCACATGTGACTGTGACCCCAATACTAAGGGGGGCCAAGAAGAAGAACTGCCGTAGCTTGTTGCCTGCCAGACTACCTGCAGGCCCAGTGAGACCCTCTGTCACAGTGGAAGGCTAAATATGATTGGGCAGGACACCCTCATCCTCCTCTGGCCTCTGAGTGTGCACAGGTACACGCCTGTACACACACCAGGCCCACATACATCACCCCACGCCAAAGATGGAATCTCTCAATTTATGAACATTGGCAAATCCACAGAGTATTTTAAAAGGTCCCCAATGGCCACATTACCCACAATGCTCCTGCATGAGTGCTCTGGTACCAGGAGACCTAATTCTGGAGGATGTAGCTGCTTTAGGCAAGGAGTGGGAACACCTGCCAGTGGGCTCCACTCCAGTCTGTCTCTCCAGGTCTCCAGCACCGGATGCGAGCCCCACTGGCCATTCCCATCGTGATGGTCATCCTCATCACCATCTTCGTGGTGGTGGTGTCTGTCTATATCAGTAAGTGCCCAGGTGGGGAATGGGAGGGAGGATTCAGCGCCACAGAACCAGCCAATGACTGATCCTGACCCGTCTTCCCAATGTTCTTCTTTTTCTCTCTAGAAAAGGTGGTCAAGAAACCAAAGGATAACGAGGTAAGCCATCCCTGTGGGAGAGAAGCTGGAGAGAGTGACAGGTGGGCAGGTAGGGAGACAGACTACCCCTCAGTGGGCAGGGCGCTTGCTCCACAAGCGCCAGAGCCTGAGTTTGGATCCAATGCCCATGAAAACACCTGTGACACCAGTGCTGGTGCGGGAAGTGGACATGCAGATTTCTGGAGCTTGCTAGCCAGCCAGTCTAGCTGACACGGGGACTCCAGGTTCCAAAAGAAACCCTGACTCAGAAAATAAGGGTTATATTAAGAGTGATAGGCAGCCGGGCGGTGGTGGCGCACGCCTTTAATCCCAGCACTTGGGAGGCAGAGGCAGGCGGATCTTTGTGAGTTCGAGGCCAGCCTGGTCTACAAAGTGAGTCCAGGACAGCCAGAGATATTCAGAGAAACCCTGTCTCGAAAAACCAAAAAAAAAAAAAAAAAGAGTGATAGAAGACACTGCCCTCCAAGAGTGATAGAAGACTCTGCCCTCCAATAGTGCATACATGGGTGCTTGGACCCCCCAACGCCCATTCGCATACACCCAACACCACACTCCACATGTACACACACACACACACACACACACACACATAGGAAACCGGGCACAGGGTTTGTCCCTGGAGCCAGTAAGGTGACAGTGGGCTACTCTCACCTCTGCCCAGTCCTGGATCACGGTCTTCATTCCTTCCTCTTATCCAATCACTTCCCCACAGGGCGGAGCTGGGCACCACTGGCAGAGTAAGCCTGGAGGTGCTTTCCTCTGGCATTGAACATGGGGAAGTCCCGCCTTCAGGGGCCAGTAGGTGGAACCAGAAGCTTCTCCTTCCTCTGGCTGGCTCTGGCTCTGGAAGTTTCCTGCTAAATTTCATGTGTCCAGCAGGGGGCAGGAGGCATCCAATAAATCAGCTTTGGTACTCCACCCCCACCCCAGCCCCCTAGTGGAAGGGACTTGGAGGGATTCTACTCCTCGAGGGCAGGATGGCTCAGTGGCTAGGGGGGTTGACCCTTGGATCTCATACCTTGGCTCCCCAGGCCTTACACCCTGAGGATGGATGTCGAGGTCCTGTGGAAATAGAAGATTATCCGGGTCACAACACTGCTGCTCCAGTACAGGAGACATTGCATGGGTGTCAACCTGTCACGCAGGAGGATGGCAAAGAGAGTCGCATCTCAGTGCAGGAGAGACAGGTGACGGGTAGCACAAGCTTGAGGCATCTGGTCTGAACCCTGCAGCTGCCGCGGAGGGCCTGGCTTTGATGATTGCTGACAAATGAGACTTGAGAGGAGCAAAGACACAGCCCTATTGCAGCTAACTCTCATGCCTACCCTGCCTGCCATCTCATCTCTCGACTTGCTTTTAAAGATGGAGGAAAAGCCTGGGCATCAGGGGGTCTACAGTAAAACCCACAGAGCGCAGCAATGCAGGACCCAGAGCTGTGTTACTGCGGCTTTCACAGTAAGGACTTGTGGACACAGGAATCCATGGCTTGTGGCTTGTGCTGCTAGAAGGTACCTGATTGTTTTATCAGCAGGGGACTGACTAAATAAATCTGTAATATATTTATTCAACAGGGTCTCAGAACTACTAGCAGGTTGGACAAAAAACAGGTAGTGGAATGATAGAGAAACAGCTTTTGAAAACACGTACCAAGGCGGGTAAAATGGCTTTTGTGGGTAAAGGAGCTTGCCACCAAAGCCTGATTACCTGATTTTTGATCCCTGGGACTACATGGTGAGAGGAAAGAACCAAATCCAGAGGGTTGTCTGAAGGCATAAGGTTATTGCGTAATCCAAATGCTGATTTCTGTACCCCCTCAAGGTTACAAATCCTTGTACTTAGAATCTCATGTCTGAATGTTGTGCAAACACTGCTCCCCATTTGTCCCCTAATATGCCAATAAAGCAGCTTACAGCCAGTAGGGGAGAGAATAGGGCTGGACTTCCTGCTCTTCAGGGGAGGAGGAGTTAAAAGAGAGAAGAAAGAGGGATTCAGCCAGAGGCTGAGGAAAGGAGACATCAGGAGAGATTCAGCTGAAGCAGGATAGCCACAAAGTGCAAGTATCTCTGGTATTTATGCTGGAGCAGGAAGACAGATTAGTTTAGTGAATTAAGAATAGAGTAATAAGCCGGGCGGTGGTGGTGCACGCCTTTAATCCCAGCACTTGGGAGGCAGAGGTAGGCGGATCTTTGCGAGTTCGAGGCCAGCCTGGTCTACAAAGCGAGTCCAGGACAGCCAGAGCTGTTAAACAGAGAAACCCTGTCTCGAAAAACCAAAAAAAAAAGAATAGAGTAATAACTGCTCAGTTTTTGGGTTGTGAAGCCTGTTTAACAAATAGTACAATAGAGTCTCAATTATTTGGGTGATAGCTGGGTTAAGAGGTAAACTGTGAAACTTATACAATTATATAAAGTTACATTAACATTTTGGCACCCAATTTATGTCAGTTAGAATCCATGCTTACAGTCTGAGAAGGCCCTGGTGAAATGCAGGACTTCCTGGGAGAGGGAAATGGATTCTGGGAAGAAGGTCTTTTCCGCCAGGAGACATGACAGGAGAGAGACTGCAGGCATGGAAGGTACAGCTAGCCATGTGGCTGGATGGGGCTAGGTGATGGAGCTAATTTAGATGATCTAGTTGAGAGTCTGCCAAGCTAAGGCCTAAGAGTTGAAATATTAAAGGGTCTTGGCATCTTTATTTGTATGGCTGAAGGGCTTCCCTGGGTCTCAGACCTTTTTACCAGGAGACCCAGAATCCCACAACAGCTGCCATTTGACCTCCACATGTGCTCTGTGGTTCATGTACTTGTGTGTGTGTGTGTGTGTGTGTGTGTGTGTGTGTGTGTGTGTGTGTATGCACATATCCTAAAATGGATGTAGTGGAACATGCCTATAACCCTAGCACTCAGGAGGAGGAGGAAGTAGGAAGACCACAAGTTCAAGGGCAGTCTTTGATATATATAGTGAATTCACGGTCAGCTGGGCTGTATGATACCGTCTCAGAAACAAACATTAAAGAACAACAACTTCTCCCAACAACCAAAACCAAAACCAAGCACACAAAGTCCCCACATGCCCTTCAAACAATGTTTATAAATTATATGACAGTATGTAAGCAGGCTGCATATTATATTTGAGTTCATTATATATAGATATGGAAGGAAGGCCATGATACTGTGAATATACGTGTAGTTAAAAACAAAGATTCCAGGGCTGGAGAGATGGCTCAGCGGTTAAGAGCACTGGCTGCTCTTCCAGAGGTCATGAGTTCAATTCCCAGCAACCACATGGTGGCTCACAACCATCCATAATGAAATCTGGTGCCCTCTTCTGGCCTGCAGATATACCTGCAGACAGAACACTGTATACATAATAAATAAATCTTTAAAAAAACAAAACAAAAAAACAAAGATTCCAGATGAAGCATCGAAAATCCCCAACTACAAGAGTGGTAATTATGGGTCTAAGAGATGGGTCAGTGGTTAAGAGCTCCTGCAAAGGGTCTTCATTTGGTTTCCAGCACCCACACAGTGGCTCACAGCCATTCAATTTCAGGGGATCTAATGCCCTCTTCTGATGTCTATGGGCACTGCACATATGTGAATCATACATACCACATAGGCAGAACACTTGTACACATATTATAAATGAACTAATTTTTAAAAACAGAATGATGTGGGCTGGAGAGATGGCTGAGCGGTTAAGAGATTGACTGCTCTTCCAGAGGACCCGGGTTCAAGTCCCAGCACCCACATGACAGTTCACAACTGTCTGTAACTCCAAGATTTGACACCCTCACACAGACATACTGTAAACAAAACACCAATGCACATAAAATAAAAATAAATAAATTATTAAAAAAAAACAGAATGATGTGATCTGGGGTGGGGTGATGGGGGGTGGGTTTCCCATAATGCTTCATTATTTTTTCCTAGAGAACAGTAGATTCATACAATGGTTATGTAATTAAAAATTCATCAAACATGATAAAGGAGACTAAGGGTAGACATGTGGGGTGATGAGATATGTAATTTGCTGTTAGTCTGGGAGAATTAGTGTATTTTCTGAGCTTAAGTAAGAGTGTCCCCAGACTGCTGTGCCTCCAGGGAATTTTGCCTGGGTGCTTACATTCAACAGTAAGTTTGCAAGGCTTCAGGTTCACCAAAGCAGTCTTCTAGGGCAGGCAGGGTCTGTGTCCTTCCCCATTTTACAGGTGTGGAAATGGGTACAGAGAGGTGGAGTTACTTACCATCTGTGACACAGTGGTGTGCAGTGGCCTATGAACTCTTGGTTCCAAGCCCCTCCAAGTTCTGTCTCTCTGCTTTCCAGAACTTAGCCATTGTGGGCAACAGCTTTCAGGGAGATCCTGCCCCCTCCCCACCTTCTGACCTCCCCAATGCTTCCCAGTCAGATGGTGCCCTCTCGTGCCCCACAACAGCATTTCAGGATAAAAATAGACCATCGTGTTCTCTTTCCCTGCTGTGCCAACTGAGGGGGAGCCTAACCAGGAGGAGCAGCAGATGGAATGGGAGTAGAGGGGAAGGGAGGAAGGCTGGGGGACAAGGCGAGGAAGGAGGAGCCATGCCAAGGAAGTGCCTTAGAGACTCCTGCACAGATCCCCACTGAGGTTCAACCCATGAGTCTCAGACAATTGTGGATCCCCTGGAAATCCCACCGCTTGGAAGGTGGGGATGGCAATGGCTGGTCCTGATGAAGGTTGGGGATGGGGGGGATGTAGCTGGTAGCCAAAAGAAGGACACCTGGCTTTGGCATTCTTCCCAGAAGAGCTTCCAGGGCCATTTGGAGGCACCAGGTGGAAGCTTCAGTTTAGAAAGCAGAGTGAAGTATGGGAGAGAGGGAGGAGAGCTTTGGGGCCTAATCCTCTTTCGTGCCTAGAGCCCAAATGTTGTTGGCCCTCACTTCCATGGTAGGGTACATGTGTATGTGTGTGGAAGCGTGGTGTGTGTGTGTGTGTGTGTGTGTGTGTGTGTGTGTGTGTGTGTGTGTGTG
>CAJQZJ010032083.1:519124-577751 GCA_907164525.1 Lophiomys imhausi
GTGTGTGTGTGTGTGTGTGTGTGTGTGTGTGTGTGTGTGTGTGTGTGAGATAGAGGCAAAAGACCCATCTCCCATCTGTTACTGGAATGAGGAATGATCTTGGGCAAGTCGCTGTCACCCCTTTGCTTCTCAGTTTCTGTACCTGGTGGAGGGCAGCTGTCACACCCTCTTGGCAGGTGCTGTTGGTGATGGCAGCTCCCAAACTCTCCTCTGGGTTAGAGCTTCTTGGATTTGAAAGAACACAGTGACCAACTGTGAGGTTTGCTGAGCGACAGATTGCTGGGCCCTACCTCCCATGTTTCTGGCTCAGATCTGGGACCAAGATCAAGAATTTTCATTTCTAGCAAGTTCCCCAGGTGGTCCTGATGCTGTGGGATCAGAGAACACACTTTGAGAACAGCTGCCCTTGGCATTCACATTGCTGAGTAGGCTGTGGGTTTCCTACTGTTAGCTTTGGGATCAATGCCTGGGGCTTTCCTAGTCCCAAATACTTGCCTGTTGTGGCTGGAGGCCAGGCTGGGGACAGCTGGGAGAGTTAGTGCCCAAGAGCACATCCTCTCAGTCCAGCTGAACTGACATTAAGGTCTTATGTAGTAGCTCAGGCTGGCCTGACATTCACCATGTAGTAGAGGATGGCCCTGGACTTCTGACCTTCCAGTGCTGGGGTTATAAACATGTGCCACCACACCCAGTTCAGTGCAGTTCTAGGGACTAAACCTGGGGCTTCATGCATGTAAGACATGTAGTATGTTAGCTGAGCTGCATCCGACCCCTGAGGGGTGACCGCTTCCCTATAGTGATGGAGCCCCACATTGCCCTACTGCTTTCTGTCCATTGCTTTGTAGGTTCAGCTTGCTTCCTGGCTCAACTCCCTAACACACTCTCTGCCTCCATTCCTGTCTCTGCTCTGCTTCTGGAAGTTTCTTCTGAAAGTCTGCAGAGCCAAACGTAGGCGAATAACTTCTGTATCTTTCAGCATCTCTACCAGAGGGAAGAGGTGGACAAGCTTTGGTTCTAACACAGCTTGGCCACGAGCTGTCTGTGATACCCAGAGTTCCTCTGCAGTATGGATATCTGTCACATACTCCTAATGAATGACTGGTTCCCTAAGGAACCCCTCCCCCCAAGCCTGAATATTGTAGGGAGGACCAGCTTCTTCCCTGCCTACTCCTCTAGTGGCAGATGGAGAGGAGGCTGTGAGACTAGCAGTGGCCAGCAGGTGGCGGCAAGGTAACATCCTAAAGTCCTTGGTGGCTGCTTGGCAGTCTTGGGTGATGCTGGCTCTGCTGTGAGCCCATGCTTTGGAGATGAGGGCTATCCCCCTGCCTCACTCACTCCTCAGCTCTGATTAAACCTGACACTCAGTGTCAGTCTGACCACTCAGTGAGTGGGATGTGTGGTCTCTTACTACACCCATTTCACTGAAGGGACCCAGAGACCAAATAACTTGTTAAGGGTTGAGGGTTAGAGCTGAGACATGGATCTAAGTTCACTCCCATCAAGACTGCACTTGCCTGGGGCAGTTGAGAGTCTGAGCTGGGCATCCAACCAGTAGAAGAAGTTGGGCTGGGGACTAGAAGGGATGAGGCCGTCTGGGGCAGGATCACTTGTCTGGGGCAGAATCTATCGGCTCTTCCTAATGCGTCTCAGGAGGGACAAGAGCTGTGTGTTGTTTCCCAACAAACAAGTGAAGCTAATTCTATAATTTAAAAGGTCTTGCCCAAGATATCATGATATGGAGGGTTTGTGCTGGAAAGACCAGGAATCTCAATGTGCAAATCTCACTCTTTTGCTCTCTTTCTCTCCCATGTATATATATGAAGTCCTGATAGGAACCTGAACCAGGTCAGGTAGAATGTTCTGAGCATGTTGTCTCCATCCTCTGCCATCCATGAGGTCTGACGAAGCCCTGGGGACTTAGGCTGTACTGCTGAATGGTGACCTGGGCCCAAGGCACTGAAATCCAAGACTTAGGCACCGCTTTTGGGCAGCCTAACAAGGTAGAATGTACCCTGAGGTGGATGTTCTCCAGTTGTGCACACATACACATACCCTCTTGCAGACTCAGGCCTTGCAGTGGGTTCCTTGGGTAGCAGAAGTTATTAAAGGCTGTGCCCCAGAGGATTGCTCTCCCCTGGAGTCAGTCGGGCATAGAAAATTACAAACCCACTAGCAGGGGTGGGGAGATGCAGTTTTAATTTAAAAAGGGGGGGAGGTCATGCTGCAGTTTGGGGTGGGGATGTAGTTCCTGGAGGAGGCTTTTCTGAGACTAGTAGTGTGGTAACATAAGGGTTCTAGAAAGAGGAACCAGCAGATTTTTGGCCTGGGGCAGTGGGGTGTGGACCGTCCTTTTCTTCTCATGCACTGCCCTGTCAGCAGGCCTCCTGAATCTCCTGCCTCCTCTTCACCGCAGGCCTCCCTCCCACTCCACTCAGAGACCGTCTGGCCCTCTGCCCCATCCTTCCCACTTCCTGCCCACCTCCTTCATCTCCAGCTCCTCCACTTCATCCAGGTTTTCTTTCGAACAGGCGTTATTGTTTTGGCTAATTATAAAAGTCATACTCCCGCATCACACCCCCATCCAAGCAATAAACAGGGCCGGGAAAACAAGGCCACCTGTAAGCCTCCCACCATCCTGTCAATCATAAGGTCCTTTCAGAATGACTTTTTGTGCCACAAATAGTTTTAAAACTTGAGATATTATTATATGCACTGTTTTGTAAGCAGCAGTCTTTGCTTAGTGTGATACACCAGACGTCCCTCCATGCCAATAAATACAAAGAACCACAACATGGGTTTAACCATTCCAGATTCCACTTGAACGGCAGGCTCCTGACTCATTAGGGAACCCCCATGTTGCTGGACTTGAGGCACACTTTCCTTCTCTCCTGGTCTCCCCTTGGAGCCTCCTGGGTGTTCTCTGTCTCTTTTCTCCTATCTTCCATTTTCTTTCCATCCACCTCTTCTACTTCCTCTCCTGCCTTCATCTCCGACATTTCTTTAAGCTCTCTACACCCCCGCTGAGGGCTGAGGGGGTCGTCTGTGTTTAACACCCGCTCCCTTGTGTCAGACGTGTGCCATCTCGTTAGCTAGCCTGTCCCCCCAAGTGAGGCAGGCAGGAGCCACTGTAGCAGCAAGAGGCCTAATTGAATGTAACTAATTATTCACTCCTTTAAATGGGCCTGGGAGGGACGGAATTACTCACTCTGAACTGGGGAGACGGGGAACTGGCCGGCTGGCAAACAAATCCTGGGGCCTGCAGAGAGGGTTCTCCTTGGAATACTAATTAGGGCAGGAATGATGAAGGAAGGGCAGGCAGAAACACTCTGTCTCATGGAGGGTTTCAGGGTTCTGGAGGGGAAGGGATTCTATTATGGAGGATCCCAGGAAAAGGTTAAGGTGTGTACATGAGGGATATAAGTGTGGAGCCTGGGCTGGGGGCACAGGCAAAGGCTACTGTTTGAAGAGTGTAGGACTGGGAGGGAATGAGTGGGACAGAGGTGTTACTGGCACCAGGGGACCCAGCTGACTAGGAGGGTGCCTCTCCAGTCTCCACCACTGCCAAGTTCAGGCTCTATGCTGAAGGTCAGAAGTCTGCAATACTGGAGAGCGCCATTTTCTTGAGGAAGTAAGACCTTGGTTCATTCCACTAGGACCAGGCTGGGGCTCAGCTCCTGGCCCTAGACTGACCGGTCCAGCCTCCATGGGTGAAGACTTGACCACCCCATTGGGATCTCTTCTGTAACGTCATGGGGCCCCTGGAGCCCATTCTCTCATCTAACACATTCCAAATGACCTCAAGCTATGGTCTGACTGGGACTGGGAGGAGCAGCCTCAGAGGGAGCCAGGGAGGCGAGGCTCCAAACCTGTGAGGCTCTCTCTGGGCCGCGCACCCTTGGGCCGTCCTTGGAAGTCACCAGGGACTGCAGAGATTTGGAAAACAGATGAATCAGACTTGGAGGGATACAGAATAGTGAGAGGGTAGGGGAGTGCTGGGTGTGGTATGTTCAGTAATCATGATTTTAGAAGCCAGTTTTGCCCCAGAAGCATCTTCCACTTTACCTCATTCAGTGTTACCAGCCATCCCTCGACTCTATGTGGTTATCTTCCTAGGAGAGTAAGACCAACCTAGAGAGGTTGAGGCCATACAGAAGAGTGTGTGTACCTTTTGAGCTTTAGTGGAGGCCCAATCCCTCTATTCTTAGAATGCTCTGTGCATCTGTGACTGAGCCCATCATATCTTCTCCAGCAGGCGTTAATGTGATCATGCCGCTCTTCTGTGTGGGCACGTTTGTTAGATGGCCGCCTGGGTGCCTGTATGTGCGCATGTGTGCGCATGCGTGTGGGTTTGTGTGCGTGTGCTTCCTCCCGAAAGAAAGGAGCTGGCTGTCCAGAAGTCCCCTACTCTGATGCAGCGGGATGCTTCCCTGCTGCCTATATAGAGGAGAATAGAAGAGCTGCCCTAGGTAACCACTCAGCTCCAGTGGCCACTCAGCTGGCAGCTCCCTGTCCTTGTGGCTGGGGGGTGGGGAGGGGGCAAGAAGGTGCATGCTGCCAGCCAAGTGACAGGAAGGCCTGGTTAGTAACAAAGGTGGTCACCACCCTCTCAGCTTTAGGGCAAGGGAACCTCCTCTATTCCCGGCTTTCCCGCTGCTTATGTCCCCCAGCACAGGTGGCAGAGAGACAGACTATAGTTTCGTCACCCCCAACCCCCATCAAGTGTGGGATATCATGTGAGCTTCACGGAGGGGCTGCAGATTTATGAGTCTGATGTTGATTCTGTCACTTTGCTGGCCAATCCATCTTTCTGGAGCCAGGGATAAAATGAAATTATCGTGAAATAAATCCATGCAGATGATGGAGGGGCAGCAGGGATTTGGCAGCAGAGGAAGCTAGGCTGGAGGTGGAAGCCACCTGGCCACTCTCTGAGTTCAGAGAAGGAGCTTGGCTGTAACCCTCCCTCAGAGGTCTGGGGTTTAGGAAGATCTGTACCTAGATCTTTAACTCTCCCTGGAGCCAACGGAGCTGTCATGTCAAGGGCTCAACACAGGACCCTTGGACTTGTGTCCTGAGTCGTCACCTGTGTGTCCTGGCAGAGCCCCTGGACCACAGGAAAGGAAGTTAGGAAGGGGACAGAGTCAGGAACAGGCTCCCCTGTGATGTTCATTTATAACTGTCCCCTATGCTAATAGCCATCAATTAATTACTGATCAATGGCCTACAGGGGAGTGTGGGAGTGAATGGTGGAGTGTGGTCCTTGGAGATCCTCAGCTAGGCTTAGTGTTAATTCTTCAGGTTTTAGGAATGAGAGAAGAGTCAGGGAAGGAACCATTGTGTGGCTGCACGGAGAGCATCAGGTCAAGTGTATAACAACTGAGCGCCAGGCTTAGGCAGGGTAAGGGCTGAGGTAGTATGTCTCAAAACCCCACCCCTCCTCCTGTTGGTCCCTGAAGACTGGCTTTAGGCTACTGGATCAGTGATTGGTCTAGAGCCAAAGCCCTCACTACACTTGCCAGGCCCAGAACATGGAGCCTGTCCTTCTGACCTTCTACCCACCAGTTCCTAGGGGACCCTTTTTGCCAGGAGCTGTAAGTCAATTAGGATGCATTATTCATCCTCCCAAGCAAGGCCACCCCCAGCTGTAGAGAAGTGGTGAGGTATCTCAGGCAGGCTTTGTAGGACCACTGGGTAGGACACCTCCACTTCCATTGCTGGCCTCAGGGCTCTTCCTTCCTCCCTCTCCAGGAGGTCACTGTAACTTTGGGGGCTGATAGGGATCACCAATATGGTATCTGAGAGCAGGCCCTGGCTCACTGGGTGGAGGTGGGAGACAGACATGGAAGCTCTGGAAATGAGATTCTCTGTGTTATCTGTTCTCATCTAGGCCCAGGGCCTTGGGCCTCAACCAACTCATCCAAAGGGCTAAGAAGAGGGAGAGGCGGAGGACTGAAGCCCTGGATATGGTTTAGCACCTCCTGGAATGTGTGCTTGTATTTGAGTGTGTGTATCTGTGCATGTATGTATATTTCTGTGTGTCTATGTATGTTTGTCTGTCTGTGTTTATGTTTATGTGTTTGTGTATGTATATATGTATGTATGTGTGCTTTTTTTAGTATGTGTGTGTGTTTGTGTATGTGTCTCTCTGTGTGTGCATGTTTCTGGGTGGTGTGTGAAATCTTGTTTTCAGGAGTGTGTGTGTCTCCTGGTGAGTATGTGTGCCCTTTACTGGAGCATGCATAGACATTCTCAGCTCCCATGTGTTGATATTTCTCTTTAGTGAGTGTATGTTGCTGGAGTTGGCTCTGTGTGTGTGTGTTTCTTGAGCAGGCATGTGTACATGTGTGCCTCCACACACTCCTGATAGTTTTATATGCTTGTGCCCTGCCCACTTAGAGACCCATGGCACAGACACACATGGTGAGCAGGATGGCCAGGCTCCTAATCCTAGGGATTGCTGGGTGGGTATGGACATCTTCCAGAGGAACTAGCCCTGCAGGGAACAAAGGGGGTAATCAACAGAGAGGCCACAAGAGCTTTTGATTGAGGAAGGAATTAGCCAGGAGCCTCATGGGGCCCTGGCATCCTGATTAGAAAGCATCAGGTGTGGAAGGGCTTACCTGCACCCTAGGGGTTTAACAGCCCAGAGATCAGAAGGGGATGTCAAAGAAGGGGACAAGGACTGACTCATGGGGGACTTGAGGGGAAGGGGGTAGCAGGGTACAGAGTGAACATCTACCCATCCTAAGTGGTGGCCCCTCCCACTTGTGGCGCAATCCTCCCAACACCTTGGAGAGGCTGGTTTTATCATCAGCCAGGCTCCCAATGAGGTACCAAAAGAAGGAAGAGGGCTTGCTGAAGGCCACACAGCTGCATATCCAGGCCTGCTGACTTCAACTTTCTCTTGACCTTGCCACTCCTGAGGCCTCCTCCAGCATCACCAGCAAGGATGTTGGTAGAGTAGAAGGAATAGGTACAGACCCACCCAGCCTACACAGCAGATTGACAGGTGGTGAACCACCTGTCACTGGGGATATGCAAGGAGCAGCTCACTGACCAAGGGCTTCCTTGCTGGGTCCAGGGCTGGAGTCTATTCTTTCCATCCTTGGCTGGAGGGCTTGTGTCAGAGGCCCTGGTAGGAATCCCAGCTCTACCACTGACCTACTGTGTGATTAACCCACTCACGAGGCTTCTCTGTGCTTCCCTGGGTGATGAACAGCTGCCATAGAGTAAGGTCTTGGGCAGATCTGGCCTTGTCTGCTGAAGCAGTAGGAAGGGGTCTTGGAGGGTCAGAGAAGGGAAACCAGAGAGAAACCTGAAACTGGAAGGGCATAGTGGGACTCAGTGGACCCCCTTGGAGACGTCCAGAACTTTCTTTTTCTTTTTTATATTTATGTACTTTGTTTTTATGAGGATGTGTGTTTTGATTGCGTGTATGTATGTGTTCCATGTGCATGCAGTACCCATGGAAGTCAGAAGAGGGCATAGGATCTCATGGAACTGAAGTTACAGATGATTGTGAGCCACTGTGTAAGTGCTGGAAACCTAACCTGGGTCTTCTGCAAGATCAGTGCTGGAAACCTAACCTGGGTCTTCTGCAAGATCAGCCAGTGCTCTTAACCGCTGAGACATCTCTCCATCCTTCACACTTCTGTTTCTTATTCTGTGCCACAATACCCTCTCCCCCTATTCCCTGACCCCTCTCCTATAGCCTTTTTGGTCCCCTGTGTGCAGATATCGACAGGTATCTTGGAACTAAATGTCCTAAAGTGTGCCTTGTGCTACCCTGCTTCCGTTCCATCCTCGATGCGTACTTCTTCCTTTCTGCCCTTCACATCCAACCTTTCAGCTGTCTGTCCAGCTTTTCTCAAACCCCTTTGACATGGAGCCCTTCTCACCATTTCTCCACATTGGTCTGAGCCAGCTTGTGCCATGCAGGGCTCCTGCCTCCTCCTTGCTCGGCTTTACGGTGGCCAGAGGGGCTTTTAAAGGCCTTAATAAGATTATGTCTCCCTACAGCTTAAAACCCTCAAAGGGCCTTCCCTGGGGCTTACAGCAAATCTGAGCCCTTTGCTCCAGGATACAAGTGACTGGTGTTTTTCTTTCATCCCATGGGACTGTTCTCAGTGTCCGCTCTGCTCCTGTCATATCCCCATGTCCCCAAGCACACAGAACTCAGTTCCATCTTGTTCCTGAAGGCATAACTTCTTGCTGGTGATCTTGGCACACACTGTACCTTCCCTTCCTCCAGCTGCGTGTTGGGCTTCCTCCCCGACCATCATGGGTGTAGTATATCCAAGAAGCCCTTCCAGCTCTGTATAGAGCATGGCACTTTCTGTTTTTGCGTCTTGATGTCTCTGTTATTAGAAATGCCGTGCAGGTGGGAATGTCAGTCTCTCATTCATCACTGTGCCCTCTGTGCCAAGGATGGTGCCTGGACCAGAGGGCATCTTGATGGAGTGTCTGTGTTTGGAATGAATGAATTGTATTTACTTTTACATTCCCCTTGTTTAGCAGGTGTTAGGAAAGATCTCCATTTTATTTAGTAGTACACTTTTTCCTTTGAAGAAAAAAGCAAGCTAGGCTTGATGATATGCTTCTATAGTCCCAGCCATTGGAAAGTGGAGGCAAGAGAATCAAGAGTTCAAATCCAGCCTGGTTTCTACAAGCACCGCACACATATAGTGCGCAGAGATACATGTAGGCAACATACGCATAAAATAAAAATAAAAAGTCTTAAAGAAACTTTCATATCCAGAATATATAAAGCTAAAACTGAAAAAAGAATTCTATAGCTATTTCTGTAAAGAAAACATGCAAACTTCTAATAGGAACATGAAAGGAACATACCAATCACAGCCCCAAGTCACACTCCAAATCACAAGTGCAGAACACTTCACCAACATGGTCAAAATTAAAAAGGCAAACTTTAACAAGTGTTGGTAGATTAGGGGAGAAGTTGAAACGTGTGTGCATGACTGGCAGGATTATCAAATACCTTGGCCATTTTGGAAAAGGTTTGGCAGGTCTACCTTGTCAAGTCTATCTAGGTGAGTACCTAAGAAAAATGAAAACCTATATCCACATGAGAATGTTGTAACAGAATATTTTTATTTATCTCACTTATGTTTATTAATACTTAACAATCACCTATAAAATACCTAAATCCTATAACCTAAACCTTAAATCTAAAATCTATAATCTATCTAAGAATACCTTAATACCTAAAAACACTCTAATACCTACAAAAAAAAACCCCAAACACTTAATGATATTTTAAGTTTCTTAAAAGGATATTAATACTCTTGGCATAGGTCCGTGTAGGATGGCCTGGTCTATGACTGTCCCATCAGGTCTTTCCATCTCAAAGTTTGTCAGGCAATATTTTGCCAATTCCCAAGGCCAGTCTACATGTACCACTAGGTTGTGGCAAATTTACATTTAATTTACATCCCCCCTGAGCCTGACAGAGGGAAATTTAATCTGCCAATGGAGGGCAGCCTCTGCAGTCTCCTTCAGCTTTCCCATTCTCAGTTGACTCACTCACTTTTCCAGCACTTTGAAGCTCCAAAGCAGGATATTTCTAGGGGTTCTCCCTTAGCAGGTCCACAGCCGGTTTTTACATTGGATTGCAGTGGTCCAAACTCTGCCAATGGTGTACCTTGCTAAGCTCTTCTCCAGTGTCGATTTCCAGTGGGATGAGGGCAGGGGAATGAAGAGGAGGAGGAGCCAGAGGTCACATGGACCCCCAACTTAAATCTTGTTGCTGTTGTGGTGATTTCAGAATGATTTTTCAGCATTCTCGTTGCTGTGGTTTTTCCCAGGCTTCCCTAGACATGCCCTTCAACCGTGTGTCCATGTGGTCCCATGATTCCCGTTGCTTCTCACGGCCAATGACATCATCTGTGTGGCTTGTGAGGTTTCCTAGCAACCTCTTTCAATGGCATATTGTCAGGCTATAGCTGGCTCCACCCATATCAACAAGTGAAGATATGCCACATTCCCTATTGTCACTAGATGCTAATCTAAACTGTCTTTTACTAAGTCCTGCCACAGAATGTTGTTTGGGAAGAGTGTTGGCCTTTTAAAAGAATTTAGTTTTATTTTATGTGACTAGGTGTAGGGAGCCCAAGAACCCTTGAGTGAATGTATACAGAGAGGATAAAATCCTGAGTTAATGTGTTCTGTTTACATGGGCTTGGTCATGTCAAGGACCCATTGGAAATTGGCAATCCACCTCCCCCATTCCCTGTCAGGCTCAGAGGGATGGCAGAGCCTTCCTCTGGTCCTAGTGCAAATGTAGGCGGTGTGTGCAAAAGCTAGTGATCACAGCTTCCTCTTCTTTTGTGTGTACAGCCTGAGGCTTCCCTGCTGCAGTGACCTCTTACTGAGACTGGCCTGCTCCTCCCCTCAGTGCTGTACAGGATAGGACATGCTGAGGTTCTGGGTTTGCTGTGTAGTACGTAGTGTTCCATCAGAGCAAGCACAGCCTACCAGATCCCAACTTTCCTGTATGTGTGTCTTTTCTTTCTTCACTCCCTTGCTGTTCCAGTCAGGTATTCAAGACCAAGCCATGCTGGATGTGGTAAGTAGGTGTTTTGCCTGCATGCATATCTGTGTACCATGTGTGTGAGCAGTGCTTGTGAATGCTGGAAGAGGGCACCAGATACCCTGGAACTGGAGTTACAGACAGTTGTGAACCAGCATGTGGTTGCTGGGAATTGAACCAGAGTCCCCTGGAAGAATAACCAGTGCTCTTAACCTCTGAGCCGTCCTTCCAGACATGGCACAGGAACACATGGATCTCTGGATAGGCTCTGGGGTCTGTGTATGACTAAGGTGGCTTACAGGCACTTTGTGCTTTACTCCAGTTTCTTGTCTGACTCCAAAGAGCCTCAGAATCTTCCAGATGCCCCTGCCTGGAATGACCTTTCTCCTTTCTCCACCTGGTTTTATCCTGCCCATTCAATGCGAGTGGAATCAGCTAGGGAGGTGTCCCATGCCACATGCTGGGCTGATGCAGACAATTTGCAGTACAGAGGGTGAGGCATGGTAGACATGATCCGAGTCCATGGTGTGGGGGGTACTTCACCGACAACCTGAGGGTGGCCAGAGGAGAACCAAGCAAATGAGCACGAAGAAGAGGCCGGAGCTGTGGGAACATAGCAGGACACCTTGCGGAAAAGTCCCCAGTAGGAGACCTTGTAGCTGGGTAGTTAGCCAGGCAAGACTAGCCCAGAGAAGGAGGGCCCAGTGAAGGCACAGTGGGCGGGAGAAATTGGAAGGTGATGTGTCCTAGGAGATGGGCAGATAGGGGATATACCCTGGTGGCCAGGACCCTGGGAGCCGAGGCAAGGACTCCAGGTGCTTCCTCACTGGGACATTTCTTACCACATTGTGGTCATCTGTCCTCAGGTCACTGATCACCTTGCCCTGAACGCCCAGTCCATCTGCTTCTTGACCTCCCCCATAGCAAAGTGATATGGCGTTTCATCCCCGCATTCCCATCAGCCAGAGCAATTCTTGCAGATGCTCGATAGACACTTATCGAATGCATGGATTTACCTGCCTGTCCCTTGCTCTTAACTGAGTTATTTAAAGTCAGGTCTGGTGGCTTCATCCCCATGCCCCTGGAACGTACGGAGGTTTGCTGAGGTCAACGACAGTCTACCAGATAGGAGACAGGACATTTCCAGAAGATCTGCAGGGCAAGCTAAGGAGGCAAAAGCTGCAAGTTCCACATATTGTTTTTAGACAATAGGAAGAGAGATGCCCAGCTGACAAAGGTCTTAGGGCCTTGCAGTTACAGGTCATGGTGTGCGGACAAGATGGTCCCAGATGAGAGGTAGGCAGGAAGACCAGGAGGGCATCCTAGGTTTTCAGACCTCTCGAAATGCCCTCATATGACAACTAGGAGGCTGCTCCACCAATGAGGTCGGGTTGCAGCTGGGGTGGTGGTGGGATGGGACAGATGGTGGGAGACAAGGAAACCCCCATGTTCTCCTCCATCTGTTGTATTTAATTGACTTCCCGTGGAAAGGGGAAAAAAACCAGTTGCAAGAATGAAATTGCTAATTAAAAGACCCTCTGATTAGACAGACAAATATTTACCAATTATGCCTGACCCCGTCTGTCCCTTTTATGTCTGAAAACTTCCCCATCAGCAACATGGCTGCATTATATACCCAGCTGGTGGCTCTTCCGCCAATCACTCTCCAGGGACTCAGAGTGGCTGCAAGTGACACAGGGGAGGAGAGAAGCAAAGATGGACAGTCATTCAACAGACACTCAGGATGCCTGTTGCACCTTCAGGCTCATTGCTGGGACCCAGGAAGCCAGAGTAGGATCTTTGTGGTCATGTGTTTAGGTTGTGTGTGGCACAGAGAGGCACTCTCCAAATATGAATTCTATTTGCCAACCTGAGGTCTCTGGTACCAGAAAAAGAGGCTTTTCTTTTCTTTGTACACTAAGGCATTAGATGGGTGAACCAAATCCATGGGGTCTCAGTTGTGCCCAGAGTGGGCAACTTTTTCTAAGTCATGTTGAGTGGTGATAGCAACTCAACAGAGGACATGTGTACAATGCCTGGTTCTCCACGGCTCCTGTGGCAACGAGAGAGAAAAATATGAGGAAGCATTGGGTTAACATTATTTATTGAGAACCCAGTGTCTGCTGAGCTCCATGTTAAGCACCTGGGAGGGGGGATAGTAATGCACGTTTCCTGCCCTTCATGACCCCAGTCCATCTGGAAGGTGGGTGCTCAGTCTGTATCAGCCCTTCCCTTTGTACCTGTCTTTCTTCATTCCAGATAATTTTGGGGAGAACATGGGAGACAAGAGTCACTGTCTGGATTCACACCAGCAATGTCTAAGTCCTGACTGTATTTCCTGTGTGACTTTGAGCATGTCACCTTGCCTCCATGCCTAAGCTACCTCTCTGTGATTGGAGTTAGTAATGGTAACAGCAATCCAGGGCTGTCATAACAGTAAATGTGTTAGTGCATGTAACTCAGGCCTGACACAGAGAAAACATTAGTGAAGGTTAATGCCTGTGTGTGCATGCACATGTGTGCACACATTTGTCCACGAACTTGCATGAGTGTGAACAGAAGCCAGTGTGAATGCCTATGCACATGTATGTGCACTGTATTAATGTGTGTGTTATAGGCATGTGTGTGGGTGTGTGTATATTTGCACATGCGTGTGAGTATGCATATGAGTAAGACACATGGGTATGAAGTGTGTGCAATGTGTGTACCCATGTGTGTGTACAACTGGAAATGTGCATGTTTGTGTTTGTGTGTGTATAGGAATGAAGCTGTGAGTACCTAGATGTGTTTGTGGGTATGTGTACGTAGGGCATGGGTGTGTGCATGGGACATGTGCACACATGTATGTACCAGTGTACAGGTATATATGGATGTATAAATGTGAATGCAAGTTCATGGGTATGTATGTTTGTGCATGTGTATCTGCAATGTGTGAATTCATGTGTATGCATAAATGGATATGTGTATTCGTGTGTGGGTGTGCATGTGTAGACATTTGTGAATAATTGTATGCATGTGTGCCTATTTAAGCATATGTATACACAAGTATTTGTTAGTGTTAGTAGGTGTGAATGTGTGTGAAGGTGCATGCATATTTGTGTACCTGTGTATATGACTGGATGTGTGCATGAGTTATGTGCATGCATGTGTGCAGATGTGTGCTCATGTGTGTATAATTCTGTACATATAAGTATGGATAGGTGCACATATGAATGTGCATGTGTGTGTACCTGTATGTATGACTAAGATATATGGATATGAATGTAGGTACAAACACATAGTATGTTTCCACGCGTGTAACATGTGTGCATAAGGCATGTGTATGCGTGTTTTTATGGGTATACATGTGTGTGTAAATGTGGATACATGTTCATGGGGATATGTAAATGTGTGTGTATGCATGCATGTGCATGGTCATATGCACAAGTAGGATGTGTGCGTGTATGCATATGTCTGACCATGCATGCTTATGCATGTGTAAATGTGGGTACAATACAATTGCTTGTGTGTGAGTATATGTGTGCATGTGTGTGTTTACATATATGAGCATGTTTGGGTGCATGCATTTGTATGTAAGCAAGTGTATGTGCACATGCATATGTGTGCTTGCATTTCCACGTGTCCCTATGAACACATGTATGTATGCTTATGTGCCCTTTTGTGTGTGCTTGTACATAAGCCCATTTGTTTATGTGCACGGGTGTGTCTGCATGTGCGTGTGCACCTATGAATTACTTTGTGTGAGCCTATGGGCATATACATATGCGAATCTGTTTTCTCATGCGTGTTACATGAGTGTGCGTGCATCTATATCTCCATGTGTGTGCTTGTGAACTCTGTTGCTCTGTTTGTATGTCTTCACCTGCGTGCTTGCCCATGCAAACAGCATCTCACTTAAATCTCCCAACACCAGGCACTATTGCCACACCCACTTTAAAGAGGAGGAAACTGAGGCCCTCAGCATGAATGAAGCATGCTGTGCATCTTCAACCGGCATGGGGATGCAGTCCAGGCCTGGATGTCCTTGATCTCTGGAATGCCACTCACCCTGCTGTTCTGCCAGTCAAGCTGTGGGGTTCTCTGGGATGCCCCCACTGCCCTACCATGTGCCCAGGAATTTCTTGGCTGTCTGTCCCTTCCTGGGCTCATACCACGGAAACCCCATGCAGCGCCTTCTACTCTAGAGGGATATATATTATCTAAATTTGATAAGACAACTTAATTTCACTCCGTGTCTGTTACCGGCGATAAAACCAGCAGACTTTTATGACCCAGCGTCCTCAGCAAGATTGTCAGGAACTTATTATACAAGGTCTAACTGGATTTCTCTCTGCAGATGGCGGGGAGCCGCGGGCTGGAACGCGCCGTGGCCACACACTGGGGGGAGAGATGCAAAGTGCTTGCTCCTCAGGCTGAGATAAGGCCTCAGCTCCCTGGGATCCAGGATCAGAACTACCTTTCCAGGCCCTGCAGGGTGATATGGGAAGGATTTGTGAGGGTGATGGGGGAGGATGGGCTTGATGCTGGATCCTCTGGGCCCTGGGGAAGGAATGTGGCGGTGTTGAGACTTGGGGTTCAGTTAAGCTGCTCCCCTGGGGTTAGCTAGGTAGCCAGAGGTGGGGGAGGGAGAAGTATGTGTGTAAGGATGGGGCACATGGGAGGAGCGAGGAAAGATTAGGTAGAAGATGGCAGGCCGGGCCAGGCTGGCCTTCACTGGCCTTTACTTGTTCCCGGCTGCTCCAGAAGTCTGACTGTGTCTCAGTGCCCACCAAGGGCAGGGTACACGCCACCCCTGGCTATGCTTTTCACATCTAGACTGAAACGACCATGACGCTTAGGCTAACAGACATCCCGATATTTGGAGATTCATTATTTGGTACCCCACATTCAAGGCATTCTGCTACCTCTCAGGCTCGGACTCACTGACAGTTGGTGGTCGGCTTGGGGTTTCTGATCACTTTTGAGTCCAGGTCTCACTATGCGGTGGCCCAGGCTTGCCTGGAACCTGTCATCCTCCTGCCTCAGCCTCCTGAATGCTGCGATTCTAGGCATGCGCCATGGTGCTGACTCATCTTAGTTCTTAATGCAGATCTGAAGACTCCAGGATACTGAGGCCATATCAATGCTTGCTTTGTGCTCAGAGTCCATGGGGAGATGTTTCCCAGGGCTGGCTTTGGCATGAGCTCGAAGAACTCCAGATCCCAACATCCCTTCAAACTAGACTCTAGCGCCCTAGCCCAAACACCTCAGTTGTGGCTACCAGTAGGTCAGAGGACTCGCCGTCAGATATAGAAGATCACCCTCAAATGTGTGGCCACCCTCAGATGCAGCCACACGCTGCTCCAAGGCCGACTCCTACCCAGTACAGGGACATGGCTTCTGCACCCCTAACCTGGGAGTCAGGGTGGCCAGCCCTGTGACTCTGGGCCAGGGAGGCAGAGCAATGCCACTTGGCAATCATGACACCCGAGAAATGTCTTGGATGATTCTGAGCTGTATGAAAGCAGTGACAGATACCGAGGCTCCCTGTGACTGTCCCAAAACTTCCTTCCTGTTCACTGCCTGAGACACTGTCATACACCCATGGTTGTCCTGTCTGTCACCCATCTCCCTGACCCACATTCACCCCACTGAGGTGGACTCTCTACTCCATTAAGAAAGTTTCATCTTGGGGGCTGGAGAGATGGCTCAGCGGTTAAGAGCACTGCCTAGTGCTCTTCCAAAGGTCCTGAGTTCAATTCCCAGCAACCACATGGTGGCTCACAACCATCCACAATGTGATCTGGTGCCCTCTTCTGGAATGCAGGTGTACATGCAGATAGAGCACACATATGCATAAAATAAATAAAATAAATCTTTAAAAAAAAAAAAAGAAAGTTTCATCTTGTCTTCTGTCTCTCTCTCTTGGTTTTTCTTTTTTTTTTTTTTTTTTGGTTTTTCGAGACAGGGTCTCTCTGTGTATCCTTGGCTGTCCTGGACTCATTTTGTAGACCAGGCTGGCCTCGAACTCACAGTGACCCGCCTGCCTCTGCCTCCCAAGTGCTGGGATTAAAGGCATGCGCCACCACCGCCCGGCTCTCTCTTGGTTTTTCAAGACAGGGATTTTCTTTGTAGTCCTGGCTGTCCTGAACTAGCTCTGTAGACCAGGCTGGCCTCAAACTCACAGGGATCCCTCCTGCCTCTGCCTCCTGAGTGCTGGGATTAAAGGTGTACGCCACCACCACTGCCTGGCCTCATCTTCTCTTGTTTGAACCTCCACCCCAGCTGGGTCCCTCCTCCTTAGGGTCTAAGGAAAGAGAGTAATGCCGACCTATGGGGGGGGGTCTTGGTGAAACCTCCCCATATCCTTTCAAGGTAACTTTCTGTCATGTCCATTCTGCAGTTAGGAAGAGGAGGCATAGAGAGGTGGAATTGCACACAGCCCCGAAGAGCAGATTTTCTCTGCTAGGATCTGTAGGGGGTCGGGGTGTTAGCTGGGTTGGGCTCCAAAAGGCCACTGCCTGTGTAGAAGACCAAGGTGGGCATGGCTGTCGATTTTCCATGTTGTCAGAATGAGTTACTTCCAGTAGATATGAAGGTGGAGGTTGGGGTGTGGAATGAAGGACACAGTGGTGAAATCAAGGGCACCGACTGCCAGGGCTGGTCACTGGGGGTGAATATCAACTGGCCTTTGCCAGGAGACAGTGATGAATGACCAGGGTCTCAGCCCTGGTTGAAGGGCAAACCGAGACAGGGTCCCTGGATGAGTATGTGTGTGCAGGGGGGGCGCACATCAGAGATCACTGGTAGGCTGGAGGAGCCAGGCTGGGGGCACCAGCCCTGGTCTGGGTGAAGGCCAGGAGATTTGCAGAGCCTCTGAATATTAACAATCTCTAACAACCTGACTTGTCTCACAAGACACGGTGCAGGCCGGAGCCAGCCTGTCTCCTGACTCTGCAGGTCCCTGGGTCAGAGTTTGAGGATGAATAAGAGCCTGAGAGCAACGAGGGTGCTGGCAGCTGTGAGAGTTTGAATCATCTTCCTGTGTGACCTCAGATGGATTGCTTGGCCTCTCTGAGTCTCAGGTGTATGTACACAGGAGCAGGGATGTGACTCACAGGACTGTGAGGTCCAGGGTAAGTTGTGACTCTGGAAATAATGGTGCCTCACACCAGAAAGGGCCTGAGCCCCCAATATCCAAAGGGGGTGATACCAAAAGATTCCCAAGTCCCCAGTTCAGACATTTTCTTTATTTACTGTGTGTGTGTGCATGCGTTCATGTGGCAGTGAGAAACTAACTCTTATATGAATTGGTTTCTCTTTGCACTAAGTGGGTGCTGGTTCTTGAACACAGGTTATTAGGCGTAGGCAGCAAGCCTCTTTACTTCTGAGCCCTATCACTCACCCTGATTTTATCTTAATAGAGAAACAAGCCATCTAACCCTTAAAGGGTTTTTCCTTCTTGGCTCTTAAAAAAATCTAACATCTTCATTTCCATGCCCCGCCCCCTTAAGCTAATTTGTGGAAAATTAAATTGGGGAACTCGCAGCGGCTGGCATTTTAATTGGCTAATGTCTGGCGTCATTCTCCGATCCTCTGATTAGCCGAATTGCCTCATTAAAAGCTCCGTGCTCCACTTTGCCTGGTTCTCGGTCCCTCCTCAGACCCTGGCAGCAGGGCCACCAACCCAGCTGATTCCCTACCTGACCCTCCTGCTCCCAGCGGCAAAAGAAGACTTTTGACTTGTGTTGCCTGCACCTGTTTCATCGCCCGGGAAAGGGATTTTCCTGGGGCTGAGTGTCCCCAATACACCAGAGCACCTCACTCACCTCCAGGATGGGGGTGTCCACAACGTGAGAAGAAGGGTCTCCCCATCGTCTCTCAGCTGTGCATTTCTTAATGTGTCCATGAACCTCCAAGGCTCTGGTTAGAAAGCTAGTGGGAGTGGGTGCAAGTGTAAGACCTGAGTTTGATCCTTAGAACCAAGATAAAAAAGAGAAACCTGCAGGGACAGAAGAAGAAACCCTGGGGCTTGTGCCCAGCCAGCAACCAGCTCCAGATCCGGTGAAAACCTGTCTCAAAATACACAAGTTGGGGCTGGAGAGATGGCTCAGCAGTTAAGAACACTGACTGCTCTTCCAAAGGACCCGGGTTCAAATCCCAGCACCCACATGGCAGCTCACAGCTGCCTATAATTGCTGGGAGTGGTGGTGCACGCCTTTAATCCCAGCACTTGGGAGGCAGACTCAGGCGGATCTCTGTGAGTTCAGGGCCAGCCTGGTGTGCAGAGTGAGTCCAGGACAGTCAGAGTTGTTATACAGAGAAACTCTCCAAAAACCAAACCAAACCCAAACAAAACAAAACAAAACAAAAAAACAAACCAAAAAACCCCCACAAGTTGGTGAGGCTTTGGGGGTGGCTCAGTGGGTAAAGGGCTAGCCAAACAGTGTAAGGGTCAAAGTTCAGATCCTTAGAAGTGATATAAAAGCTGGACCTTCGCTCATGCCCCTCACTGCTGTGGACACAACAGTGTCTGCCTGGGATGTGCAAGGGGCCTGTAATCCCAGCACTTGAGAGGCAGAGATGGGAGAGACAGCAGATCCTCTGAGGAAACAGGGTAGCTCTGGGCTCAGCTGAGAGGCACAGCCTCAGTGAAGTGAAGAGTGGCTGAGAAAGACACCCTAGATCAACTCTGAGCTTCCATAAGCACGCGCACTCCCACATAAATGCACCCACAAAGATGAAAACATGCACACAGTTACTACACATGCATACTCACTGAAACCCACCAGACTATAAGTTGGATGACTCTGGAGGGACACCCGAGGTTGGCCTCTGGCCTACACACACACACACACACACACACACACACACACACACACACACACGCACGCACGCACGCACACACGCACGCACACACGCACACACACACACACACACGCACACACACACGAACATCCGTCTTGTTCCAGGCTTTGCATAGCTGTGCATCACCTCCTGAGTGACCACTTCCTATAAGATGCTCCCTGTAGAGTCTTGTTTTAACATCATTGACAACCAAGCAGGAAGACACTATTATGTTCCCATTTTGTAGATGAAGAAACTGAGGCTCAAAGAGGTATAAGTAACTTGCCCAAAGGCTGCACAACTCATTTTAGCAATAGAGCCTGAATTAGAACTCAGGTGATCTCTTCCCCAAAACCTCTTAAACCTGGCCTGTTTCTTGGCCGTAGACCACATTTACTCTGGCCCTGGAATCTTCATGTGTCCCTTGGGGACTCAGGCAATAGGGGCTCACTTCCTTCTATGCCTCGTGTACGTGAGGGCCCAGCAAGTGAAGATTGAGTGGGCAAGAGGGGCCAGAAGCACCCCAGAGCTTCCTCCTCTGCTCTGTATGGGGCCTCAATCAGCACTAATCAGCTGCCTCTAATTATCCTGTCCGTGGGGAAGTGAGTACAAGCCCTAGGATGGAATAGTGAACAGTGTCAGCAGGGGTGGGTGGAGACTAGGTCTTCGAGCCCTGGCTCAGCACAGCAGGACCTGGTGCCACCTTGCTCCTTTCATGTCCGTCACTACTGTGGACACCAGGCCTCTCCACCTGGGACATGCCAGGGGAAAAGCCTTGCGCTCTGGAAGTTAGGGTCCTAGTTTCTGGGTTCAGCCAGTGGCCTGGTTCCAAATGTGGTTGCCAGGTTACAGTGCACTTGGTTCCTGGTTTTCTCTCCCCTTAAGTGGAGGAATCAGAAGGACTGAGAGGTGATGAGGGTTGCATGTGGTAATGAAACAGGTTTGGTATACAGTAAATGCTCAATAAAGGCAGCTTCTGAGGGACCCTTGTGTTTGTAGTATCTCATTTAATGCTTAGAACTGTAAAGGGGAGGGAGGCATTGTGACAGATGGGGAAACTGAGGCTCGAGGTGGCACCAGCTCTCCTCCTTTCATCCCTTCATGTGTCCACTACATGCTTCCACCACATTGGTTCCTATCTCAGTTTGCTCTGTGTGTTTCAGCACACATCACTGCTGCCATTTGGGTGTCCAAGCAACTATCTTGAACTCCAATCCCCAGGGATTCCATTCTGGAGGGAGACTTCCCTAACCCCTGTGGTATCTGGGGAGGATGTAAGGGAGGCCCAACTAATAGCAATCCTTGGGGTTTGGGTGCCTAATGGCCCCTTTCTCATAAATCTCACATGTAAATTTCTTTCATAATTACTTTGAAGCTATCAAGCTATCTAATTTAATTTCTTTGAGAAATTAAATAGCTAAAGTGGCCGTAGGTACCACATAAACCCCTCAGGCAGAACGGGCCAAGATTGCAGCAGGGCACACACTTAACAAGCACATATTTATTGGGTTGGGGGGGCCCCCAGAAGAGGTGGGAATCTGCTGACTCAGCGGGAAGGAAGTAGAGGACAGTGATGTGGGCTAACATGGGAGGAGGGAAGAGAGACGAGGGAGAATGTGACGTCAATTAATTATCCAACTTCACACACCCATAGCTTTATTTTATTAAGCAAATATGCAAATGCGTGTTGATGAGTCCCTATTATCTAGGGTTTAGCCCCTGGGGAGCCCCGTGTATGAAGTCCAGTAGGGCGTAAGGTGGGGCCAGCTCTCTCTTCCTCACTTCTGTGGCTCTCACTCTCCCTGTACCCTCAGATCCAACATCTTTGCTTGGCTTTCTCAGGGCCAGTGGGCGGGACCTTCTTAAGAATACATCTCAGCATCCTTGGCCAATCCCCACTGCCAGGGCTCAGGGTCAGGCTCCTTCCTCTTCTGCTGGATTCTAGCTGCCACTCCAGCCTGCTCCCCTGTCTTTTTTTTTTTTTTTTCTTACTTTTGGCTGGTATTCCTCAGCCATGCCAGCCTTCAGCCAAGCTCCCTATACCTCAGGTCCTCCTGCTGTTTAAAATGTTTTTGTTCTCTTAGTGAGCTCTCTTGCTCACTTGCCTCCCTCCTTCTTTCCTTCCTTTTCATTCTTTTCTTCTCCCTCCCTCTCTCTTATCCAGTTTCATGAGTCTCTCTTCCCTTTCTCCTCCATTTCCTTTTTCCTTTTTCCTCTTCTTTCTTTTCTCTGTTTTTTAAAATTATATCTATCTATCTATCTATCATCTGTCTATATGTCCCATTTATCTATCTATCATCTATATTTCTCTCTATCTCCTATCTATCTATCTCATCTGTCTGTCTGTCTATCTGTGTGTGCTTATACTACAGTGCGTGTAGAAGTCAGAGGACAACTTGTGGGAGTTGGTTTTCTCCTTCCATCGTGTGATTCCTGGGAATACCAACTCAGCTTCTCAGCTTGTCAAGTTGTCAGCAAGTGACCTTAACCTGCTGAGACATATCAGAAGTTCTGGTTTTGAGACAGTCTCACTCCCTAACCCAGGCTGGCTTAGAACTCACTACGTGGCCCAGGCTGACCTCAAACTCATGGCAATCCTCCTGTCTAAGTCTTCCAAGTGCTAGGTTACTGGTGTGAGCACTCATCTGACGTGGTTCTTTTCTTTGCTTCAGAGTTTAAGGTCAGTGTTGCTACCCTCCACCCGGATGAGCCCACCCTCCACCCGGTTGAGCCCACCCACCACCCGGTTGAACCCACCCTCCACCCGGTTGAGCCCACCCACCACCCGGTTGAGCCCACCCACCACCCGGTTGAACACACTCTTCTGCCCTGACGTCATCTGTCTCCACTGTTCATTACACAAATGGCGCTAGTCACTTATTTTTTATTTATTAGTCTTTCAGGTCTATTTTCTCTCCCTCAACAGTCATCTTTGCAGGAAGGACACTTTGTGCCACTTCCTGCAGCCTCACCCTGCATCTGCCACAGAACTCACGGCAGGCAAATCCATGCTACATGAGAGCCCTCTCCTTCCCACTCACTGCCCCTCACCCCTATCTTCTGCTCCCCACCCGCCCACTCAGGCTAGTCCTTCAAGACCACAAATCTTACCGTGCACAACCTCACATGGCTCCCTAGTAACTTAGGGTGGCATTACTGTCTACAGCTTTCCATGGTTCCTTAGCTCTTTTGGATGATATCTACGTCTCTTTATGTGCACTTTTACTGCCCAGCCTCTGTTTCCTTCTGAAGCCTTTCCTGTTGTCCTGGTTCCTTTGTGTTCCAAGAACATCAGCCTTCAGGGAACTTCCTCCCTTACCTGTGTCTTCCTCCACTCCACAGTGGGCTGTGGTGTCCTCTGGCTCACAAGCCCTCTGAGGGTCCTGCTTCCCTGAGAAATGAGAAACTTCAAGAGGGCAGGCCTCCTGGCTGGGGTTGGGTGGGATTCTGGGTGAAGGATATACTGGGCGGCCTGCCTGCACTTGTATACCAGCTTATCTGTTGATCGGCTAAGGTGGCCCTAGTGGGGTGGCGGCTTCTGAGACTCCCTTTTGTTCAGACCCCATCTAGAGCATGAGCTGCTTGGCAACTTGAACCCAGTGAAGACAATCCAGAGATCCCGAAGGAACCGTGGGAGGCTGCCTGAGATTGGCTTACATGGAGGCTGTGGCTTCCCTCCCAGCCACTTGCTCTCCATTCATCAGGAAGGCGTCTGTCTGCTCTCATGCTATAACCTCCCCTGTAGAGAGGCCGAAGTGGAGATCTGGGCTCACAATACCTTCATGGCTGTGCTGCTGGCCTCTGTGTTCGGCCCATCACATCTCATTTCACCCCGTAACCGCCCTTTGAGGCTGGCGGTGTTTAGTAAGTGCAGATATCTGGATTCAGAGAGGTTAAGTTATTTCCCCAAAGTCAAACAGCTGGAAGTGGTTCAAGCTATGAATCCAGGCAGACCAGGCTCTGGCTTCAGCATACGCACTTGTCCTCCTCAGACTTACCACAGTGTGGGAATCAGGGCCATGGGTGAATATTCTGTCAGGTGAGAAAGCAGTGAAGAAAGTCACCCACCAAGAGGCTTGGGAGGGCATGGTTTAACCTGGAAGGCTGAGCTGCCAGGGGCGTCCAGAACATGTGGCCAAGACCAACTGACCCTCTCTCTCCTCCTGTCTTTAATGGAGGGGGCGGGAGTGGCAGCTGGAGCCAGCAGGGAGAGCTGCCCATTAGCCCTAATTAGCAGCCTGTCTGGAAAAGTGCTTTGGCTGAAATCAAGATGCTGTTAGTGGGTCCCAGCTGGGTTGTAGCTGAGTGGCAGCTGCAACATTTCCAGAGGTCTGAGCCTGAAGCGTCAGCCAGGGAGTCTTTGAGGCCTGCCTCACCTGGACCCAGTGGCTGGGGAGGGGTTGCCAGTTCCTCCCCAGCCTAGCAGTAACCACTGAGGTCCCATGTCACCCAAATGGGCACAGCTCACCTGCCTTGGTTATCCCCAAGGGTCCTCCCACAGCCTAGGGAGACTGTATCCCCTGACCCATTTTGAAGAAGATGCAGGGACCAAAGAGCTTAAAGGGTACATCTAGGGCCCACAATTAGAATGTGGCAGAATTGGAGGACCATGTCTGGGAGTAGGAAGGGGGGCCCAGTAAGATCCTGAATAAGGTGAGTCTCCAGAGAATGGGGTACAGGGCCCCGAGATGCCCTCACCCAGCAGAACATATGTCTCCATTTTCCTGTGCACCCAGACAAGCTTTGAGGCAGAGGTGGGCAGAAGGCTGGTGGGGTGAGCAGGAGCTCTGGGAGTCAGGGAGGACTTGGTTTACCTCCCCATCTCTCTTGCTCTCTCAAGCACTAAGGGCAAACTGAGATTTACAATCAACTAAAAAGAAAAAGGAACAAGTGATCAACCTCCTAAAACTGCTTTCTGAGAAATCAATGGCTGCTATCTGTAGGGCAGCTTACCCCATCGGCTGAGGCCACGGGTGGGATGAGGGTGAGAGAGTCAACCCTGACCATCGATGTAGTTGTCCATAATGACAATGGACGAGGCGAGGCGCTGGGAGCTGAGATAAGCTAGGCCCTTGCTGGGTGCTTTGCAGAGATTAGTTTGTTAATCCTTGCAATTAACCTTGCAAGGTGGGTGCAAATCTATCCTGTACTCTTAAGTGCTGAAGCGGATCCAGCGGTGAAGAGGCTGATGGGGGGTGAGAGTGAGATCTCAAGATTCCAAGTCAGAGCCTGTGGTGCCTGGAGCCCTCGACTCTGTAAGCCTGAGGGAAGTGAGCTTGGAGCTCTCCACTCTCATCTCAGAGAATGGGTCACATCTCTGCCTAGGAATGTTCTAGAATGCTGAGGAGAGAGATTGGGTGGCTAGGGAAGGGCAACTACTTGGAAGGAGATTGACATTACAAGGAAGGGACCACTGTCACCTGCGGAAGTCCTGGGGCCAATGGGAAGTTTCCTGGTCTGAGGCCTTATCTTACTAGACCCAGACTAGTGGTGGGCAAAGTCCGTCCCAAGGACCAGCCCTCCCCACCCTTTTCTTTTTCTCTTTCTTTCTTCCTTCCTTCCTTCCTTCCTTTTTTTTTTTTTTTTTTTTTTTTTTTTGAGACAGGGTTTCTCTGTGTAACAGCCCTGGCTGTCCTGGAACTCACTCTGTAGACCAGGCTGGCCTTGAACTCACAGAGATCCGCCTGCTTCTGCCTCCTAAGTGCTGGGATTAAAGGCATGCACCACCACACCCGGCACCCTCACCCTTTCTATCCATAAAATTTTACCAGAACACAGTCACACCTACTCATGTACTTGCTGGCTGTGGCTGTGACATGCAGTGACACTGATGGCTGATACCAGATACCTGGCCCTCAGAGCCCCAAATATTGTTCTTGGGTCCTATGTAGGGAAAGCTTGCTGATCCCTGTCCTAGATAATGTGGTCCTCACCATTCAGGTGCCAGAATTCTGGAGTATCAGTGCTCAGAGTGGCCATAGAAATGTCTGTCCAACCGGGACACAGGAAAGGGAAGGTTGCAAGGTTCTCACACAAGGGCAATCAGCAGGAGGTGGAAGAATCAGACGGCTCATTGGATAAAGGTGCCTGCCTCCAAGCCAGCCTGATGACCTGAGTTTGTTCCCTGGAGCCCACTTAGTGGAAGGATGGAACCAACTCCTGAAAGTTGTCCACATACAGGATGTGGCACATGCCCCACCCCCACCAAGAAAAATAGGTAAATAATTTTGAAGTAAGGTGGCGAATGATGGAATAAGAGGCTCAACATCTCTCATCTCTCTCTCTCTCTCTCTCTCTCTCTCTCTCTCTCTCTCTCACACACACACACACACACACACACACACACACTAAAAAAAGAGAAGGAATGGAAAACACAGTCCTCAGCTCTTGGGTAGAGATGCAGTGGCCAGGTGGATTACCCTGGGGACACCTGACCATTGTTTCCCTCCTCCCCCGTGAGGGCTTCAGCAGATATGTCTTGTGCGCTGGGAGGGTTCGGTGGAAGCCTTGGGCAGGTGTTAATGTCTGTGCTTCCACTGTGTATGCTGACATCACAACAAATGTCTCCCCCAACCGATTTCCTCATTTATGGGCTGTTGTAAGTTTTGCTTTCAAAATAAAATTAGGATAAAAAGAAGGCTGCTGGAAGAAGAAAAACGCAAGTAAATAACAGTCCAAGGGCAACTTGCAGACAACAGACGTTATAAATATGGTATCCAAGTGGCTGAGACAGGGCACCATGGATCGATTCGATCACAGGGCTAAGGCTCCGGGCACTGAGATTTAAGGGCAGAGCATGATCTTACACAGGATGCTATGATGGTGGTGTGAGCTGGCACATGCAAGGCTTCAGGGTCTCACCTGGCTTAAGAGTCACTTTTTGTTTTGGGCAATAGGCCTAGAGGCTCAGAGGCCCAGACTTTATTCCAGCCGTTTCCACCCTGAAGTCACATCCCTCAGGTCTATGGCATCTCCGAGGCAACCAGCTGACTGGCAAAGGTCAGAGGTCACAGATCTCTCATATGAGCTTGCTCCCTGCCACCCTGTGGTCACCCCATCTGCAGGGCAGCTGCTCCTATTCTGAGCTTCCTGGTGGCAATGCCATACGTGGCTGAGCTGGCTTCAGAGACTGTGGACATTTTCCACAGGAGCCAAGCCTGGTGTGAAGTCATCCTGGGTTAGTGGGCTGACCACTCCAGCCTTGCTCAGGCAACTTCGCTTATGTCCCTGACCCTCATTTTCCTAACTCTGCTCTTTTGTGACTGCAGTGACTCCCACACTGGCCCTTAGGACATGGGACTGAGGGCTCAGGTGAGCGAGGGATGCACAGTGGCTACTGGATGAATGCCAGGTAGAATAAATACATGGCAAGGGGAACCTGCTGGGGTGCTGGGGTGGGCAGCTCACCCAGGAGCCTTGGCAGGGCCAGTGCCCCTGACAGTGCCAGTCTGTACTGATGGTGGCAATTGATTACACAATGACCAGGCAGTGGCTGACGTGTGTGTGTGTGTGTGTGTGTGTGTGTGTGTGTGTGTGTGCAAATCACAGTTAATGAGCTTTCCCCTTAGGACCTGGAGACAGTCTAGAAAATTGGAGAGAGAAGGAGTGGAGGAAAGAGTGATTCTGCCTCTTCAGCTGCCATCCTGTCTTACTGCAAAGGACCAAATGCTGAAGCCATTGAGCCCAGAACACCAGGGGAGGGTGAGCAGTGGGTTCATCTTCCCTCTCAAGCTGGTGGTGTTCAGGGTCTGCGGCCTTAGGGCGGAACCCCTGGAGTTATAGACTAGCAGGACGCGTGCCATCAGGTGATGCTTTCTTTCGTGCAAATGTCATCTGTGTGCGTCCCCACACGTTCAGTTGCCCACATATGCAGTTCGCACCCACTATGTACCTATGGAGACTCACTAGCCAGGCTCTGGGTCAGGCCCTGAGGACCAGGTGGAGGATAAGACATCGAAGAACTTCCTGTCCTTCGAAGATCATGCCCTCACTCCTTCCTTCTCTCTTAGATGCTCACAGAGCCCTGTGTGTGCAGCCTCCATGACAGTGCAGGGGCGGCCAAGGACAGCATCCCTGTGTGTGCAGCATCAGTGGGGGTGCTGAGCTAGGCTTCGAGCCAGACACTATGGTACACCTGGGAATATAGTGGAGGACTGTCAGGATGCTCTGGTGGTCACTTATGTTGTCTTTAAAACATGATTTACACCAGAACTAAACATGGTGGGAACACACAGAAATGTGCTTCCGAGGTCCCCAGGGTCCTATTGTGCAGTTCCCAAGGCCACTAGTGCTGGGAACCAGTTGTGCTCTGGTGACATCAGTTACGGGCTTTGGAGGGCTAGGGAGCCTCAGTGTATTTTGCAATTTGAGCTCTTACAGACAGGTGGACCTTGGGCAACCACTTGGCCCACCCTACAACTCAAGGGTGGTGTCCCATAGCCTAGCCCAATGACAAGGATGGCTCCCTGCTGGAGACCAATTGATCCCCTTCCCTGGGCGTTTTGATCTGAAGCCAGAATGTCATTTCTCTCCACAAAACCCACTTTCTTGTAATTACCGAGAATTACTTATGAGGAGCGTGCACGCGTGCTCCTATTGATTGCCACCCTGAGATCAGGCATCATCTCAAGTAGATTAAACGAACTTTCTTTTGCCTTTTGGGAAGTTGGACTCAGAGTTATTTAAGGAGATTAATCAACTCTTAAGAGCTCCAGACAGCCGCCTTACCTCTTGAACAAACCAGGGACATGTCATCTTCTCCTGCTTTCAAATATCCTTTCCTCATTCCCTCCCACCTCCTCTGAACTCACAACCTAATAGCAGTCTCTAGGATGCCCTTCTAGAGAACAGGCAGGAACACCTCTGGTTGCCACCAGATTCCCTGGGTAGCCCAGTTGCCCAGTTCCCAGGCTGGGCACCACCTCAGAGAGGGTTGGATCATGGCAAAGAAGGCTGACAACCAGCCCCCCCCCCCCCCCCCCGTTCTGCAGCTGTCACAGAGTCTGAACACTGTTTGCTTAAAGGTAGCAGTTGGCTTTTAACGTGTTTGCCACATGGATTCTGTACACGCTACCCCCTCTCAGCCACCAGTCTGAACTATGGTTCAGAGCAGTTCCCCGGCCTCCCTCCCAGGACACCTGGGCTGTGTCCTGGGAGTGCTGGTCCTACCTAGGGAAAGAGGGAAGAGAGGAGTGCCAGAGAGAGGGAGGGGAGGAAGAGGATGAATGGTTGAGAGTGGTCCCAGGACTGCTTGGCATCTACCTTCCACCTCCCACTCCCCACCCCCCACCCCCACACCAACCCAACATGGAATGTTGAGCAATTACAGAGCCAGAGCCAGGTGGAGTTGGTCTCAATCCCAGCTTCAGCTCTTTAATGGGGAGACCTTGGACAACTTGCTTGATCTCTCTAGGATACGAGTCCATCATTACTCAAGGCCACTATTGTCAAATTTGTCTCCTGCCTGGTGCTTAGTGGCTGCTCCACAGACAGGCCAGGGACCTCTTTAGCTCCTCCTGAGGAAATGCCCCTTTTCCTGGGTCTTCATCTCTCTCTACCTCGGGTCCCCCTTAGGTCCCCCTCATTCCTGCTCCTCTCAGGTGGATATAGACAGGGTGGTCAGAGCTCCTGGGTCTCAAGAATTGGGGAGCTCTGGGATTCTCAGGTCCTGTGGTCCTGACTGTTGTACCCCCCTCCACTGCCTCTCTCCCCTTCCAGAAAGAAGCAAGAAGTCGAATGGGTCCCGAGGTGGAATATTTTCCAAATGTCAGTGCAGTCTGTGGCACATTACAGCTAAATGTGATCATCTCGGCGCCTGCTCTGAATGTCAGCGCACCGTGATGGTGACGAACAGCAGGCTGACAGGTGGGCTGCAGCCCTCTCGGGAAATCAGCAGGCTAGCCTGGAAGCTGGGCCACCTCCAGGCTCTGCAGGAGGGAACCTCTGCTTGGGTAGAGACCCACAGTGAGCCTCATGTGACCTCTGCTCTGGTGTCCTGCAATTTTTTTCCCTCATCTTCCTCACCACTGAGTTTTGGTAGGCATAAAGCTATAGACACCTTGGGAAGGACCAGACAGGTGCCCTGTGGGTGTTCTGTCTGTCTCAAGGTGTCACTATGCACTTGGGAGTTTACAAGTGCCAGGAAGACCTGTGGGATGGTATGCACTCATTCCCACAAGTCCTCTGTCCCTCCATGAGGCTGGCAGTGAGGGGTGTCTATGTAGCTATATACCATCTGACACGGGCCTTCTCCCCCATCTGTTGTGTGTACTGGCTTCCTGCCCTCTCTGTGTGGTTACCTGTGTGCATGGTGCATGTGTTTATACTCTCAGGACGTCCGTGTGTGTGCATGAGTGAACACACATGTCTTAGGTTCAGACATGCATGGTATGTTTGGTTTATAGGGTTCTAGGGATCAAACCCACAGTTTTGTGCATGCTAGGCAAGCACTCTGCTAACTGAGCCACATCTCCAACCTTTAAAAACACCTTTAAAATATTAATTTTAATGTATTTATGTGTGTACATGCACATGTGCATCTGTGTACAGGTGCCCACAGAGTCCAGAAGGGGTCATCTGATCCCTTGGAGCTGGGATGTGGTATATGTGTGTAGTGTATAGTGTATATGTGTGTGTGGTGTGTGATGTATATGTGTGTGGTGTATGGTGTTTGGTGTAGTGTATATATGTGCATGGTGTATGTATGTGTGGTGTGTATGTGTAGTATATTGTGTTTATGTTTATGTTGTGTGTATATATTATGTGGTGTGTGTGTGGTATGTATATGTATGGTATGTATATGTATGTGTGTTTGTGTGTATGGTATATGGGTATAGGTATGGTATGGTATGTGGAGTGTGTGTGGTATGTGTGTATGGTGTGTATGTGTGGGATGTGTGATATATATGTGTATAGTGTGTGATGTTGTGTGGTGTGGTATGTGTGTGGCATATGGTACGTGTGTGGCGTGTATGTGTTTGGTGTGTGGTATATGGTGTATATGTGTGTGGTGTATACGTGTGTGGTGTGTGGTGTGTATGTGTATGG
Organism: Lophiomys imhausi; assembly: GCA_907164525.1. Classification (NCBI taxonomy): domain Eukaryota; kingdom Metazoa; phylum Chordata; class Mammalia; order Rodentia; family Muridae; genus Lophiomys; species Lophiomys imhausi. Next base: position 549,543 of record CAJQZJ010032083.1, read on the forward strand.
TGTTTGGTGTGGTATATATATGTGCATGGTGTATATATGTGTGGTGTGTATGTGTGTGATGTGTGTTAAGCATATGTGTTTCATGTGTGTACAGGAAAATGAAGGGAAGAGGCTCAGGGAGAGGCTGTCTACAAGCCAGCACTGAAGCACGGACCAGTTCCTCTCACAGTTCTGGGATTCCAGGCCACCAAGCCTCCAGGACAGGACCATGAAGTGCTTCCATTTTGAAGCCGGCAGCTCTGTTGTACCAGCATGGCCAAGAAGCATGTATATGCCTTGTCCTCAGCTCACCTCTCACCTGGAAGATCCGTTCCACGGGCATCTGTGTCATGGTGGCCACTGCATACACCTAGTCTGCAGCTCCCAAGCCTGACTGGAGGCTTTGGCCCCTCTGCTTCCTCCTGGAGACTCCCAGATGGCAGAGGGATCCCCTCCTGGGTCACAGTGGCCAGGTGAACTTCCTCCCAGGGCTCCTGGCAAGTCCTGACTTCATCGTCTCTTCCAAGGCAAGCATGTCTTCCTGCCTCATCTCCCTCCTCCCTTGCATGCTCTCCTGCAAGCAGCCAGTGCCACTGAGGGTCTCACCTAGACAGCGGAGCCCCAGTGCTTCAGACTCTGAAAGAGGAGATCTGCCTCACCCACCCTTCCCCACATGCCAAGAGTCCTCATCTGCATCCTTGCTCCACCAGTGATGAGAAACTGATACCCAAATATCTCTTCTCCCTCTACCTGGCCCTGGAGTCCTTAAGAGCATGAAGCCTCTGGTCTTGCCCCTGACTCTCCTTTCTCTCACAGACTGAGTGCTGGTGTGGACACAGTAGGCAGCTTCTTTTTGGGCCCCACTGCTGAGCTCCAGCACTGAACTTTCAAGTCTTGTGTTCTTGGCCAGCTGCCCCTCAAACTTAGCTCAACCAAACTAACCTGGCTCTGTCTGACCCACATGGGAGGCCTGTCCCGGGTTCCCTGGCTCAAAGCCAGCTTCCCTGCCCTTGTCACTCAAGCCTTTGACCCCCTTTCCTGGCCTTCCCCACATCCAATCAACTGCAAATTCCTCCAGGTCTTCCAAATGTTTCTCAGACTCACTGCTGCTGACTCCATTTGCCTCGACACATCACTCTGAGATCGCTATGTCAGCCTCTCTCTCAGTTGTTTGGGACAGAATACCAAAACAGCAATGACTTCAGCAAGTTGGAGGTTGATTCCTCTCATATTAACCAAGTCTGGAGATGGGAAGGTTGGTTTGAGGTTTAAAAGAACCAAGTCTTCTACTTCATTCTGGCTAGATACCATATGCTCTTTGTCCTCATGGACCAAAGTGGCTGCTAGAGCGACAGTCATCTCAACTGGGTTCAGCCCACAGAAAGGAGCGGGGAGGAGACAAAAAGAGGCAAAAAGCGCTGGTCAGCAGTCTGTAGACAGGGATCTGAAGGTGTCATCTGTCAATTTTGCTTAGATTGTATTGGCTGTGACTCCAGCCGTGGGAAATATGATAGAGACTGCAGGAGTAATGATCTTTGTTAACAGATATTCACGTGGTCAGTTAAAAATAAGGATTTTTCTGATTAAGGAAGAGAGCAAGGCTTCCTGTCATCCTTGCTGCATGCCTCCTCCCTCTAATCTGCCCTGGATATAGTAGTGGTGATTTTTGTAAAGGTGCATATTGGTGTACAATCGCTAGATTTCACAAAGGGAAACATGAGGCTTTGGGTGTAACATGAGTCTCAGAGAAGTGAGGAGCAAATGTTTCTACCTAAGAATGTCCCAAGTACTTTGTGTAGATACCAACCCCAGACAAACCATTTGTGCTTACCAGGAATTCGGGTCTCACTTGTGCCCTGTTATTGTCAACATACACACACACACACACACACACACACACACACACACACACACACATACACACACACATCCATTTCAATGCCTCATCCCCCACACCATTCTTTGTAAAAGGCTCCTGTAAGAGCTGACCAGGCCTTGCAGCCGGGGCTGGCCCGCAGACTCTGAACTTTGCCCCAGTTGGAATGTGTTTGGGTAGCTCATGACCCCAGCAGGCATGTGGCACCTGAACCTCCATGTTTCTGGGGTCACGGTAGGGGTGAGAAATAGTCTGGTTAGTGGTTTGGCTCAGACCTGTACAGCAAGTGAGAACAGATTGCTTCTTGAACCTCAAGACGCCCACATGGTGCTCTCTGCACGGTAGAGGTGCAGGGTCCAGAACTGGGACCTCCGTCTCTGTCATAGTATCCCATGCGAGACCTAGGCAGCCCCAGCATACATCGGGTTAAGCCAGCCCTAGAGTTAGGAGCTGGTGGGCCTGTGGAGCCCTTCCTGACAATGAAGCTAATGAGTCCCTCCTTGCTGCTTTCTCTCACACAATAACATTTAATCATCATTTGCTCAGCAGATGAGGCGTCCTCAGCAGATGCGATTCTGCGTGAGTGGTGATTCTCGCGTGTGGGTGCCATTCCTGCTGTCCCAGGCACACCTGACAATCTGGGACTGGGGCAGGCTACACGCTGGGGGGATGGTGAGCACCCACATGCCGAGATCTGCCTCTGTGGTGTGTGTGGGAGGTGGGCCATGGAGGCACATGTCTGCCTGTGGCACACTGGCCTGGGGAGCAGGAGCCGAGGGTGAAGTATGGCCACCTCTGAAGGAACATGTGGGCCAAGGAGCTTAAGTTGAAGGAACATGAGGAGCTTGGGTGTATGAGGATGAGGTGTCTCAAAGTGAGGGACATGCAGCAGGGTGGCAGAGGCTCAGGGTATGTGGGACTGGGTGTGTGCCTAACTCTGAGCACCTGGGCGATACATGTGTGGTCAAGTGTATGCATGTTCCATGCATGAAACTCACTTCACACATCAACACAACAATGAGTACTGTGAGCTTGACTTTGCAGCCTGTAGCCGACTTCCTGAGCTTGCACATGCTTTTTTTTGTGCATATGGACAAGTAAACATGTGTGGTCTGTCACATGAACCTATCCATTCATGTACCAACATATGCAACCTGTGCCTTTGAGTGGGAGTTATGAAGGTGAAACATGGCCTGAATGGGAAAATACATTCACTCATTGAAGAGAACCAGTGACACACATGTGCACACGTGCGAGAGAATGTTTGTGGAGGCATTGCATGCCTTGTATGCAAACATAGATGCTTGGCTCTGTTGAGTACATAACATGCTGACTTGTGGCTTTGCATTTGCAGACCTACGGGATATTCTCTGTGTGCTCAGCAGTGTACATGCATGCCTGCATGGTGGGTGCAGACAGGAGCATGTCTTAGGGTGCGCTGTGTGAGTGCATCCTGTGCAGGCATGCTCCTGTAGCCACTGGAGCGTGAACTCCCACTTCAACCCAGGGCTGACAGGGCCACATTTGCAAAATGCTCAGCGGCCAGTCACAGAGCTTGCTGGAGCACGCTGGCTGGCAGGAGGTAAGTGGAGCTGCTGATTCGTGACCCAGGGGTGGGCGGTGATGACGGCTGGCTGACGGATGCGGGTGCGGAGCTGCCCCCTGTGACAGCAGCCGGCTCTTTGAGTTATCTGAGTCAGGAGGCAGGCGCTGGATCTGGACCTGTGGAGCTCATGCTGCCTTCCTCTCTGTCTGCTTTGTGTCCACAGCCACGTGAAGACACGCCAGTATACACCAGAGGTTCAGAGCAGTGTTGGGTGGTGGTGGACCAGCCTACCCCACCTCCACCTTGCTCCCAGCCCAGCCCCTGTCTTTTCCTTAGCTGCTTCTCTGTCCTCTCTATGTCTCACGTTGTTTAGTTCCTGTGCAGGTCTATGGCTGGGTGGGCGTGGGTGTTTGCAACAGTCTCAGGCCCACACCGTCTCTGTGCTTTTCTCTCTACCTACCTTCCTTCCTTCCCTCCATCCCCCCTCCCTCCTCCCTCCCTCTCTTCTCCTCTCTCTCTCCCTCTCTCTTCTCTCTCTCTCTCTCTCTCTCTTCTGTTTGTTCTTTTGAGACAGGGTCCCATGTAGTCCACTCTGGCCTCGACCTTGAACCCCTGACCCCTGCCTCTACCTCTGGAGGGCTGGGTTTACAGGCCTGTACCACCACATCTGGTCTGTGTGGTGCTGTGGATAGAACTTAGAGAACTGTGCATGGCAGGTGCACACTCCATTGACTGAACTGTGTGCCTGCCCAGCCCAGGCTTTGCCCACTTGAGCAAAGCCTGCCACATCTGTGAATTTAGGGTTCTTCATATCATCTTTGTAAAACAGGGCTCCAAAGAATCACACCTTTAAATGGAACAGGCCACATTATGTAAAGAGCTAGACACAGAACAGAGAGTCTCATATGGGCTCACATTAATCATGCAGTGTTGCCTAATTAGTGCAGGGTCAGGCACGCAGCAAGTGCCACATAAGTATGCATCATCCCCATGGCCAGCATCCCTGTCACTCAGCCTGATTCTGGAATTCTTGGTCAATTATATTAATGCATCCATTTTCCATTCTAGACCTCAGCAGTCTTCTCTCATGATGATGCTGGTGACAAGGTGGATGACAACAGAAGGGGGTTTTTGTTTGTCTTTCATTTTCCTAGTGCCCTTGTGCAAAGGGAAGATGCTATGAGCTGAAGGTTTCATCTCTGAACTCCCAGGCAGAGCTGGGTATGATTCTCTGGTGCCCAGTGTTTGCTTGGTGGCACTATTCTCTCCCTAAAGCAGACAGACAATTTTGGACTCCTGGGGGCTTGTGGGAGCCAGTGAGGCTGACCGCCAAAGGCTGTGCACCCCATGAGATCTTTTACTGTCACCCCAGACTATCAGAGAAGCTCTTAGGGTGCTTGTTGTGTGTGGGCACTCTGTAGAACCTGGGAAGAGACCAAACACATGGGACACCTCAGTGTCCTGTGGAAGTGAGCAGCACTAGGCAGCAGCTGGGATAAAGGGGACCAGGCGAATACCTTTCCTTGTAACCCAACCCCAGAGCCAGCAGAAATCACTGGAGGCCTGAGGACCACAGACTGGGTAGGATGGCAGTGGTACATGGATGGTGACATTCCGTTAGGTCAGGCCATGCTGAGGGCTGACAGTGTGCCTGACCTCAGAGTTGCTGACCAGGTGGCACTACACCAGAGCACCCATCTTTAAACCTGAGTGTCTCCACTTATTTTAGCCTGTTGGACTTGGAACAGCTCATCCTCTCTTTGTGCATCTGTTTTCGCATCTGTAAATGGTGGTTACCCCATTGGTTATGAGCTAATGTGGGGGAAATGTTCAATGCTGGATATTAAGATTGCATTCTGACCTCACCACCACCTTGTGGAGCTGCTGTTTGAACAACTTGGGCACTCTAGCGGGTAAGAGGACAGAGGTACAGAGAGTGTGAGCAGGTTGTTCAAAGTTCCACATCAGGCAGACAGGAGGTTCAGAGGGTGAATCAGGATCAGCCAGATTCTTAATTCCTGCCCAGCCTTTCACTCTGTGACTTTGGCAGGTCATGCATGGGTGGGGCTTAGACCTGTGACATTGTATCCTTTTGAACAGGTCGCCCTGTGACATTGTATCCTTTTGAACAGGTCGCCTCCCTGCTTGGAAGGATCAGAAATGGTCAAGCCAACCAGTGTGTATGGATGCAGCAGGTGAGTTGAGGGGATATGCTAACAGCTGGGTGACCTTGGCCAGTCACCTTGTTCCCCAATAGTCTCAGTCTCCCTCTTGGCAAGGGACGTAGCAAACGAGCAGCCTCAGAGCTGTCTCTCTGTGAGAGCTGAGCATGCAGAAGTGGGTCCCGAAATGCTCATTTGCTGCATTAACTACAGGAGTGGGGGGGGGGGGGAGGGGCCTTGTAGGACCCTGCCTCACTGCCTGGCATTGGCCACCCCAGTGGTCCTCAGCAGATGGGCTAAATGTCTACAGAGCTGTGACTGTAGAACAATGGTGGCCTCCTGAACTCCCTCCCAGTCCCCCTACTCAGTGGTTGCACACGCTCCATGTGAATTCCAGCTCCTTCTGGCTGGGCATCCTTTCACCAAGGTTCAGGGTGAGCAAAGCCAAAGGCTCCTTAGTCCAGTCTTCAAGATCTTTCTGCCACCTTCCTTGCCTCAGCCTCCTCCTCCTCCTCCTTCTCCTCCTCCTTCTCCTCCTCCTCCTCCTCCTCCCCCTCCTCCTCCTCCTCCTCCTCCTTCTCCCCCTCCTCCTCCTAGTGAGGATCACCTGCCTTGCTGGAAGCAGCCTCATGCTGCAGCCTACCCAACCCACAGCCTTTGCAGGTGCTGGTGTAGCCCCTTGGGATGCCCCCAGTTGCCAGCACCTCATCCATCTCGTGTTCATGCTTCAAGACCCAGAAGGCCCCAGGAATTATCCAGTCTCCCTTCCGTTCTCCTGGGGCCTGCTTCTGCTCAGTTTGCTTCACCAAGGATCTGTTACTAGTGGCCTCTGTCTTTGTCCCCTGGGTCTTGAGCAGAACTACTTACCGGATCCAGCGAGATGGATCATTGGGTAAAAGCACTCGTCCAACTAAGCTGGGTCCTGGAACCCACCATGGAAGGAGAGAACCAACTCCTGAAAGTTGTCCTCTTTCCATGTGGGATGTGCACACACACACACACACACACACACACACACACACACATGCACACGCACACACACATGGACTTGCACACACACGGACAGACACACAGACACACATACACACACATGCACATGCACATATACACACACACACCAGCAACAACAGCTACAGCAATAACAACAATAAAATAACTACTTATCTGTAACTCTGGGCATGCTGTTGCTGTGAACCTGTTTCCTGGTCTCTCAACTAGGGGTGTGGTGACCTTCAGGGCACACCAGCTGCCTCTAGATCACTTCCATGAACCTTTTTGGCATGGAGAGGAGTGGGATTTCCTTGGGAAGGTGACAAGGTAAGGTAAGGCCAAGGAACATTTACTGAACACTTCCTACATGTCAGGGAGGTGCCAGGATTGGAGCTCAGCACCCTCTACCTCCTTAGTTTCACTACCCCTACTTTACAGCTGAGCAAACTGAGGCCTCAGCAGTAGAGGGCCTGGATGAGGGGTGGCCAGCTACTGGGAGCTGAACTTCACACCAGGACCATGTGGAATCACTGAGTCATCCCTGAGAGCCCGGGAGGGAAGACAGAAGACAGACATTATCTTATAAACAGGGTCTCACGTAGCTCAGGCTAACCTAACTCATGAAGTAGCTGAAGGTGTCTTTGAACTTCTGATCCTCTTGTCTTTTCCTCCAAAGTGCTGTGACTACAGGAGTCCGTCACTGTGGCCCATTGGTGGGGTGCTGGGGATGGAACCCAGGGCTTCATGCCTAATAGGCAAGCCCTCTACCAACTGAGCCACACCCCCTGCTCCTGTTCTTTTGGTTTTGAGACATTGTTTTCTATGTAGTTCTGACTGGAACTCACTATGTAATCCAGGCGGACCTAAAACTCATGGCAATCCTCCTGCCTCAGTCTCCCACGTGCCAAGATCACAGGTCTGTGCCACCATTTACAGCCAGTCCAGGCAAGTCTTAAGTTGGGGGTCTACAAAGCAGCAGTTTTCAAGCCGCAGGTCGTGACCCCCACAGGGATCCATACCAGATAGCTATGTTATGATTTGTAACAGTAGCAAAGTTACAGTTATGAAGTAGCAATGGAAATGATTTTATGGTCGGGGGTCACCACAACATGTATTAAAGGGTCGCGCGTTAGGAAGGTTGAGAGACACTGCTATAAAGGGAGAGACTCCAGCTCTCAGAGCAGAGATGATGTCACCACTGTGTCCAGCATTTCCTCCCTACCCTAGCTTTTGTCTTAGCATTCTTGTCAGGGGTCTTATTCTGAGGTAGCCCAAGGCACAGGAAGATTCTGCAGTTGGTGGGCACATCTGTTTCCTGATAAGGGGTTCACAACTGGGACTAATTCCTCTTCCCTTGAAAAGAATGGTACTGGGGGGGGGGGAGTGAGCTCAGACATGCTCCTTTAGTAACCACAAAGATAAGGATAGTAACAAAGGCGAGCATTTATTGAACACCTACTCTGTGCTAGGCACTGCCCAACAACCAACAACTTGACACGTGAACCCTTTTCAGCCTCTCAAATCTTCGAGGTAGGTGCTGTTATTAACCTCATTTGACAGATGAGGAAACTGAGGCCCAGAGAGATGAGGTGACTTGTCCAAGGCCAGGCAGCCGGTCAGCGCCAGAGGCTCCACCACTTGCCATCTGGGTGTCCCTGGACAGGTCACAACCACTTCTCTGGGGGGCTTTCCCATCTGGCACCTTTGGGACTCCACCTCATAGTTTCTACGACAACGCAATCGGTCTCTGGGTAGCTCTCAGCACACAGTAGGTGCTTAGTAAATGAACAGCCCTTCCTTCATCTTTACTTGGATGCCAGAAAGCCTTGGGGAGGGCTTGGCAGCGGCGCCCTCCTCTGCTTTCTCCTCCCAGGTCCTTTTTCCCAGCTCCGGGTTCCCCCTTGGGGTCCTGTCCAAGCCCAGATCCGTGCAGGCCGGGTTCCCCTCCCTTCTCCTGACGTTGGTCATCACCCCCGCAGCCCTGAGTCCTCGCAAGCTGCACGCACCCCCTGCGGGCTTGTCGCAGCGCGGGGACCCTGCAGGTCCCCTCCCGTCGGGCCGCGCTGCCTGACTGGCTGGGGCTGGGGCTAGGAGGCCTGGGCTTCGTCGTCCCCGCGGTGGCCGGCGTAGAGTGCGGCCAGCGGTCGGAAGCGCGGGCCCCAGGCGCGGAGGAAGGCGAAGTCCTGCTCGGAGCTGGTGGAGCCGCTGTGCAGCGAGCTGAGCGAGGCGGCCGGCGAGCCCGCGCCCTCGAACGCGTAGGTCTGGAAGGCGTCGTAGGGCGGCACCGACAGGTCCGCGTCCGCCAGCGCCACCTTGCGGCTGATGAAGTCCCTGAACACCGAGAAGTCCGGCTCCGGGCTCGACGGCCCCCGGGGCAGCGAGTGGCGCTCTGAGGAGGAAGCGGCCTGCGGGGGACTGGCCGCGCCCCCGCCCGCGTCGCCACCCTTGAGCTCCCCGAAATCGTAGAGACTCCGCAGCGCTGACATGTCATAGGCCTCGGTGTCCTGCTCGCCGCCGCCCTCGTCGTTGTACTTGATCACGTTGTCCCGCATGTCCTCGTCCACATCCGAGCTCAGGTGGCTCTTGTGGTGCCGCCTGAGGGTGAGGATTAGCAGAGCCAGCACTGCATGGGGTAGGGGTGGGGGACACAGGGAGACAGAGTGAGGGCTGAACTCAGCGTAGGGCACGGCCTGCACCACCTCCATCCCCCCAGCTGACGGCTGAGCTTCAGTGTCCCGGGAGGGTCCCTGGGTTTCCTTCCCATTTCTTACAGTGAGACCTGAATCGACAGTCAAGGTAGCTGGTGAGCTATTCATCTCAGGAGCTATGCAAATTGCAGCTATTTGGCCGGAGGGACAGGGTTGCCAAGCTGCGCTAAGAATTTTCACGCGATTTGAGGCCAGAAATTAACCTGTCTCCATCCTCAGTTCTGAGCGCTGTAAGGTTGAAGGCACCCACTGTAAGATTGTCTTTGCCCTTTTCTGTCTACCCTGGAAGTCTCTGCTTCTCATTCAGTGTCTCGGGTCAGGACCCCCAGGGTTCTCTCCCTGAGAGCTCTAGCCAGATGATGCAACTCCAGGCCCCCAGGGGAAGGGCTCCTCCCTCTGTCTCATTGGTTCCCAGCGTGGCCTCTTCACCAGCAGCTGCGGCTCCATCACAACTGCGGGTCCTCGGTGGGTCCTAGATCTGCTTCTGAGGCCTTCCCTGTTCTCATCTCAACTAGAGAGGCACAGCTCACCACAGGCCGGGTCCTGCCAAGTTAACCGTTGAGATAATCTTTCTCTTTCCCACTACCCCCTCTCCCTCCACCAAGGCAAGAATGCCATCTTCTGGACCTGCTGTTACATTCACAGCGGTGACTTGCTCAAGATCAAGCCAGTCAACATTCCAGCGAGGATGGGGGGGGGGGGGCAAGAAGGCCCCATCCTTAGCCCTAAAGTTATGGTTGGTGGGAACTGAGAAAGGAAGTCATTTTTCTTCAGGGGTGTGGCCACTGGTTGGCTGACCACACTCCAGTTGACAGCCACATTGCCATGAGCATGCAGGCAGCACTAAAGGGTTATTACAAATTTACAAAGAGGACCTGAGGGTGGGACAGATACAAGTAGGGAAGGCCTGGGAGTTTGAGGGTGGACACAATTAAGATATATTGTTTCTATGTGTGAGATAAATAATAATGTCAAAATTCATTTTATTTTGTGAGTATGGGTGTTTTATCTGTCTGTCTGTCTGTAAACCACATGTGCACCAATGCCTGTGGGAAGCCAGAAGAGAGTTACAGCAACTGGAGTTACAGACGGCCGTGAGCTGCCATGTGGTTGCTGGGAATGGAACCCGGGTCCTCTGGAAGAGCAGCCAGTGTTCTGAACTGCTGAGCCATCTCTCCAGTCTCAAGAATGAATTAAAGAAAAAAAACAAAACAAAACAAAACTCTTGTTTGGTGATAAACCCTATTGTGGAAACAGTCCAGCACCCAAGAGGGATTCCCTGGATGGATGGGAGGGTACACGTATGGACAGACACATGCCACGGACTGCGGCAGGGGTTAGACTCTTTTTGCTGTTTTGGAAAGATCCAACCAGGCCTGTGGCCAGAGCCAGCTGTGAGGGCCACAGCACAGGGTACCAGCTCACCACCTAACATGGTAGCTTACAACAGGGAAGGAAGTGGGGGCTGGAGACAGGCTTTGAGGGAGGGCTGGAGGGAAGGAAGGTGTCAAGAGAGAAGTGGAGAAGATAGATGGGCAGTGCTTGGAGCTGAAGACCTGGAGCTGTGGAGGGGATGCCCACGAGAGCAGATGGTGGGGATTGCAGGCGGCGGGCGACAGATGTGCCAGACCTGATCAGCGATTCCGCCCGTCACCTTTAGAGCACTGATGTGCACTTTCTTCGTTTGTGGGCAATTAGGCAGAAATTTGTTTGCACTGCCTCGGAAAATGAAACCGCTGTAAAGTGCACCCTCTGGAAAAAGGGATTCTGAGCCGTGGGCTGTGGTGGGGGGAGGGAGGAGACTGCACTCCTGCCTAGGCAAAGTCTGTCCAGATCCTCTGCAGGGATTTGAAGGGACACAGCAGGTCACTGGGCGGGGGGTGGGGTGGTGGGGGGGCAGTGGGAGATGGGCAGGACTGGCAAGCATGGTCCCCAGAGAACCCCTAGCTCTGGCTGCTCTGTCTACAGTGTGCATTTGAGGGGCTGTGGCTACAACACACCAGGGACACTGAGGTTCAAATGGCTTCTGATGCCAGAGTTCCCAGTGTCTCAAGACTTTGTCCCAGGTGTCCTAAGATGTTGGTGCTGTCTCCAGTTTTATTTCATGAGAGGTGGCAGGGTTAGAGGCGGAGACCTAATTTCAAGTCAGAAGACCACCCGTGTCACCTTGGCCAAGCTGCTTAACCTCTGTGAGCCTCAGTTTCTTCATCTGAGAAAGGGGTTGATACACCTGGCCACACAGCCATGCTTCTTTTTACAGAGAATAAAAAGGGACATAGGCAAGAGAATTTTTAAAATGTGCTTAGTGTGTTCCCCATCCCTAGTCTTGAACTTTCTGTACAGCCAGAGATGACCTTTAACTTCTGATACGCTTGTCTCTACTTCTGGGGTGTTGGGATCACGGCCCTGCACCCTCAAACTTGGTTTATGCCATACAGGGATCGAACCCAGGGCTTCATGTATGTTGGGCAAGTCCTCTACCAGTTAGACCATACCTCCAGCTTCTGGTTCCTTCTTATTGATAAGAGGTGTCATTCTGTAGTTCGGGTTAGTCTGGAATTTATTACATAGCCCAGGCTAGCCTCTAACTCGCAGCAATCCTCCTGTCTCAACTTTCCAAGTGCTGAGATTACAGGAATAGGCCACCAGCCTGGGTGATTATGGGTTATATGTGTGATTTTAAACGCTAGTGAGCCTTGGGCAATTGGTGAGGCATTGCATAAACTCTGCCTCAATCATCTGAAGTGCTACCATCAGCACTTCAGAGATTTCTCACAGGAAGTGCGGGTAGAGGTTGGAGATGATCTAGCCCCCCAATCCGTGTGTAGGGGAAACCGAGGCTCCTCTCCCAGGGTGCGGCCTATCCGGCCAGGATACCCAGGTCCGGCAGTGGTGGGGGGCTCTTGGACTCACCGACCAGGATGAGGACACAGACCAAGAGAGCAATGAGTGCGCCGGGGCTGAGGGAGGCAGCCATGACAAAGGCAGTCGTGTTGCAGGACTGGATGGTGCCGGAGCTGTCACAGCCGCAGATGCGGATGGTGAGGGTTCCTGTGCTGCTCAGTGTGGGCGGTCCGCTGTCCACAACAAGGATGGGCAGGAGGAACACATCCTGCTCTTGCCGATTGAAGCCCACGTGCTGTGTGTGCACCGCGGCTGTGTTATCTGCTCGGGGGAAGTGGACAGTGCGGGGGTCACGGCTGGGGTCACACCCTGGCCCAGCCGCACCCTGCTCCCATCTTTAGATCTGTCTCTTCACACCCCAAACTGCTGCCTCTCCAAGAATCCACACATCTGTCCCCTTATCTCCCCTACTTCTGCCCCAGCTGCTGAAGATCCTGTGGTACACAGAGCCCACGGGTGTCCTCAGCCGTCCCTGGATTCGGTTCCCAGCTGTCTTAAGTGTGTTTTCAGCAGTTCTAAGATTTTTGCTCCCAGTTGTGCCAAGGTACTGTCCCCAGCTAATCCAAGATTCTGTCCCCAGCTGGACCAAGGTCCTGGTCTTGGCTGTGCCAATTTTTTCCCCCATTGATCTCAACAGCTTGCTTTATTCCAGATTTTACTCTCATTTCCAATGCATGCTGCTTTTAGGAGTCCTATGGTCCTTGGTTGTGGTTTGATGGACCCTGACAAACCCAAGGTCATTAGAGGTGGCTGGCTTGTGCCTGTAGCTGAGGGGCCTTGCTGCCCTCCATGTTAGTCAGAACTTCTGGAGCGCAGGGGTCTCTCCTTAAGAGGCTGAGCTTCGAAGGTAGGGACACAGCCTTCATGGCCAGATGATGGGATCCAAACCATTAGATCTCCCTACCCAAAGTTTTCCTTTTCACATAGGCAGTCCGAGAGAGGGGCGAGCTACACAATAGTGCTCTTTGCTCAACCTCAGCCTGCTACAGACCAGGCAAAACCAGCAATGGGCAGCTGGTCTTGCAGCATAGGCTGAGTGACAGGTGGCACCCACTTCCTTTCCTTTTCTTGCCTCCTCCACATCTGTCAGGAGACACTGACCCTTGCTTTCTGGGGGCCACCTCTCAGTCCTGCACAGTGTGAGGATTTGACGCTCCATCTCTGTTGCTGACCCACTGACCACCTGCCAGACCCATCTCTCCTTACCCTGGCTGTCAATGTGGGCTCTCACCTGAGACCTTGGGAGCCCAGAGTCCCTTCCTGGCTTTTGTGGGTAGGTCCCAGGTAGCCAGAGGAAACCTACACTTGTGTGGAGAGGTAAACTGAGATCTTCCTGGTGCTAGTGATTAAAGGAATCCTAGCTCAGGATGGGGTCAGTCTCTCTCCTGCCACCCCTTCCCAATAGTCCCTGCTTTCCAGCAGGTCCCCAAATCTGATCTTCCTCACCGTGGTCACAATAATGGGGAAATAACCCTTGGAAAGACTGACTCCTGCCCTAGGACACACATAGGAGGTGAGCGGAGGCCCAGATGTGACAGGATGGCCCATGAGGTGATAGACAAACAAGGTTCAGGGTCTTATTCTATCCACGTTTATGCACATTTGAATATTTCCATGCAATTGTTAGTAGAGCATTAGCTTCCTCAGTCCTCAATGTCCTCATCAGTAAACAGAACCAGGATGTCACCTAGCAGTGAGGATGAAATAGAATCATTTCCAGCACACAACAATTCTTCATAAATGCCAGTTAATAGTTCTCCCATATGCCACACCCCACACCTGCTCACTGTCTGGGTGTCTCTGCCTTGCTTCTGCAAGTCCCTGCTTTCTGGGACACGGTTGGTCTCTGCCTTCTTGCCTGGGCAAATTCCTCATGTCATCATGTTCCAGCTAGATATCACCTCCTTTCCATGGCCTCCTTTCTCTACTTCCCTGGGAAGGAGGAATTTATGGCTCCAACACCCCACTTTGATGACTGGGGCCCATGCACTATTCTGTTGTGGTGCTTGTGACCTTGTATGAAGCAAGCATGTGCCTGTTTCTCCACCACTGGCCAGCTGGAACCTGGGCCATTGCCAGTCTCAAGGATCAAAGTTTGAAGGGACCACAACTCTTGAGCTAATGGGCAGCCATGGGTCAGCACCCTCAGCTCTGGCTTGGGCCCTAGGGCCTCCTAAAGGTTGAGGCAGCCCAGGCTAAGAAAACACTGCCTCATGTCGGCAAAGGATGGAGGCTCAAGTGTGGGGGAAAAGAAGGGAAGAGGGCTGGCTGCATCAGCACCAACTGGATGCTTCTATACATCAGCTTGTGGGCCTTTGAAACACACTGCCACATTTAGCTTTCCTAACCATGGGTGGTCAGGGGCTCCCTTTGTGTATGTGGAAACTGAGGCCCAGTAAGAAGTGACTTGTGTGGGTGGCCGGCATGGTGGCTGAGCAGATGAAGGTGCTCACACTGCGCCTGATAACCTGAGCTCCATCCCTATAGGACCCACATGGTGGAAGGAGAGAACCAACTCATACAAGTTATCCTGTGACCTCTAAATGCCATGTGCCATGTCTTACCCCGGACCCACTCTGGACATGGAATAAATAAATGTAATTTTTAAAACTTTCAAAGAAGTGACTATGGGGCTGGAGAGATGCTCAACTGTTAAGAGTCCTGTGTCACTCTTGCAGAGGACAGGAGTCCCAGCGCTCATATTAAGTAGCTTACAACAGCCTGTAACTCCAGGTCCTTTGGCCTCCACCAGCCACCCCCCCAAATAAAAAACAGTGACTTGTTTCTTTATCCACCCATCCATCTGTCCATTTGTCTACCCATCCAGCCTTCATCTATCCATCCATCCATCACCCATTAGTTCATCCAACTTCCACCATCCGTCTGTAGATCTAGGTACCCATCCATTCTCTAGCGTTCACATATATACATCCACCTCTCATCATCCACCCATCCTGCGTCCATCTACCTTCTGTCACACATCCTCAGATCCGTCTATCCATCCATTCTCTAGCCTTCATCCATCCGTCCATCCGCTTCCCATCATCCCTCCATTCACACGCATATACATCCCCCTCTATCATCCATCCATAGATCTATCTGCCCATCCAAATTTCAGCCTTCGTACACTCGTCCACCTTGCAGCATTTGTCCATCTGTCCTCCATCTGTTCACCATCTTCCGTCTATCACCTGTCTGCACTCCAGCAGTCACCTACCCTCTGTTCACTCACGCACCAGTCACCTGTATTCCCTCAATCTATCCTCTCTTCATCGTCTACCTGCCCAACCGTCCGTGAATCCTCTCTCTGCCCATTTATCCCTCACCCGTCCATGCATCCTGCTTCAACCACCCACTCACCTCCACTCATTCATCCATCTTCCCTCACTTCCCATCTACCGATCGTTTCCTTCCCTCTGTCCCTCTTTCTCCTTTTCCTTCCTCTCTCTTCCCCTCTTTCTTCCCAACAACGACAGCTCTTCATTCACTGCTGCCAGCTAGGCTGCCTGCTGGCTGCTGAAGGGAAAACAATGGAGAGCTAAATCAGCTGTTGCAGGGATCAGAGCTCAGAGTCTAATGTGAGAGACAAACACTAATTGAAGGAACCTAGAGCTCTGTCTAGGATTACAAACTGTGGGAGTGCTGGTAAGGGCCAGTGTAGGAAGAATATGTCCTGAGAACTAACCCTGCCCAGGAGGTCAGGGAGACTTTCTTGGGAGAGATGACAGATGCCAGAGTGAAAGTTCCTTGGTGGGCAAGTCCAGGAAATGAGAATGGCCATGCACCGGTGGGGAGGCCAGAGCACAGCCTGTGTCTGGAGGAAGACAGAAGCCTGTCCTGGGAAGCTTAGTAGGTCAGTTTCCGAAAGGAACTTGGCGCTATTTTCTGAAAAGCAATAGGAGGCCATCCATTCGTGGGCTTTAAGCCAAGAAGTGACCCAGTGATACGCCATCCATTTATTCCACAGCAAATCTGAACTGCACTCTCTCTATATGTCAGGATTACTCCAGCCTCTGGAGACATGGCTGTGAATAAGACAGGCATGGTTTCTGTCCTGGCTTGAACCGGCCCAGTAGCCAAGGACACTTACAATGGAAAATACAGGCATTGACATGGACTATAGGTTGGAAGTGTTGTGTGTTTTGTGTGAGACAATAGCAGCAATGGCAGCAGAGATAAGTAGACAGATCCTAGAGATGAGAGGCTGGCCCTGGCCCAGCCTCCAATTGCCAAGCAAGACAGAGAGAGATGCTGTCTCAGGGAAGCTGTCTCCTGCTATCAGCCAGATATTCTGAGCACTTGGAGCCCTGCCATACTCTGCCCAGTGGAAGGGAATCACTGGGGTATCGTCCTGACCCCATCCAGCTCCAGCTTCCTTCCTCTGGAAGCCACTGACCGCCCAAGCCTGCTCCACCCTTCTATGCGGGACCCGAGCCCAGGAATAGCATCCATCCATCTGGCCTGACATCCATCAGCCTCGATCCCTGGCTGCAAAGGCAATATTTATAAATCACATTTCCAAACTGGCTACACATTTGTACAAAGAAGCAGATGGGTTGGGGTAGCCGCTTGCCACCCAAGATATTTATACGGTGAGGAGGTGGGGGATTGGCACATTGAGGGAAGGGGCTGAAGGACCGGAAAAGGAGAACTTCCGTGGCTGCTCTGACCTTAGCAGGTTAGATTGCCCTGTCCCCAAAGCTTTCACTAAAGGACCACCCCAAAAGAGAGTTCAGGAGGCCCCCAAACTAGGAGAAACAATATGTGTGTTGGGGGGAGCAGGGGTGTGGAACCTCTCAGGCCCCGTGGTTGGGAAAACCCTTGAACTTGGAGATGTAGAAACAGGGGCTAACAGCGTCCCTGGGCACCAGCTCAGGATACCAAGGGAGGGATTTGTGGGCTGAGTTGTATTTGTTGTTGAATTACTTCCAAAAATATTTAAATAGTAGTGGCTTTGAGTCCTGGTTCCTCCTAAGGCCTTAGCCTTTCTCGCCGTCACTCCCCTGCCCTAATGCCAGATACAACAGGGACTCCAGGGTCCAGGTCTACCTGTTGTCATTGTTCCTTGGAATCAGTTGTCAGAGTAGAGGCACTGACTGGTGAGGGTTTTTAATATGGCTTCTGGGATTACAGATGGGTTTGGCTTCAGTGGCCTTGAGACTTTTCTGTAGAGCAGGCAGGATCTAAAACTCTTGGGCATGACCCTAAGCCTGTTCCAGGACCAGAAGGAACCAACACAGTCTGCCCTCCCCCACCCCATGCCTCTTGACTTATACTTTCCATCCTGTTTTCCATTGGTTTGAAATGTGCTATTTCTGCCTCCAGACAGTTTTCACTCTGGTTATCTGCGTGGGCCACTCCCTGGTTGCTTTTAGTTTCTATCTATCTATCTATTTGTGTGTGTGTGGTGTATACTTGTGTGAGCACATGTATGTGCAGTACACTTGCCTGTGTGTGAGGGACCAGTGGTATATGTCAGGTGTCTTCCTGTATCATTTTCCGCCTTCATTGTTGAGACAGGGCCTTGTTGGACTGGAACTCACTCATTAGGCCAGGCTGGCTGGATGCTAGTCCCCAGGATCCTCCTGTCCTCGCCTCCCAGTGACAGGGTTACAGACACATGTTACTGTGTCCAGCTTACATGGGTGCTCGGGATTTGAACTCAGGTCCTTATTCTTGCACAGCAGGCACTTTACCCACTGAGCCCTCTCCCCACCCCTTCCACTGCCCACTCATTGTGGATTCCATCAGAGAGGCCCTCCCAGACTGCCTTTCTGCTTCAGCTTCATGTCATACATTTTATTGAGTTCTTAAAAGGTGCCAGCATTGCCTTTGGCACTCAGAGGCCTACAATGAACAGAACAAGGCCCAGATGCTTGAGGAACAAGGTTGTGTAATTCCTCCTCCCTGGCCACTCATTATGCCTGACATATTATTGATTTGTTTAATTTCTGTCTTGCTTCAATAGAATATGAACTCCACGAGAGAGGAGATTCTCTCCCATCTGTCATTGAATTTCCATGGCCCCAAGCAGAGCTTTCCACATAGGGACTATGTCTCAACGGAGCTTAGGAGACTGAAAGTAGAAAGTGAGAGTTGAGGTATATATTCTACCCCAGTAGCCCTCCTCCCTGTGGGGTGCCTGACCTCTTGAGGTGGGGGTATTAGCCTCATTTTCAGACAGTGAAACCAAGGTTAGAGAGGGACAGATAGTTGCCAGGAAGTCATGGAGAGCCCCTAGCTGAGCCTGAGCTGCCTCCTGGGGTCCTCACTCCTGTCCATTGACATCTGGCTCCCTCGGCTTTGTTTTTTTTTTTTTTAAAGATTCAGATGTCAATTTCACGAGGACCTCAGGGGATGGAGTGGGGTACTATGAAGGACTCAGCTCAGACAGGTGGACAGTTTGCCTCTGCAGGAGGGAGTTGAGTCAAGGAACATCTATACTATATAGAGATAGGTGTGTGTGTGTGTGTGTGTGTGTGTGTGTGTGTGTGTGTCTATCCTACTGGTGTGGGTATGAAACCCCCAAGTGTAGATGTGAATTGAACCCAACTGGTTCAGTAGGCACGGAGTCAGAAGGGCCCTGCTGAGCTCTGGGAAGGGCCTTTTCCTTCTGAGGCAACTGGAATGGGGAAAACCTCCCTCCTTTGTGCTGGTGAGAATGCAACAAAAGACTTGAGTTGGGAGCACGTTTGAACCACAGGTTGGGGTGTGTGTCCAATGCTACCTTTCTCTGTCACTCGGCTAAGGGACTGTTCTCCAATGTCCACCCAACTGCCTCTCTGGATGTTCTTCCAGGATCTTTCCAAATGTTATTCTTTGCCCTTTGGATGGATCCCCTCACTCTGTCAACTCAGTCCTGGTCGCTCAAGGCTTGGCCAGTGACTGGGTGTCAGCCCTGGGCTGCCTCATATGTTGTGACTTTAGACCCAGCTCTGGTTCTCTGGTATCTACATGGAGAACAGAGAAAGAAGGCAATGAGACAGTCCCCTCTTGTACCCTGGGAGTGGTGGATCACTGGCAGCTCACCTTGGATATCCAGCAGAGAGAAATGAGGGTTGCTAGGTGCTTCCGGTACCAGACGGAAATAGAAGCGGTGGCCACCTTGGGGCTCATCTCTGTCCACCACACTGATAGTCTGGATGAGCTGGAGGGTGGGGAGGAGCAGGATACATAATGAGGTGGAGTAGCGCCCTCTGGAACGACAGCAGCCCTGGTCCCCAATCCCTCTGGCTACCTGGCCTGGCTTGGCATCTTCACATACAGCTGCCTCGTAGGGTGTAGCCAGTTCTGGGGGATTGTCATTCACATCCAGGATTCGGATCCGTAGGAATGCCCGAGATAGCTGAGCATGATTGTCTGTAAGAAGAGTGGCCAGGAGGACAAGAGCTTCAGGGGTGAGACCAGACAACCTACCAGCTTCTAGGAGATTAAGCAGAGGGGCCACACTGACAGACACTGTGGGTTATCAAATGGACACAAGGACCGGGGCTAGGGACATCTGGCATTGAGTAATCACCCCACGACCCCTAACACAGTCTCCTAAACACCTCCACCATTCCCATATCCACCTCCACCATCTCATCTCCACCACACCCATCGCTCCCATCCCTGTGACCATCTTCACTATTGCCATTCCATCTCTTCCATCACCATCACCATCCTCCTCTCCAGCTCCACCATAGTCTTCTCCGTATCCACCACCCCCATCCTCATCATTAATATTAGCATCAGCTGCATTGCCATTGCCACCACAACCTCTTTGGCCACGAACAACAGGACCACCCACCACCATCACCGTCACCGATATCACCACCACCATCACCGTCATCGATATCATCACCACCATCACCATCACCGATATCACCACCACCATCACCGTCACCGATATCACCACCACCATCACCATCACCGATATCATCACCACCATCACCGTCACCGATATCATCACCACCAGGAGTACCGCCATGATCTGCATTGCTAATGCTTTCCGCTGTCACCACCGCTACTGTATCATTGCTGCTACTACTGAACCATTACCATGACTACCAGCAACGTTGTCCTCCCTAACTCTAGTATGCAATGCACAGCAGCACCCTCACCGCTGTCCCCATCGTCCCAGTAGATCGCTGTCACCAGACCCATTAGCTCCATCTTCATCATTCCTCCATCACCCCAAGCATTAGGACCATCACCCTCATGGCCATCGTCCCTCTACCACCCCCACCAATATCCTCACTTCTTTCATCTGCACTAGCACCATCTCCAGCGTAGCCACAACCACGGCCAGCCAGTTAGGACTACTGTCACCCCACCATAATCACCAGCGATACCTTCAGATTAGCCCCTGCTTCAAACACGGGGTCACCCCCGTTGCTGTCCCTGCCCTGCCACCTACAGATTATCAAATGCCCCCAGAGCACCCACGTCCATTGTTCAGCTGCCCTTGTGGATCCCGTGGCTTGCTACACGTCGTGTTCCCACACTGCAAAAGAGAAACTAAAACATGTGGACATGCTTAGATGATGGGGCGCCTGGTGACTGAGCCCCCAAACTGCTGCTCTCAGCACACCTGACCCTGCAAGGGCCAGACGATCCTCAGAAGACAAATTTGGCCACAGCAAAGCAGGATGCCCATAAACTCAAGGCTCTGCCTTACTTAGGTCTGGGTCTCCAGCCTAAGGCATAGACTAGCTCACCCCTCACAGTTGGGCAAATGAATGAAATCTGAAGGGATTACAAAGATGCCTGGATTTCACGCATAGCTGAAACCTTGACCCAGAACTTGGACTTTGGCAAGACCCCGATTTCAGTTTCTATCCCTGGAAAGTGGTGGACAGGGAATGGTGCTTAAGACCAAGCCCACTTCTGCCATATAGGAGCTCTCACTTCTCGGTGCTCTGGTTTTCTTGCTTGCTTGCAGAACAGATAGGCTAAGGGTTAATGTCTCTAAAGTGCTTAGAACTGCATACACATCACAGAAGAGTGGCTCACAGGTATCTATCTGGTAAGTAATCAGAAACCCGAGAGAGAACTGGGCACCTCAGCCTGGCCTCTCTGAGCAGCTCCCTGGACCTTGGTCCTTCCAGCTTCCCTCTCCCTGGGTGCGTTACCACTTTATCCTCAGCTAGCAAGCTCACTACCTGCCACTCACTGCAGGTGCATCCCCCAGAAGAGGAAATGACACCCCACTTTCAAGCAGGTGCTTGGATGTCAGGAGTCTCCAGCTGGGCTGGCAGGAAAGCTATTTTGGGGGCAGCCTGGGAGTTCCCAGCTAAGTACCCCATGAGTTTTTGGGGGGAGTGGGCCCATCTGCTGCTTCCTCTGAACTCATAGGCCACACTGGATGCTGACTGAAGTTGCTGAAGAGTTGCTGGAGCTGGAGGTGGGAAGGCAGAAGGGTCACCTCTGGGGAGCCAGGGGAAGGAGGCGGGGTCCTCCATTAGCACTGCTGACCCCTCTCTGGTGTTCCCCTCAGCTGAGGGCATGTTATCTCCTCAGTTTACCCAGATCTGCCACCTCAGCAATTAGAGGGGCTCTTCCGGGACTGAGGGAGGGAAGTCGTGACTGGGGATGCCAAGTGAGCCGTTATTTTTTTTTTTTTTTTTTGGTTTTTCGAGACAGGGTTTCTCTGAATATCTCTGGCTGTCCTGGACTCGCTTTGTAGACCAGGCTGGCCTCGAACTCACAAAGATCCGCCTGCCTCTGCCTCCCAAGTGCTGGGATTAAAGGCGTGCACCACCACCGCCCGGCTTGTGAGCCGTTATTTTTAAGAGCACGTTGCCAGAGAACCTCCACAGACAGATGAGGTGCTTCTGGGAGGGATGGTGGGGGAGGGGAAGGCAGTCCAGTGTCTGTCTCCCAACTGAGGGTGGGGCTAATGAGGGCCTGAATGTCCTCCCTGACAGCCTGCCTCTTTAGTAGGGGTATGGGGCTAGGGGAAGGTGACCTGGGGGCACGGCAGCCCTCTCATGAAGGGCAGTCACCTTGTACCCAGATTCTCCTACTGGGAGACCCCTGCTGTCACACCATTGCTGTGGGTTACACCTGGGCCTTCCTGGCCTCTTCTTTCAGCTTGTCACATACAGTTCACTTCCTAGGAGAGCTTGAGTCCTTTTGTCTGAGTGAGGGTCTCTCACTCAGATCCAAGAGACTTACTTAAGAGGTATGCCTCCAAGTTGGCTAGGTTTCTACCTGTAGTTTTTGTCCCAAGGATCCAGGGCTGATCTGGAATTGCCATCACTCCTGATTGGCCCCTGTGCCCTCAATCTTAGGCAATGCTTCTCATCCTCAGTCACCCAGGAAGACTTAAAGAATACCAGTGCTGGGGGGCTGGAGAGATGGCTCAGCGGTTAAGAGAACTGCCTAATGCTCTTCCAAAGGTCCTGAGTTCAATTCCCAGCAACCACATGGTGGCTCACAACCATCCACAATGTGATCTGGTGCCCTCTTCTGGAATGCAGGTGTACATGCAGATAGAGCACACATATGCATAAAATAAATGAAATAAATCTTAAAAAAAAAAAAAAAAAAAGAATACCAGTGCTGAAGGTTGGCATTGCCTGGGGAAGTTCCTCATGTACCCAGTTTGCAAATGATGCCTTGGGGTTGATGGCAGGGCTCTGATTGGCACCTTCTAGTCCTGCCTGGTCAGTTTGTGTCCCTTATAATCATTAATAACAGTAAGGCCTGCCTCAGCACCTCCAGGGTTCTGACACAAAATAAAGCAGCCAGCAGTGTTTAACCGTGACCTCTGTCCTCCCCTGTCTATGACCTCACATGGGTCTCCACACAGTCCATGAAAAATGTAATGTCAAACCTGTTTTGTGGGTGGGGAAACTAAAGGAGGGGCAGGGACCTCCTAACTCTAAGTGTGTGGTCCAGACACAATACCCCGCCCTCCTGATGCCTAGGTCTTTCTCCATCCAGTGGCAGCTGCTCAGACTCCTGGCACAGCAGACCTCACCCAGTGCCCAGTGGCAGGTGCCCCCTTCAGCAGCCAGGTCCTGCCCCGTCCCGGCCCTCCCCCAATTGGCATCTCAATTCAGCTGACTGACATGCAAATTAGTTTAATTATTTCTTCTTCTAAAATAAATTATATTTTGCAGTAGCTGCAATATGTTGTGTCAGGCAAAATTACATTCAATATTTTTAAACTAATTGATGCAGCCTTGAGGAAGGCTGATTGACAGCCCGGAGCCGGAGCAGAGCAGGCCTGCAGCCCTAACCGATTCCTAAATTAAAATTAAATGTGCTCTGGCCTGGTGCTTCCTTAGTCAGTTGGCTCGCTCTGCATCTGGGGAGGTGGCAGGTGGAGCCCCAGGGGTCGGAGGAGGCTGGGAAGGAAGGCTCTGGGCTTATAAAAAGAGCGGGAGTTAGCACCAGAGAGCCAAGGGGGCTGGTCTCTCACCTTTCTGGTGCCTCAAGGTTTCCTAAACACAGCAGTTGGGTCGAGATTGGACATTTTGGAATGGAGGTTTGTGGTTTTTGCTGACGACTGTGGAATGGGAGTTTCCTTTGTACCAAGGACACAGGAATGAACAAGAACAACATGGTCCTTTGGCCTAGAGGTAGAGACAGACACCCTTCCAGACTGTGTGGCAAGAATTGAAAAGCTCAGGCAGGAACTGAGAGTAAGGCGTCAGCAAGGAGTCCTGCCCTGGTGGGTCCGGGGACCTTTTCCATGGAGCAAGAGACATTTCTACTTGGATCTGACTGGGAAGTCACCAGGAGAAGGGGGTGAGCGGGGGGGGGGGGGGGGGTTGATCTGGGGAGAGGGACCGATGTGCAAAGGCCCTGAGGTCAGAGTGTGAGGAGGTTTCAGAACTCTTCCAAGGAAGACCCTAACTCCTGGCAGATTCACTCTCAGGACATGTAAACAGAACTGAGCAGGAAGCAGAGATGGGTGGGGTCAGTGGGAAGGAAAGAGGACATGGGGTGTGGCCTAGTGACCAGAAGGTATGCGTTACCTTCCCCAAAGAAAGGCAGGAGACACATATCAAGCCACCATCAAGATCTGTGCCTCCCCCACTTCAACTGTGGAATGAGCCAGGAATCAGTGCTGCCTTGTGGATGAGAAAACAAGCTCAGAGAGGTGAAGCAGCTTCCCTATGGTCTCACCGGAACAACTGACAGTCTTTCAGCACCTTAGCTGCCAGAACCCTTCAAGGCTCCAAAGGCCTTGCCTCCTCCAGGCAGCTCTCCAGGATTGCTTTCAGCCCAAACCCTGCACTTTTTCCCACAAGATCGCATGGCTTGGGTTAGATGGCCAGCCCCTCCCTGGCCTTGGCCCTCTTTTCCTTCCTCCCTCTGCCCTGGCTCTGCACTTCAGCTCCTCCCTGATGGCTTGGTCCTTATTGATGTTTTCCCTCATCACGTCGCACACACTGCTTCCTGTGTTATTTGCTGTCATGGCTTTTATGAGGCACCTTGTGCTATTTTCTTAAAGTGTGCGTGCGTGTGTGTGTGCGTGTGCGTGTGTGTGTGTGTGTGTGTGTGTGTGTGTGTGTGTGTGGTATGTGCACGTGGGCCGAGAGAGGGGTGCATGTGTGAATGTTTACATGGAGGCCAGATGCCATTCACCTCAAAGACAGGATCCCTCACCAGGACTTGCTGACTAGGCTATACTGGTTAGCCAGTGAATCCCAGGGATTTTCCTGTCTCTTCCTCCTCAGCTCTGAGAATTTCCCACTATGCCTAGTACTTTCATATAGTTTCCGGGGATTGGGCTCAGAATGCAAGTGTTTTACAGAGCTCACATCTTACTTTTATTGGCTTTATTTGTTCCCTCTGTAAGCAGAAGTTTTCTTCAACACTGCATGCATGGTACATAATAGGTGCTCAGTAAAGCTGCGTGCAGTGAGGGACATTCCCTGTCTGTGGAATCCATGCCTCTGCCGCCCTGTGTTCAGGACAGACTCTGAGAAGGGCCTGGGAGATGATGTGGCTGCACCCCTCCAAGGACCTATGAAAGGAGCAGTGGAAACCAATAATACCACATCAGCAAAACCAGTGGGGAGTCCCCAGAGAGGGAACGAAGTGAGGCTTTGGAAGTGGGGAGGAAGCTAGAGGAAAGATCATCTTTGAACCCACTTAGTGTGGCAGGCAGGAGAGCGGAGTGGAGTGGAGGGACCCTCTCCCAGATAGCCCCCAGCTCAGCTCCACCCTCCTCCCCAGGGAATTAGATCCCAACCCTAGTCTCTGATTAGAGCCAGCCAGCTGGGCAGGAAGATTGATCTTCCCAATTACCCACAGCCCAGGCAGGCATAGGAGGAGGGTGGGGAACAGAAAAGGATCTAGCAAGGGGGTGGGGACAGCCCGGAGTGACCCCCTGGCCCTTCTTACATGGTCCCCATGCCCCTTTGGTGGGAACAGGATGCTTGGGTACCCTTCTCTGTCTCTCTCAAGGACTTTTGTCATCTGCTTGGCTCTAGTGTGCAGGGTGTGGGCTCTGCCTCTGTGGTGGGACTGGATCCTCCAAGGATAGGAGGACTTTGGGTGAAGTAGGGGGTCAGGAAAACAGTATCTCTGTGGACTGGAGCCTCAGAGAGGTTCTCCTTCCTTTGGAGTGGGGAGGGCTATCCTACTGACACTCCCTCAGCATCACAGCCTCTTGCCCTGTTGGTATCTGCTAAGTGCTAAGGATTCTGGAGGTGTCACTCTGCCCAAGAGGAGCTCAGTCTTGGGTCCCACATCTCTGAGGACAGAGAGTCAGAGTCTCTCAAAGCAGCCCCTACCATGCAGCCTGGCCCTGAGTCTTTCCCCCAGATGGTCCATCTTGGTTCACATGCTCACTGGCCACGTCTTGACACCCTGCATCGACTTAGCACGAGTTATCTTACTGTCTCCAGTCTGCTCTGGTCTCCTCTGTCCACCCTTCTCCAGGCCGAGGGAACTACCAACACCCCACATCTGATCACAGCTCTCTTGTGGTCAAAGACCTGCACTAGATTCCTACTAAGTCAACATTTGGCTCCCTAGGGGACATTCAAGATCCTCCCTGTACTGGCTAGCAAGCGGCTGCACCCCCTCTTCAGCTTCCTGCTCTAGCCAAATGCAGCTCTCTGCTCTCAGAGGGGTCTCTAAGCCCCCCAGCTTTGACTTACAGGGAGGTAAAAATCCCAGCTCTTAAAAATCCCCTTCCTCTACCAGAGATCCACCCTGGAGTCTCTTCTGTCCCTCAGTGGTGAGCCAGTCCCTCCCTGCTCCTCAGACCTTTCCAAAGCTTCTAGTTTCCACTCTAGGTTCTCCTTGCTCTCTCCCCTGCCTGCTGGGAAACTCAGGGAAGCTGTTGCTAAACTTGTTCAGCAAAGAATCCCCATGATGCATCAGATAAGCAGCCTCTGGCTGGGTGGGCACAGGGGAGGACTCCCTGGAAGGTACACTACCTACTATGTATGATCTCTCCTCCCCTCTGTTCCTTCCTCAGCCACTGTGCTCCCTCCACAGTGCTCCAAGGAGCACAGAACAGAGAGAATCAATAGGGAAGTCAGTCTCTCCTTCCTTGGCTTCCATTTTCTCATGTAATGGAGTAGAGTGGAACTGGGGCCACCATCTCTGATATCCCCCTGCCTCAGCTTCCTTCCGTGGCTATTAATGACACCTGCTAAGGCTCTGTCAGGCCCTTTACCGGAATTGGACAAATGTAATTTCCAAACCCGGGGGGATTTTTGTTATATACATG
Organism: Lophiomys imhausi; assembly: GCA_907164525.1. Lineage (NCBI taxonomy): Eukaryota > Metazoa > Chordata > Mammalia > Rodentia > Muridae > Lophiomys > Lophiomys imhausi. The sequence goes on from CAJQZJ010032083.1 coordinate 576,391, forward strand.
ACACCAACCAATGCCTTTGAATAAACAGAGGTATCCCACAGTCTGGAGTTTCTGTCCCTCCTGCCCTTCAGCAGGACAATGAGTTACAGCCAGCTCAAAGAAGGGGAAACAAGGCAGGCAGAGGGGCAAGATGCCAGTTCACAGAGCCGAGGACCACGCAAAGGGAACCTTTCTCATCTCACTGTCCCGTTCTCTTAGGCGCACGTGTGAACCCATCCCTTCTTGTCCTCATGTTTACCTACACCCACCCCAGTGCCTGCCCACAGGCCGCAGACCAGATCCTCCTCTCAAAGGGGGTACAGCCTGCTGACAGTAACCGGCATCTAGATCTGCCCAAAAAGCATGGCTGCATGAAGAAAATCTTGGGGTGCTGTGAGTTGTGGCTTGGCCCAGGGTGACTCTTATGAGAAACTTCTTAGTGATCTAGGCAGCCCCTTGTCATGGACAGTCAGCCACCTTTCCTGCTGCCCAGGTGTGAGCTGATGACTCTCCCATCGTCGCCATCCTTGGCTCTGCAAGTCCCCACCGCCACCCCCAAGACTATCCCTTTACAACTGTCCTTTCTACCAGAGGAGCCAGACACAAATTGTACTTTAAATTCAATATTGGTCATTAATATTTCATGATTACAAAACGTTAAAGATAATGTCAGTGGAAGGCACGTCTGCATGGGCAGGATGGATGACTCAGGTACAGGAGAGGGGAGCCAGCATACTAAGTGGGCCCAAGCCTTTGAGGTAATCCAGTGTGACAGGCGGCTGCTCAGGCTGAGGGCGACATCCTCCGAGGGGCTTGCAGAGCGCTGCAGCGTGTAGTGTATAAATATTTCCCCTCTGATCCTTGTCATCTCTTGTTTGTTCCGCCTGGGAGCAGGTGGGGCTGAGTGACCCTTGCTCGTCCCCATCCCCTTTGCTTCTGAGGGAGCCCTGAGGACACCTCAGCAGGAGGACACAGGGACTGAGGGTGTGGCTGATGGGGTGACTCCTCACCTGGGGCTCAGGCAGATTCCTGGTGTGAAGGATTAGGTCACCCTGGGCTTGTGTGGACTTGTTCTGTGGTTTGGGGCCTTAGTTTTCTCATTTGTGAAACAGATATGGTAACTCTATCTTCATTAGAGATGGCTTGAAGGTAGTGTGAACAGGGGCTAATTGTCACAGATTGTGTATGTGTATGCACGTGTGTGTGTATGTGGGTATATGTGTGTGTGTGTGTATGTATGTGCATGTGTGTTTATATATGTGTGTGTATATGTGTGTATGTGCATGTGTATGTATCCATGTATATATGTGTGTTTGCCTGTGTGTATATGTGTGAATGTATGTGCATGTGAGTATATGTGTGTATATGTGTATGTGCATGTG
>CAJQZJ010032083.1:577761-619033 GCA_907164525.1 Lophiomys imhausi
GTATGTATCTATGTATAGATGTGAGTTTGCCTGTGTGTATATGTGTGAAGGTATGTGCATGTGAGTATATGTGTGTGTTCATGTGTGTGTGTTTTGCCGGCAGTTGACATCAGTGTCTTCTCTATGACTCTGTAAGGCAGGGTTTCTCACTTGAACCCAGAATTGCCAGATTGGTTAGTCAAGCTGGCCAGCGTTCTTTTCTCTCCCTCATGAGCACCTGGGGTCACAGGTGGACTGCCACACCAGGCTGGCCAGCATTCTTGTCTCTCCCTCATGAGCACCTGGGGTCACAGGTGGACTGCCACACCTGGCTGACAATTATGTGGGTGCTGGAGATTTGGAATGTAGTCCTCACTTTTGCATAGCAAGCACTCTTTCCACTGAGTCATCTCTCTAGCCTCCTACCTTATTTCTGTGTGTGGGGGGGTGGGACACACACATGCCATGATGCACAAGTGTGGTCAGAGGACAATTTGCAGGAGTTGGCTCTCACCTTTTACCACGTATGTCTCAGGGATTGAATTCAGGTTGTCATGCTTAAAGGCAAGTGTCTTACCCACTGACCCACCTTGCTGGCGTTACATTTGAGACAGGTTCGCTCACTGAACTCGGGTTGGCCAATTCATCTAGGTTTACTGGTCCTTAGCTCCAGGAATTTGCCTGCCTCTACCTCCTGGTGCTGAGATTAAGTCCCTGTGTTCGCCTTTTATGTAGAAACTGGGTATGTGCACTCAGGAGAAACTTTGTATACTGAGCCATTTTCCCAGACCCAGACCAAGGAAATATGACCAGGGCACAGCAGGGAGAGCTGAGCTCTGGTGTAGGCCAGGCCCGGACTGGAAATTTGCACAAGGGACTTCATCTGGGTCCATTTCCTCACCCACACGCTGGGGCCACTGTAGAACCAACACTCCTTAGATGGGACACACACACACACACACACACACACACACACACACACACACACACACGAGACCAGTGCCCACATCAATGTAAAGGGACTTCCAGTAGGAGTGGAAGCCTAGTTCCTAGTCGAGGTTGTCAGGGAAGGAAGCATCAGAGGAAGGCTGATTGATTTCTCCGCACTGACAAGTGAATGTAGTCAGGGTTAGAGTTAGAGTTTCCCATCAGTTAGTATGGAGGTGAGGGGTGGGGAGGTACTGTGGACTGCAGCTCAGAGGGACTCCTCAAGCCTAGACTGGTAGCCAACTTCTGCTCTTAGTCTCACTCCCATTCCCATGGTCACCTGGGTGAGACTTAGTGAATTTCAGAAAGCAGAGAGAGAGAGAGAGAGAGAGAGAGAGAGAGAGAGAGGTCATACAGCTGCGTGTGCCAGCTGTGTGTAGGAGGGAGACCCACAGGTGAGAATGCTGTGCTTAACTCAAGAAGGGACTTGTTAGTGGCAGGATGTCAGACAGGTGACAATCTATGTCCCAAGGGAGGAGGCACCTGTGCCTGGCAGCCTGGCCTAGGCCTTCTCTCTTCTGCCTGCCTGTCACAGAGCCTGTGTGGCAGCTGCCTCAGAGCATGCAAGGGAGGCTCAGAGGGTGGAGGAACTCTTTCCCCCACCCTAGTCCAGCGCTACTTCCTCTCCAGCCACCTTTGTTCTCTCTTCCAAGCGGAGGAGGAGTGGATTCAAAGGCTCGCACGCCGCCGCGCTGAGGGCTGAGCCGGCTTTGTGTTCTCTTTTAAACCGCAGTTGAAAGAGACTAAGGGAACTTCAGCCTAGGGACTTCCTCCGCCCTGCCACGGGCCAGCGGGGCATCCGAAGTGGGAGGAGGACAGGACAAGAAGGCCGGCGCAGGGAGGAGGGGGAGGTCAGCAGGAGGGCTTCGGGGAGAGGGGTCGGCTCTGGCAGCCCTAAGGCTGCACTCAGGGATCTACAGAATCTCCTGAATCAGTCAAGATGCTTCCTAGCAGTTTGCTGACAAAGCCTGCCGAGGTGACCGGCACCACAGAGGAGCATGGAAGCAGAGGAGGCCTGGCTAGCTCTGCCCACGTGCCCCATGAGTCCCCTCCTCTGTTCCTCACTTCCACAGCCTTATTTATGCAGATCCATATTTCAGGGCCCTCCCTTCCTTACCCAGCTCAAACTCCACCCACCCAGTGGCTCCAAGCCAGGACCTCACTTCCAGAAACTCCTCCTTTGCAGAGCCAAATTCCTTTTGTGTTTTGGACCTTCGCACCCTTGAGCTCTTGACCCTGTTCCATCAGCACCTCATTCTGCCCATCAGCAGGCCCCTGCCTCTGCATCTTCTGCTTAGGCCATAAGGCAGCTTCTTCTCACTCCTGCTTTTCCTGGTCCAGCCTGGACTATCACCCCTCCCCCAACACCACTGCTTCTGACCAAGCTTCCCACTTCCTCTCAATACCTTGTCTGTTCCAGACAGCATCCCTCTGAAGCTCAAAGCTCTTTCCATTCCAACCTCAGGATAAATAAAGTTCAATCCTTCCCTGCCAGTGGTGGACCACTGTGCTCTCTCCAACTAGTTTTTGTTTTGTTTTGTTTTTCAAGATAGGGTTTTTCTGTCCAGGACTCCCTTTGTAGACCAGGCTGGCCTCAAACTCAAAGATCTTCTTGCCTCTGCCTTCCAAGTGCTGGGATTAAAGGCATGCACCACCATGCCTGGCTTTCTCTAACTATTTTGGCTTCCTACAATTCCTCTAACATACGGGGCCAGCTACCACCCACCCCAGGGCCTTTGCACACTCTATTCCTCCTGCCCAAACTGCTCTCCCTCAGTTGCAGTGTCCTGATCCTCCTGAGGTCTTTGTGAACAGATCTTCTCAGAGTAGCCTTAACCCCAGAGAAACACTGCCAGCTTTCTTCAGTACCCTCTGCCTACCGATCCTTTGTAACATGTCACATGATCTGACATATTAACTACACCTGTTCCCAGTTTGTGGCTGGCCTAGCTGTCTCCTGTGAGGGCAGGCACTTTTCCTCCTTTGTAAGACTGTAATAGATGTTCAGTGAAGGAAGAAAGCTGGCTTCTATACTAGCCCTTTCTCGTGGGGCTTACAGGGTCCTACTAGATCTTCCTTCCTGGAGATCTGATTCTGCCATACCTATTTCCAGGTGGGACCTTTGCCCCACCCCAATCCTTGGCCCCTCCCCCCACATGCCTTGCCTGACACTTCAGCCTTTGCTCTGCCCCAGCCACGATCAGCCCTGCCTATTCATTTTTGTGTTTCCACCCACACCCACGTGACCCAACTCACCTGCTTCCATGGCCAGCACGGTAATGTTGTGCCAGCCAGCGGTTTCACGGTCCAGCCCCTTGCCAGTCACGATGGCGCCGGTGTCTGCATCAATGTTGAAGATCTGCTCCAAATCCGAGTCACGGTCAATGGCGTACCTGAGTGGGGGAGCAGGGTTGGGGTAATCAAACGTGCCCCCAGTGCCAGGGGCCTGTGCCCATGATCTTCCTACTCCACCCTACTCCAAGAAAGGGACCACCTAGAGACACAGAGGGTAGGGCAGAAAGGGACCTGGCTTAGCACCTCTCTGGAGCTGGCACCTGCTGGATGTAAGGGGCAGGGGCAGCCATTCTGAGTCTTAGTTCCCTTGGATGGTCAGTGGGGCTGTGAACCCTGCAGTTGTGGAGAGGGCTAAAGGCCACATCCCTGGGAGTGAGTTACAGATTTCTCTCTCTGCTTTCCTAAAAAGGGGCCCTCACAATTGGGCTTCAGGGTGAGAGGGGGACTGAAGGGGGATTTAGGGTGGCAGAGGAGGCTAAGGACTGACTGGTTAGGGAAAAGCAAAGGATATAAAATGGCTGAACTGGAGGTGGAGAGAGCTATTTAGGAGTAGGGCTCTGAGAATTTTGAGCAGGAGAGAGGGTAGGGTCAGCTTAGAATACTTCTGCAGGCCAGGTGGACCCCAGACCCAGGGCAGCTGAGCCTGGCCTCGGAGGGTCTGAGGCTGGCCCTGCTTCTCCCGCCTGCCTGCACAGTGCTTTTGCTAATCTGCAGCTTTTCAGTTGCTGTGTGAAAAAGCCCTTTGTTCCGCCTTCTTCCCAGGCCTTTGTGCTTCGGCTCTAGGCCTGAAAGGCCCATGTCCAACACATGTCTCGGGCGACGGAGGCCCAGAGAGGCCCCGCCAGCTCCCGCCACCACTTCCGCACTGATAACACAGGCGGGGTGCCGTGGTTACATACAGACAAAGGCCTGGCATGCAGGCAAAGGCTCATTGTGCAGCCAAGACAAAGCAGCCAGGCAGGGAGGGAAGCCCTTGCCTGTTATTTCTTCCCTTAAACCCAGAAGGGGAAACTGAGGCCAAAGGAGGCAATGCCTGTAGGGCTCAGAGCCTCGAGAGGTGGCCTTTGGAGGCCTTGGGCTGCATGCATGTTCAAACCTCTCTGGATCTCAGTTTCCCCATCTCTTCAACCACACAGGTCTGAGCATACCATGTTTGCATTTCCTGTCATTTACTTGCTCTGTGTGACCTTGAACCAGTCTCCCACCTCCTTAGTCATGTTTATACATCTAATTCAGAGCCACCTGACCCCCCAGTGTGGATTGGGTGAACTGAGGGGAGGGATTTTCCTCTTTGCTGTTGGGGGTGGGGTGAAGGCATGTGGCAAACTGTAGAGGGATGTGCCGGGCAGAGTGGATTTTTTCTCTTAATTTTATTTTTTAAAATATCTTGTGCATTGGTGTTTTGCCTGCATGTACATCTGTCTGTGTGAGGATGGAACTGGAGTTACAGACAGGTTTGAGCCAGGTGGGTGCTGGGAATTGAACCCGGGTCCTCTGGAAGAGCAGCCAGTGTTCTTAACCGCTGAGCCACCTTTCCATCCCCAGAGTGAATTTTTAAGTGTGTGTGTGTGTGTGTGTGTGCACGCGTGCGCGCACCTGTGCTGGTGGGTCATCAGGTCACCCCTCTGCCACTGCCTACCTCGCTCTCTTCTGATAAAGTCTAACCCTGAGCTTGCTGCTTTGCCAGGATGGTGCGCATGGCCACACATGGCTTCTTTTTTTTTTTTTTTTGGTTTTTCATGATAGGGTTTCTCTGTGTATCCTGGCTGTTCTGGACTCACTTTGTAGAATAGGCTGGCCTTGAACTCACAGAGATCCACCTGCCTCTGCCTCCCGAGTGCTGGGATTAAAGGCCTGTGCCACCGTGCCTGGCAATTAGATAGCTGTGAACTGCCATGTGGTTACTGGGATTTGAACCTGAGTTCTTTGGAAGAGCAGCCAGTGCTCTTAACCGCTGAGCCATCTTTCCAGCCCTCACACATGGCTTTTTATGGGGTTGTTGAGGACTTTGAACGCTCCCGACGCCCAGGCATTGCCCCTTCCTTTCCTGGATTGCTGAGTGTACTGTCTTCTTGCCCCTGGCTAGCCAGGGGTGCTGACCTGGAAGTTCAGACTCAAGCTGACCCCCTTTTCCTGGCACACACTGGACATTTTGAGACTACACTTCCCCATCGTCACCTGCTCTGCCCTTCGTGATCTGCTCCTGCTCAGGGTTGTAATAGGACAGGACCCTGGCAGACATCCCATGAGCTGCTCTCATCACCCCCACCTTGCCGATCAGGACACTGAGGCCTATAGGATAAGCTGAGTGTAGCTGTTGCAGGCTGTGTCAGGCACAAGGCACAAGGCACAAGATCCTATTGCCAGTCTATGATTCCCAGCCTTGAGCTCGCTCATCTTCTCAAGGCGCCATGGGATCGGCCATGGGCTTCCCGACTTGGGGTCCATAACCACTCTGCTGTAGACTTACAATCTGCACCCAGAAGTGGGACTCCAGATGCAGAGTTCTTTTGGGCTTGTTGAATCAACCAAAGAAAGCCTTAATGCATGGAGCCCAGGTCCCCTTTGTCCGCAGCCTGACACTGCCAGGTATTTGCATGGGAAGAGGTGGAACAAGACCCTGGGTGTTACTCAGTTAAAAGGAATCCCGGAGAGTCCTGAGCCCCCTTTGCAGATGGAGGGGTGGAGGTGAGGGTGCTGAAGGAGACAGGACTGAGGGGAGGTGATTTCCTATTTGTTGTTGGGGGCGGGGCGGGGTGAAGGCATGTGGGAAACTGTAGAGGGCTGTGCCATGGGCAGAGTGAGTTTTTAAAGTGTGTGTTTGTGTTTTCCAATAACTCATTTAGCTCTGAACCCATCAATAAATTAATCCTTTGATGAGGTTAGCACCCCTAAGATCCAGTGCCTCTCCTTCCTCTCCTCCTCCCTCTCTGGTTTTCCTCCTCCCTTCCTCCCTTCCTCCCTTCCCCATGTCTCTCCCTCCTCTTATTCCCACTCCTCTCCATCCTTTTCCTCCTCCTCCTCCTCCTCTTTCTCTAATTTTTTTCTTTTGTTTCTCTTAGAGGGGACAGCAGAGGTTGGAGCCTGGTAGGCAGCTGTCCCCAAGGCCATAGGGCGGGACACTACAGATGTTAAGCAGTTAAGACTTGGGCAATAGTCCTCAGCCCTGGCTGGCTGGCTGCTAGTCCTGGAAGCCAGTGAGTGAGTGGGAGGGAAGAGTCCCCTGTGTGGCAAAAACTGCCTGGCAGGCAAGGGAAGGGGAAAGCTGGCCCAACTCCTGTGCATTCAGAGTCACGTGTCCTGTCTGAGTTGTGTGCAGCAGTGTGTGTTTGTGCTGTGACTGTGAGTGGGGTGTGTGTGTGGCAGTGTGCTGAAGTTGAGCAGCCTTGGTTCCACCCTGGCTCTGTGACCAGGCCCTCTGCCCCCAGACAGAACACTTCCCTCCTTTGAGCCACATTCAGCACACTGTGCCAGGCACTCTCTCTCCCAGGAGCCCATTTCATTTCTCCATTCTAGGGGCACACTGGAGCCCTGTCTGCCTGCCTCAGGACCCTTGCACTTGCTCCTCCTCCCTGGAATACCCTCCCCACAGCTCACACTCTGGCTATGCCATTCTGCCCTGTTTTTTCCTCAGAAGCCTGACCACTCAATGGAAAGTAACTCCCGTGACTGCAAAGCCCCCAGACCCTCTCACTCCAGCTTCTTCAGAGCCTGTACCAACACTTAATAACTGTTGGTGTGGGCGGAATCCTGGCTCAGCACATGCAACAGTGACTCTTGGGTGGCCTGAAGACCCTTCTTTGCTGCACACAGCCCAGTACTGGACTTGCTTCCCAGGTCTGTGCCCCACAGTCAGGGAGCTTTGCCCTGGAACTGCCCTTGGCTGAGTCATGGCATGTCCCCAGGTCTGAGCTGAGCAGGGGAATGTTTGCGGTGCTAAATTGGACCTGTCTCAAGCTCCCTGCGGGCTCTTCCAGATCTGAGGAGTGCCAGGAAAGGGGGCCCAGCACAGGGAGATGAAGGAGGGTGAGACGCTGTTTTCAAAGTCTGTCCCTTCAGCAGGGATGAAAGAAGAGGAGAGGGAGTGGAAACAGAGGGCGGAGAGCAAAGCGGAGAGGAGGGAGCTGCAGACTGGAATGCCGACCTGACTGACGGCCCCTCCTCCTGCCACCTTCCCCCATTATGCTTACAGAAGCCAACCTGCTCTGGTCTCCAGTTTTCTGACAAACAGGGGTGACTCTGTCCTCTCCAAAGAAGGCTGGGCCCAGTCAGAGGCCAAGCAGCATCTAAAGGCCATGCCTGGTGGCAGGGAGGCAAGGGGCTGTGGCCATACCCTGGGCCTGGAGGGTGAGGTCCTATCCTATCCATGAGGCCCTGGTACCTTACTCCTTTCTGTAAGCTACAGCCGCAGGCTCCTGACATCTGCACAAACATTCCTTTACTGGAATGCCCGACCCCCCACCCGGCACCCAGCCCCAACTACACCCAGAGGCTCAGCTCAGGTCCATTCCTGCCAGTTCTGAGAATTCTTCCCACATCCCTGAGACTGTCTGTCAATCTGACAGACTATGGCAGCTAAGATGGGATCTTTGTATCTCATAGGCTAGGGCTGGCATGCAAGGTTGGACAGTCTGGGCCCTACGCAATTCTAAGAGGTCTGTTAAGATAGATGATGGAGTGCTATCCCAGGAAACCTTACCATGCAATCCTTAAACTTCCCTCTCAGTGCCCAGCAGAACTCAGCTCAGCCCATTAACTCTGTAGCAGGGACGCAGGGAGTCCCTTCCTGTCCAGCTGACTCTGGCTAATCCTCCCACCTGGCGATTTCTCTGTGTCCATTTCTGCCACAACAGCTCTTCCCTTTGCTTCTATCTGGGTTTTCCAACCAAGGCTTCCCTAAAGCCTGCAGTCATAAGTCCCTCTGGTGACACCACCCTGACCCCAACATCTCTGCCATGCCTATGTCTCATCCTGGTCTGACTCTCTCTTGGGCTCCCTGCGTCTCTGTAGAGTTCCTCTTCTCAGTGCTGCCTGCCGAGTCCCCCAGCCTTCTCTTTCCAGTCTCTTCACCTGGTCCCTCTTTTTCACTGCTGGTCTCTCTGCCTCTTTTCTCGGTCTTGTCCCATGTCTCTTTCACTCTCTAATGGTTCAGGAAGTGTGCAGGGTCGCTGGGCCTGTGAGCATCAGCACCCCAAGGACCTAGTAATGAGTGGGCTGGTGGAGTTGCCCACCCTCTGGGTGCTGGTTCAGCGAGGGCAACCATGGGTTGGTAGGGCAATAATGGACAATAGGAAATCAGAGCAAGGTGGGAGAGAAGTGAGCTATGTGAGGGGGAGTACCGAGGAAGGGATGGGAGGGCTGGATGGATTGAGGTGAGCATTTTGGAGAGAGGGGCCAAGGAAGGCATTTTAGAGAGGGATACTGTTGAGCCAAAAGAGTGAGAGGACAGGATTTGGGGACCTGTGCCCAGGGTCAGCAGCAGCATAGACCCTGAGGTGGAGCCCTGCCAAGTAAAGAGGAGGGGAAAGGCCTGGAGGTTTCTGGGAAGATCAGGGTCAGCTTGAGGGCCAAGGTGAAGTTTGACTTTCATCCTGAATCTAAGAGGAGGGCGAGGGGCAGGGGAGGCTAGTTTTAGCTCCACACGGGAGCAAGACCAAGCTATCTTCTGTGAGGACGGAGGCAGGGAGAGGTAACCAGTGCACATGGCACCTTAGGCCAGGCTGTGACCACAGCTAGGGGAGTACAGGGGAGAAGTCTGGCTACATTTTAAGGTAGGGACTTGTAGATGAGTTAGAGAGAGAGAGAGAGAGAAAAACACATGTGACCTAACGAAGGAGAGAGGAGCCCTGTAGAGGGGATGAGTTAAAAAAAATAGGGGCCAGTCTTTCTTGGTTTTGTTCCTTCCTAACACGGAGGAGAGGGGTGTTCAGTGTGACCAGAGGTGGGCTGGTTGAGAGGAGGAACTGGGACATATCCAGCTGGTGGCCAAAGAGTTCCTATGGCAGTCTGGGCCCTGGCTCTCCATCTTTGTACCTGTTTTGCCTGCAACTGCTCCCTCTCTGCTTCCTGGGCTCTCTGGCTCCCAGTACCCCTTCTTCCCTCTGCCCTCAGTCTGTTGGGGCGGTGAATGTCAGTACAGCAGGCAGCAGGCGTGGCCCCGGGAGGGGGTCTCACCGGACGGGCCGGTTGGCGGCGTCGGGGTCCCGCGCCGTCACCACGCCGACCAGGGAGCCCACCTGCGCGTCTTCCTGCACCTCCAGGAGGCCGGAGGGTGGCCGGAACTCGGGGGGCTCGTCCACATCGGTCACAGCCACGCGCACGATTGCCTGGTCTCGGAATGTGCCCAGGTCGGCAAAGCGGGGGTCCACAAACTTGTTGAGGGCTTCCAGCACCACCGTGTGTACCTCCTGCGACTCGAAGTCCAAGTGCTAGGGGAGACGGAGAGGGCTGGTCAGTGACTGGCCTGGTTGGTGATGGCGTTGTCAGGAACGGGGACACAGCAGGCCGGCAGACAAGGTCACAGTTGGCTCAGCCCACCATAGCGCTAGCTGTCAGAGGCCCAGACCAACCCCTTCCAGTGTAATGGGGGCTCCTAGGGGACTGTTTTTGCCTGGAAACACACGCTTTAAAAGGCACCAATCTCCAAGTTTCTTGCATTCCCAGTCAGTACGTTTTCATGAGTCACTCTTCCAGCCACCTGTAGGAGCGTTATGACGGTGATCTTTTACCCATAAGGAAATCAGGGCTGGAAGGGTGCAGCAGCACCCTGAGTAGGTGGTCCCTGGCAAGCCAGCACTCAAAGCCAGACCAGAGAGAGAAATGAGGACACAGACCTGAAGTCTGTATCCCTGGGCTCCAGTCCTGCTGGGAGGTGACTGTAGACAATCAGACAGAGCTTTTTGGCTTTTCAGGAGTGAATGAGGCTTCCCAAGGGAAGAATGCTTTGGCTGAGCTTGGCTCTAGCCTTCCTGCAAAGATGAGTTCAGTGGCAGAGCTTAAGTTACTCTGGTCACGTGGTGGTGGTGGTGGTGGTGGTGGTGGTGGTGGTGGTGGTGGTGGTGGTAGCTTCCTGGAGCACTTAATCTACGTCTGCCCCACATACGTGGCTCCTTCCCCAACAGCACACCTTCCCCCTCTTTCCCTGTCTTGCTGCCTGAGCAGGGAGTCCAGCACTGGCCTAGGAATGAAGGATGGATCCTAAAGCCAGGCCCATTCATCAGGCGGGGCTCTGCAAACATCAGGAGCCATTGCTGACTCCACCCACAGACTCCTTGGGCGCTTGCTGGAGCCACCAAACTGCAGAGCCTGAGGATGAGAGAAAAGTATCCTGCTGGGATGAGTTCTGATGGTGTGGTCTCTAGGAAACTATGGAGTGCTGTGGGCTGTGGGCTGCTCTGGGCCCCCGATTTCCCATCTGCATGTGGCACATGGGGATCAAAAGACTGAAAACTTGCCGGGCGGTGGTGGCGCACGCCTTTAATCCCAGCACTTGGGAGGCAGAGGCAGGCGGATCTTTGCGAGTTCAAGGCCAGCCTGGTCTACAAAGCGAGTCCAGGACAGCCAGAGCTGTTAAACAGAGAAACCCTGTCTCGAAAAACCAAAAAAAAAAAAAAGACTGAAAACTAATCAGATTCTACAGCCAGTGCCCTGAGCCTGAGCTGTCCCAGTTGAGTGTCCGTGGAAGGGCATTGAACCTCTTGGGGGGCACACAGAGGCCTGCAAAAACATGTGGACCAGGGCAGGGGACTCGGGCCTTCCACTGAGGAGCATGTTTGAGGATGTCCTCAAGGCTTGGCACCCTGAGTGATCACACCTATAGCCAAGTCCTGGAAGACAGATCCTTGCTTTGTTATGGGATTTCCTTTCCTATCCTCTTAGGAGCACTGAGCTTGGTAGGTTGAGGCTTCTGGGTCAGCCAAGGGGGTGAGCACAGCTGCTGGATGTAGTGGGGGAAAGGCCTGGGTTCAAATCCCAACTCTGTCTCTCCCAGATGTGGTCTTGCAAACCCCTTTCTCTTTCACTAACTTTCTCACTAGTCCAAATGGGGATCGTGGTCTTTCCTTCCAAGGGAAACACGGAGATTAGAGGAAAGGATCTGTGAAGGGCCAGGAATGCACCAAAGTAGCCCACAGCCATGTTTGATTCCATAGCATGGACTAAAATCTGAAACTCATCAAGAGCTGTGTGACCTTGGGGAGATCACTTGTCCTCTCTGAACCCCATTTGTCTCTTGTGAGATGGGAATGAGACATCAAGTCCTCAGCCCTGGAGGTGGGGGAGGTGTGGTTCCCTTGGTTCCACCACTGGCCCTGGGGCCTGCCTGCCTGCCTTCCCACCCTGCCCAAGGCAGACATACCTTCTGCACTACTATGATGGCTTCCTGAGTGTCACTGTCCGTGGTGACCTTGAACGCGTCTCCTCCGCTGCCACTCTCTTCTCTCAGGTGATAAGTCATGTCGGTGTTCTCGCCCACATCTGAGTCCTCGGCCTTCACTCGGCCCACGGCCGTGCCGATGGGTGCTGACTCCTGTATGCTGAACTGGTACATCTCTGCGGGGGACATGCCAGGAGGTTGGCACAGGCCTCGGCCAGAGTGGAGGACAGGAAGAGGGGCCAGGGTGTCCCCTGGGGTGCGGTTGCAACTGCGAGGGTGTTTCCCCGTCCAGGTGGGAGTTGCAGGCTGCTATGGACCTGCCCTCTGAAGAAGGGCGGAGGTCATTGACCACAAGTGTCTCTTTTCACCTCCAGGTTTCCTGGTTGTGGCTAATCCTGCCACCCTTGAGGTCTGTTTCTCCACCAGGCCAGCAAGGGGGGACAGAGGAGGTTTATGATGAAGGCTCAGGCTGGGGCCCATTCTGACCTGTACCCCCGAGGATCGGTTCCCTCATCTGTGAAGTGGGAATAACATCTTATTAACAGCAGTGTTGCTATGGCAACATAGATGCTGCTGCCTGTGAGGTGTGGAGCACAGATGAGCACTGGACAGCACGGGAATGCCTGGCTTGTGCCAGCTCACGTTGGTGGCATTTATGCAGCTTCTGAGAACCTCTGATGTCCCAGACAGTGCACAGGATGAGAGGGCAGAGCTTCACCCACTGTTAGAGGGGTGAGGGGATGAGCCAAAAGCAGCAGATAGCTGGGAAAAACACCTTCTAGACAGAAGACATGAAAGGTGCAAACACTCTGAAGCGGGCACTATCTGGCAGGGAAGGCCCCAGTGAGTGAAGGGGAGACAGATGATATGCCAGCCTCATTCTGTTCTCTGACCAGAGCCTACGTCAAGGTAAGGGTGCCTTGCTGAATGATGGCCAGCCCAGGTGAAGTCTGGGAGTTTGCCTCTTGGGGCCATCAGATGCGTGGGAGCCTTCGTGTGGAGCTGCTACCTCTTTCTCATGCTCACACAGTGGCCTTGAGAAGATTCTTGCTCTGATCTCTCCATAGCTCCCAACTGCCCTTGGGGTAGGCATGGCAAGTCCTCCAGGCCACCCCACAACATGCACGCTCCCAGCCCATCGCATAGCCCCTCTGGTTCCATCCAGCATGATTCATGGCTCACCTGCAAGTACCCGGCCCTCACCTCCCCTTATCACTTTCCCCTTCTGGGGACCCTTCCCATATCTTCAGCGGTTCCTGTCCTCCCTCAGGACAGCAGGTACTACTGCCCTTCTCTCAAACTCTCCCTTCTGGGTTGAGTGTGTGCCGAGGGACACGAAGGGTGTGGCCCTCATTCTCTAGGCACAGCAAGCTGTCTCCTGGGTGGACTGTGTTGGTGAGCTACCCCAGGGGTTGTGCCTGCCCCACAACACACACAGTATTGGTGGTGAGCGACTAAATAAAAGCCAGCCGCAGTTACAAATTGGCAGTCTCAGCCGGGCGGTGGTGGCGCACACCTTTAATCCCAGCACTTGGGAGGCAGAGGCAGGCGGATCTTTGCGAGTTCGAGGCCAGCCTGGTCTACAAAGCGAGTCCAGGACAGCCAGAGCTGTTAAACAGAGAAACCCTGTCTCGAAAAACCAAAAAAAAAAAAAAAACAAAAACAAATTGGCAGTCTCCAGGTTCTTATAGATTAAAGAGTCTAAAAACATCCAGTGGTGGGGGTGTGGTACAAGGACAAGCACATTTCTGATGAGGAAACACTTCTCAGCAGCACTAGAGAAGTGTTCGCAGATGGGCAGTAGGAGGCATGGGCAACCATGTTCAAATACACAAGAGCTCCATGTAGAAACAAGCCAAGCATCCCGTGGGATAAATACACACTGAATACTACACAGCAAGGAAAAGGAACACAGCTAGAAGAAACAACCTGAGATTAGGAATGTAGTTTTGAAAGGCAAAGGCACATGGCAATTTATATCATATGGTTTCATGTATTTGGGGCTCACCAAGGGGCCAAATTAGACTATAGTTCTTAATGATGCGTAGAGAGGAGAGAAGACTCTCAGAGAAATGATGGCAACGGGCAGAGTGGTGGTTGGTACTGTTGAAGAGGGAAGATACTGTGGCTGGGAAAGGCACATGGGAGATTCTGGGTCCTGCTGGTGGGACTGAGCGTCGGCACCAGGCTTTCCTACTTTTTTCCCTTCTTTCTTCTATAGTCGCTATAAAGAAAAGAAGATAGGAGAGAAGGGAAGAAGGAAAGAAGGAGGGGAAGAAAGAAGGAAAGGAGATAGAAGAAAGAAGAGAACGGTGGGAGGAAGGAATGCATCTAGCATCCTTTCTGGCTGGGCCTCCTCTTTACTCTGCTCCTCATGTAGAGCTGGTGCCTGCAGCCTGTTACTGTTGGCTGGCCTGAAGCTTTCAGGTTGGGAACAGGAGTGCTGGGCCTGCCTGCCTGCCTGCCTGCTTCTGGGCCGGGTGTCTGTAGTCTGTGCTGGGGCACACCCTGTGTTGAATGACTTCTGTGAGCTCAGCTAAGGGATTGCATTCACTTATCTTGTAGGGGTCAGTCCCCTGTGGCGGGGCCTAATATGAGAGCAGCGGACCTCTGGTAATGACTCGCCTGATAGGAATCAGCGGCTCCCTGCGGCATTTAGTCTCTGCCAGCTGCAGCTTCCCAGTGGTGGCTGGGCCTGAGTCTGGGACAACCAGGCCAGCCAGGCTCACAGACAGGTAAGGGCCTGACCCAGAGAGGCTGCAGGAGGAGGGAGAACTTGTCCTCAGACAGCTTCCCTGGGCTTAATTGTGGGTGTCCCTCTGCCTGGGTGCAGTGGCTGCCCCTCCTCCCACATCTAAACCCCTGTAAGCCTTCAACACAGGTTAGCCAGCTTAAGTAATGGATCCAGCAGCAGCTAGGAGGCTCTGAAGGACCAGCAAGAGGGCAAATGGATGGACAGAGGGTGGGCAGGGGCTTCTCAAATGGGGAGGCCACAGTAATTCCTCTGTCTTCAAAAACACACGGTCAGGGGTTTCCCTCTGCAGGAGGCAGGCTTGGGGGACGACAGGCTGAGTGGGGAAACAGGAGAGCACAGATGGTGGCCCCCATCAGGCAGGGGAAATTGGGCCAGTAGGCTCTCATGCAGGCTGATAGGCAGGCACACAGATTTAACTCTACTTACTTTGTGGGAAGCGGGGTGGGTTGTCGTTGACGTCAGTTACAACGATGGTGACTGTAGTGGAGCCTGAGAGGCCACCCAGCTGGCCGGCCATGTCTGTAGCTTGGATAACCACCTCATAGCGTTCTTGGCTCTCACGGTCAAGGTCAGGCACAGCTGTCCGGATCACACCTGTGGGGGAGGGAGAATGGGGACATGATGGCGGACTCTGGCCAGGCTGTGAACTGAAGGTCAAGGGAGAGTCATGGGTACAAAGTCACACGTAGGGTGGTGATTTGAATGAAAATGGCCCCCAAAGGCTATATGTTTTTGTGTTTGGTTCCCAGTTGGTGGAACTATTTGGGAAGAATTAAGGTATTTGGCCTTGTTGGAGAAGGTGTGTCAGTGGGGGTGGGCTTTGAGGTTTCAAACATGCATGCCATTCCCAGTGTGCTCTCTGCCTCTGCTTATGAATCAGATGAGCTCTCAGCTGCTGTTCCAGTGCCATGCCTGCCTGCTTGTTGCCACAGCACTCGCCATGATGGTCTAGAGCTGTGAGTCCCAGTCAAATGCTCTGGTGGGAGTTTTTTTGATGTCTCCCTAACTAAGTCATGTGGCCATTGGGTCCCCAGAGCTCATCAGCCAGTGAGTACTTGAACACAGACACCTCACACCGCTCTCACACACATTGTCTGGACAATCACAGACAAGCAGATGAGTGCTCTGCACCTTCTCCCACATGCATACATGCCTCTCTGCCACACATGTGCACATTCTTCTACATATAGACTCGTGCTTCAAACAAAAGACCACTTGCTTTTCTGAGAGGATGCCTGTGGACCAGAATTCACCTTGGGTATGCTCCCTGGGTAGCCAGTCCCACAGTGGATCTCAGTTTTCCCCAGGGTGCAGTATGTGTGAGCAGGGTGTCTGAATGATTTCTTTGTTAGTGACCTACAGAACTTGGTACCAAGCAGCTGAGTGTTTAACATTTAGGTGACAGTCACTGAGGATCACATTTGCTCATGCATGGGTGTGGTGTGCCTCACACAGACAGACCACAGTCACACATGCTTGTTCATGTGCACCCCTGCTCATCTCCAAGGCCTCCCCACACCCTAAGCCTGGGTTTTCTGTCTAGGCCAAAGAGAAGGGCTGAACAGTTCACCTTCCAAGCTGCCCATGGGGTAGAAGCAGAAATAGAAATGCTGAAGGTTATAACTCTGTGGAGAAGATGGCCAGTCCTCATTTCCTGTCAGTGTAAGAATCCCCATCAGGAGGAGGGTTGATGAGGCATTCAAAGCATCTCCTGACGGCCCCTCCAACCTGCCAGGCACAGGTAGTGACAGGTGGCGCCTGGGCCTGAGCGCCAGGTGGGAGTCATGCACCAGCAGCCCCAGGATTCGCCCCATAAAACCAGTGCTCTGACTCCTGATGTCCTCAAGTCCCCAGATTCCAGTAAAGGTAATGGGACAGGAGAAGCTGGTATTTGTGTATTTTGTGTGTGTATGTGTTGTGTGCTGTGTGTGTGTATGGTGTGTGTATGTTGTGTGCTGTGTGTGGTATATGGTATGTAAGGTGTGTGTGTGGTGTCTGTGTGTGGTGTGTATGTTGTGTGCTGTATGTGTGTGTGGTGTGTATGCTGTGTGCTGTGTGTGTGGTGTGTATGGTGTCAGAACCAGAGCAAGTGGCTAATGGCAACACCAAGGAGCAAGGACAAATGGCAGACATGTATAGTAGCCACCAGGCTGGCAGATGAGGTCCAAGGCAGGAAGGTAGGGGAGAAGGCTGACTTTATTGAGAGAGGGTCTCATGTATCTCAGGGTGGTCTTGAACTGCTGATCCTCCTGCCTCTACCTCCCAAGTGCTGGAATACAGATATGTGCACCGTGTCCAGCAGGGAGCTGACTAGCCAGACACTTGCAGGCTACTTTACATCACTTCCAACTCCAGAGAGCCTGGGGACATGACATCTCATAGAGAATGTGTTTCAGGAGCCTCTGGGCATCCTGAAGTGGGCAACAGGGGCCAATGTGTCCTCTGGACCCTATCCTGAGTTATACACTATGTGAAGTTGCTATGGTGACAGTTTCTGATGAAACACATTCTCCAGTATCCACATCATTCCTGCCCACTGAATCTGGCCTTAAGCATGTGATGTGCTCAGGGTTAGGGGAGAAGTCAGAGGCCTGGTAAGTCTTGAGTGCTGGAGTCTTTTCTCTGGGAATTCTGAGGCCCCTGCACGCTGAAGTGGGATGAGAGGGACATGGAGAGAGGCCTGGGCCTACCAGCTGAGTCAGCCCTCAGCTGCCTGACAGCCAAGGGCTGCCCCACAAATGACTCCCCCCAAAAGAGTTGCTTAGCCAGCCCACAGAACTGTGACAAAGAATAAACCATTGGGTTAGCTTGGTACTTAGCCGTAAGTAGCTAACAGAGAAATCTGGCTAGCCGAGCAGTTCCTGGGCTGGCTGGATCTGGGATAATTCATGCAGCTGTGTCTACCTGAAGGGTCACCTGGCTGAGAGGTCCAAGATGACTTCACCCTCCCTCTGTCTGCGGGCACACATGGGCTCCCTCTCCCTCCAGTGAGCTGCCATCCTTCTGTGAGGTGTCAGGATTGTGTTCTACAACAGAAGTAGAAGGCTGAGGACTAGGGGACTAAGGGACAGCTCAACCAGGTAAAGGAGCCTGTTTCTGAGCCTGGCGACCTGAGTTCTGTTTCCACATGGTAGAGAGAACCAAGTCACACATGCACACACAAGATGAATACACAAACAAATGTAAAAAACAAGATTTTTTTAAAATGAAAGATCTCTTAAGATCTAATCATGGACTCTACATAAATCTACATGTAGATGTTTCTGTCACTTTCTATTGGGCCAAAGCAAACCACCAGATTCAAGGGTGGGGAAGTGGACTCCATATCTCAATAGTTATCGGGGATGGGCAGGGGTGACAAACCACACTGCAGTGAGCCTTCTGTGTCTGCATTAGCAGATTTCAAATTTGCAGGTTCACCCTCCTTGGATACAGCCAACTCCATATGGAAAACATGAAAAAAATAACTGTGCCTGTTCTGCATGTACAGTGCCTTCCCCTCGATGTTATTCCCTGAGCAAGAGCACGGAAAAACATCGATTTCCTTCATGTACAGTGTCCTTAGTCCTATGGGGGATGGTTTAGAGTACATGAAAGGCTGTGTGAGGTCACATACTGCTACCACGCCACCTGACACTTCAACAGCCTTGGAGTCTTGGAGCCAATCCCTGTCAGACACCAAGAGATGAATGCTCTGAGTAATAGTGCACAGGGAGGAAGGCTTATGGGGACACGAAGTTCACAAGTCAGCCCATGATCTTGTTCATTCATTCATTCATTCATTTGACACTTGCTGAGGATCTGTGATATGCTGGGAACACACAGCATTGGATGTGAGGAACGTAAAAAGGATCAAGTTGGGTCAGACAGATGCAGACTTGGCTTTTCTTTCCACTGTGTGCACACCCACCCTGACTTTGGACAAATTCTTGGGTCTATCTGAGTTTGTTCCCTGTTCCATAAAATGTGATGGCTTCTCGCCAGGATCCAGAATTACCTTAGAGGATTATCTTGATTATGTTAATTGAGCTAGGAAAACCCATCTTAATTATGGGTGGGGCCATTCCTGTATGGCACAGAACCTGAGAGGGAGCAGAGCAGCATTAACTTGCAGATTGTGGGTGCAGTGTGACCGGATGCAGTGTGACCGGCTGCTTCAAGCTTCAGCTGCCTTGACTCTGCCATGATGGACTGCGAATCAAAGTAAACCCTTTCTGGCTTAAGTCTTTTTAGTTTTGGTTTTTTTAAAGGGCATTTTAACATAGCAAGAAAAACAGAGATTACGACACTTGCCCTGGGAGGGTGCTGAAGCAGAGATGAGATGAGTTTCTAGGATTATATTTCACTTTAAAACAAATTGTTTTGTTTTGTTGTGTGTGTGTGTGTGTGTGTGTGTGTGTGTGTGTGTGTGTGTGTGTTACTTTAAATAAAATGTTCCTCATAAATGTTAGGCATTTGAATACTTGTTTCCCAGTTGGTCGCTGTTTGAGGAAGAATTAGGGGATGTGGCCTTGCTGGAGAAAGTATGCCACTGAGGGTAGGCTTCGAGGTTTCAGAAGATTCTCACCATTTTGAGTGTACTTTCTTTGCTTTCTGCCTGTGATAGGAAATGTGAGTTCTCAGCTGACCCTGGAGCCATGTTTTCATTTGGTCATTGAGCACCCTAACCTTCTGGAACATTAGTCCTTCTATACTAAACTTTCTATAAGTTTCCTTGGTTATGGTGTTTTATCACAGCAATAGAAAAGTTACTAAGACAGTATACTTGGAGGGGGCACACACACAGCACAGTGCACTTGCTGAGTGCAGAGGACAACTTTGAGTGTCTATTCTCACCTTCCATCTTGTTTGAGACAGGATCTCTTATTGCTTTGTACTCCAAGTTTCAGTCTGCTAGCTTCTGGGAATTCTCCTGTCTCTGCTTCTCATCTCATAGGGATTACACATACACACACACACACACACACACACACACACACACACTCATTCAAACATACACCCACATATACTCACTCAAAATTCACACACATATACACACATGCACAAACACACCACACATGCACACATACACAGATACAACATATACACATACCACACATGCACATACATACACATGCACACACATATGACACATACACAGATATACATAGCACACATATACACACATACCACATAAACATACATGCACACAGATATACATATATACCCATAGCATACAACATACACACCACACACATCATACACACTACACACACATACACACATGCCACACAGACACAGACACACACAGCACACATGCATGCACATACACACCGCGCACACACACATGCACACACACAGACATACACAGACACAAACATACACATAGCACACAACATGCACACATACACACACACACTACTATATGCTCTAGCTTTATGTGGTTCTAGAGATCTGAGCTCAGGCCCTAAGCTTACGCTTTACCCACGGAGCCATCTGGTTAGTCCCAAGTCTCACACTTCAGAGACTCCTGGCACATTTCTTTTCTTTGCATCCTGGATTGGGCACAACTATGGACGAGTCCCTGGGGTGGAGATTCAGGCTGGTCTTTTGTCAGCTTCAGGCTGTCTACAGGGTTTGGGGTGAAGTGCTCAGTTAGCACTCAGACTGCCTGAGTGGCCTCTTCTGCCTCCTCCCTGTCCTCCTCACCCAGATGGCTGTTTCTAGTTTCTCTGTTGGAACAAAAATCTACAAGTGTAGAAGTGGAGCTGAGTTCACTACCCAGACCCCAGGACCCAGCACATAGCAGATGCCTAGCAAGTCTGAGTTATGCCCCCTCCAGGACCGATAGCTGTCCCTGGCACAGGTGTAACTCTTTAGTGAAGATCATGACATCGCTGAGAGAGTGTCTCAGTTCATGCTGAGACAGTGGTAGGCAGGGGCTGGCAATTATAACCTGGCCATTGCTGCCCGTTGCCATGTCCCCAGATCCAGTTGTTGTCTTTGCTGACCCTTCCTCCAGATGCTGTGGAAGGGGCCCTGGAGCCTGCATGATGCCTCATTAGCCCGAAAATGCCATCCCTGTCGCCCCTGTAGGGGATTGGCTGGCAGGCCTGGCCTTTAAAACACACAAGTTAATTCCTCCTCTGGCACTCGGCCCCGTGGCGCAGCCTCTCCTCCTCCTTTCCTCACACCTTCCTCTCAGGCCTCATTGTGGCTCTGCTCCCTGCTAGCTGCACAGCAAGAACAGATTGTACCTTGCGGTGTCAGCTAAATATAGCCCCGCATCGGCGGAATATTCCTGGCTAGGGAAATGGAGATGGGGCTGGCAGTGGTGCCAGGGTGACGGTGGCAGTGAGTCTGGGATACAGAGGGAAGATCCAGTGCATCATGGGTAATGCCAGAGTGGACCCTTTCGGACCCAGAAGTTGACCCCACTGGGACTGGTTTGAAAGGAGTCTCCTTTCTGGCTCCCAAGAAACTGTTTCTGTGGACTTCTCACCTGACCCTTCTGAGCAGTGTGTGGGGGGGGTGCCCCTCAGAAAGTGGAAGCCTCCCCACTGTCTGCCTACCCTTGCTACCTCCCAAAATTCAGGTCTGGCCCTGCTACCCCCACCTACCACCCACCTCCCAAAACCCCATAATCTCACTCTGGCCTGTGACTATGTAGCTCAGGCCAGCCTCAAACTCATAGAGATCCTTGCACCAAGGGCAGTGCTAAACACAGCACACACTCCTTGTCCTTATGACCTCATTGCTTATCCCCATGGCCCTCGGGTCGTCTGGGTCTGTGTTCCAAGGTCACAGAATAGCCTGCTCCAGCTTCTGCATCTCCACCTAATCCTTCACACTCCTTGCTAGAATCTCTGGAACCCATCAGAGCCCAGCATTATGCTTTAATTAGCATGTGCTTGTTTTCTGTATTTCTTTCTCTGGTATAGAACCTCGGGGGTGGGGGTGGGGGTGGGGCGGTCTTGGATAAGCTGCTTCAGTCTTCCTAGTGCCTAACATACAATCAGGCCTGTAGTGACCATTCAGTATCTGAATAAACAGAAGAGGTCTCGCCCTGTAATTCTACAAGCTCATGAGTACAGGGTGGTGGGTGGGCACTAAAACTGAAGATGCTAAAGAGAGAAAAGGGGATACAGTGAAGTCTTGCAAAGGGCAGGCATTGGGCGGGCTGGAGTCCCTGAGTCCTCCCTCACCCAGTCTCCCATAGTTATGGGAGATTTCAAAAGCCTCAACCATTCTCAGAGTTCCACATTAATAATCTAGATGGCTGAGACTTCCAGAAGTTTCTTTCCCTCTCTTCCCTCATAACGCTGGCTGGTATAGTTAAAGTTGGATTATTATTTTAAAATACTTTAACAAATTTACATGTATGAATACGTGCCTGTGAGTATGTATGTGTACCATGTGCGTGCAGTGCCTGCAGAGGCCAGAAAAAAGGTGTGGGGTGCCTGGAACTGGAGTTACAGATGGTTGTAAGCAACCAACTGGTGCTGGGAACTGAACTTGGGTCTTCTAGAAGAGCAGCCAATGCTCTTAATTGCTGCACCATCTCTCCAGTCCCTAAAGTTGGAGTGTTTAGCTCTGCTGCAGACCTTGAGACACATTGCCCAATCTCTCTCCTATAGAGTTCTCTTACTACATTTCCTCCTGTTTTCGTGGAAGGCACCATTGACCTACCCGACTACAGGACACTAGGGTGAGGAGAACTTCGGGGCTCCAGTGTGCCAAGTGTCTGCCCCTTGCAGGGTTTCACTGAAGCCCTTTTCTTTTTTCAGCATCTCATTACACTCATTCCCAACCCTTCATCAACCTCTGCCCCCATAACCAGCCAGGTGTTAAGGCTTCTGAGTGGGTGTTGGCCAAGTACCAGCTTTTGACTTTTGTCTTTGGGGGCTCTGTACTGGACACCTGGGCTCTGGGGCCTCTCTGTCTCCAATTCCTGTCTCAGAGCCAAGCTTATTTGCTGCCACCCGAGGGATCTTGTTAAAAATGAAAACCCGAACATGTCACTTTCCTGCTCAGAAGTCATCAAAGAACCCACAGCGTCGCCGAGGAGGGGAGAACCCAGGCAAGCCAATCTGAGGGTGGGGAGCGTAATCTGGTACCTCTAGGCATTATATCTGTTGAGATTCCAAATGCATGTGCTCTGTGACCCAGCATTTCCTCTCCCTGAAAACTACCATGCAGATACACTCACACTGGCACAAAACGATGTATGTGCAGGGTTATTCATGGTAGCACTGTCCGTTATAGCAAATGATTGGAAACAGGGTATGAGTCCATCAGGAGGGGATGAGTGAGATAAATTTCAGTGTATCCATAACAGGCATTAAAATAAAAGAATGAGGGCTCTCTTTATGGACTGATATGGAACCATCTTCAAAACGTATTGTTAAGCAAAAGCAGGAAGCTATGTTTATGGTGTGTTTATGGCTACCTTCCGTGTAAAGCAAAGAGGATAAACACACATGCCCTATTTCCTTGTACCTGCATCGCACAACTCTGTAAATATCCACAAGAAAATTACATTGGTTGCCTTGGGGACACAGGCAAGGTGGCTTGGGGACCATGTGAGGCAAAGAATTGCTGCTAACTACTCATTTGAACTTTTTGAATTTTGAACCCTGAGACGTTCTATCTATTTTCAAAACGACTTCATGTTTTTCAAGTGAATGAAGTCTGAGATTGACCAGCCTCTTCCTGTGGGGCTGTGGTGGCTGGGTACTTTCTTCTTAGCATTTCTTTAATGTTTGAATGCTTCCCTGGAAATGTATTGCTTTTGCGAGAAGGTAAGAATAATGAGGATATTATGTGTAAGAGAACACAATTAAACTAAACTAAGACTAGGTTCCTCCCTCTCCTCCCCAAATCAAACCAAACCAAACAAACACACGAACAAAATCCAAAGCCAAATCCATCACACACACCCACACACACTGTCCTTAGTATCAACTTGAGCTCTTGAGCCCTGTCAGCCTAGACACTTGCAGACCCATGTCCCCACCCCTAACTTTTACCTGCACCCCCGTGACTTCTCCCTGGGTGCCTCCCCTCACCTCTCCATGTGATGTTTTGTTGTTGGATACTTCACGCCTAATCCTCCCAGCAAATTCCTGCCCTACCCCTCCAGTTCCATGGACCACATCATCTCATCTTCCTTCTGTCTGGGGGAGGGGGTCCTGTGAAAATCATTTTCAGCAGCTCTCCCCACTGTGTGACCTCAGCTTAAGTCATCTGCCTCTCTGAGCCTCTGTCTTCATTGGTACTCTCCCAGGACTCTCAGAGAATCATCAGGTTCTAAGCTCATGGTGAGTGAGTGAAGAGGGGAACTCTGGGTGCTGCACCACTGCTCATGTGTGTGAGGGGCAAATAAGGAAATGCCACCTCATCTTTCCATCAGATCAACAGCTGCTGTGGGAGCAGAGCTTAAATACCTGCCTAAAAGGAGCTCCTTCCAGAAAACACTTGTGACCCCATAACATACTGGGATTGATTTGGTTCCCCAGGGGCCAAGTTCAGATACGTGAGATCCTTACAGGGTAGAGACAGCTGTGCCCCCTGCTTTTACTTTCTACTCCTCTTCTTTCAGGAGACTCCGCCCACTTTCCCCTGCTTTATCCTCTTCTTGTGTGGTTGCCCACCCTCCCATAACCCCAGAGCCTCTTGGAACCCAAGACGCCTGCCTACATATGCTCTGTGCTTCCTAAGCGGTGCTGGGTCAGCAGGCTTGGTGGTCTGCCCTGGAGGACACCTCTCTCACCCTTCCCCCTGCCCCAGCCCCGCACCCCTCACCTGTCTTGGGGTCCACTGTGAAGTGGTGCTCGCCATCCAGCACACTGTACACCAGCCGGGCGCTGCTGCCGTAAGTGGGGTCATCTGCATCAGAGGCCATCACCTGCATCACAGACGTGCCTGGGCCCGGGGGACCAAGCAAGACAATGGTCATACAGCAGTCACCTGAAACTCTGAGGCCCTGTGCCCTTCCTGTACTAGCGAAGCCATGAGAGGAGGAGACCTTTTGGGAATCTACTAGACGTCACTGGCCAACCACTTCACAGTGGCCAACCTCACACTGAGGCCTAACCTGCTTCCTGGAGCATGGTCTTCCTAGGGACACAGGTGACCATGTAGCCTTATCTGCAACTCAAGTACCCTTCGGTTCCCAGATGTAGGACCAGCAAGGGATCTCAATCTCTCCTCCAAAATGGGCAGAATGCCAGTCCTTGGGCTGCAGAGCAAGTAGGAGGATGGATTTGATATTCCCAGTGTGACACAGCTAAGGGCAGTCCCTTAAAGGCAGGAGCAGGAAGAACACTGATCATCTACATAGTTATGAGGCACAGTCAGAGCTGGGACTAGAAAGCAGGCCCCTGGGGGCTTTTAGTCACTCAAGCCCCTCTGGATTCATTTTGGACTCTGCCACCTGTCTTCCATCTCTGTAGCAGCAGAGAGATCAGAAGTACAGCCAAGCTCTCTAGGCCTCAGAGGCTGGAGTCTCCTGACCCCTGGGGCAGGAGGATGGCAGTGGCCAGCTTCTCTTTGGAAAGTGGTTAGCTGTAGGCCATGATGCCCTCTTGCCCCTCCCCCTGATGCCCAGACAGCGCCCCTCAAGCCCCACACATTTTTCCTCATGCTCGGCACGTAGGCTGCTGGGGAGAGCATAAATTGGATAAAAGTCCATCAAACAGCGGCAATTAAGTTATTGATTTTCGACGCTGCCTCATTAAACTAGGAGCTTCTCCTGGCCTGTCCCAGAGATGGCTCTAATTTGACATCATGTTCAATTTGACGAAAGCAGGGCTTGGGACGTGAGGCTGGACCAATGGGGGAGGGACAGATGGAAGGACCATGGGAACCTTTCTAGAAAAAAACTGTGTGGTAGGGGGGAGGGCAGGATGGTAGATGGAAGATCCAGAGAGAGTTTTGGGGATTCAAGACATGACCCAAAGGGGAGGAGGACTAATGTCCTCAGCTGGATGCCCTGTTGGGGGTCTGAGTGAGACCCTCCTGAGGCTGAGCTGGGCTCTTGGGACCAGCAAGCAGCCTGCTGGGAGGTGAGGCCAGTTCACTGCTTGGCTAATGAGGGAGTCTGTAAGTGCCATTACAGCAATTCTGCTGAGCCCAACCTGCTGCCCGCCTCTCCTGCCTCCAGCCTGGGGCCCTCCATCATTCCAGGCAGACACATGTATTTATTTTTCACTCCTTTGCATTTCTCATTTTCCTCTCTGGGTCCCCCTCCCAGCCACCGGAGCCTCCTGAGCAGGTCCTGCAATGCACCTCTCTTTTCCAGCTATAGCTCCATGCAAACCACTCCTGAGCTGGCCCAAGAAGCTGAGGAGGGAGGACAAACCCCTCCTTGTGATGCCAATGACCACCGTGGGTTGCCAACTCAGGGCTAAGGACACAGCTCTAGTCGCAGGGGAAGAAAGTAATGAAATCCTGTTGCATACCCAGAGTCACAGCCTCTTATACCATCCCTAGTCCATAGAGCATCTTGGAGATACACAGGGGACCTCCAATAGTACAGGCGAGGACATGGGCCAGTGTACAGAGAGAGGACATGGTGGGATTTGAATGCAGGACTACATTATCAGAGCCCTTTTGGGTACCAGTGTCAGCACAGGCACAGTGACTTTGGGGAAAGTGGTCTGATGTGCTGAGCCCTAATCATTGATGGACCTTGATCTGAGACATGCCATGAATTCCTCTGTGCCTCCCCACCCTCCCAAGCTCCTGAGATCATGTTGGGAATACAAATCATTTTGTTTCAGAACCAAGAACAGCACCCAGCTGATGTAAGGACTGGATGAGGGCAGGTGGCAGTCTCAGGACCGCTCCCCCAAGCTGTGTACAGTGGGCCAGCTAGGCCTCCCTCACAGAGGCGCTGGAGTGGGAGAGGACACAAGATGTGTCAGGCTCGCAATGGGTGCTCGATAAATAGGGCCGTTGTAACTGTTACGAGGCAGAGTCTCCCTGTCTCTTCCTTGCCTGTTCCTTCCAGCCCACAGGCAAGTCACAGTGCTGGGCTGAGGGACTCCCTGGGGATACAGCTGAACACACACACACACACACACACACACACACACACTCTCTCTCTCTCTCCTGACTGCATCCCAGGGACTCCCTCGGGGATGCTGGAATCATTTCCCCAATCCGGGATTCTTTATGGGAGCCATTACAGTTAATGCCGACACGTGGGGATGGGGAAGGGTCAGCGATTCACCGCAGCTCCCTCAGGCCCCGAAGAAACAGCTTTCTTAGGCCACACACCCCTCCCCATCAGCCAGAAGCTCCCCAGAATTGTCAGGTAGAAGGGTGGCAAGCTGGAGACAGCTGTGGGATCACCTTGGGGTTGTCCCCTAGGTCAACTGCCACAGCTTCTGCCAACCAGCTCCCAATGCCCTGCTATGTTTCTTCTGTTCTCATGTTAAGCCTGTGACACAGATGCAGGGGTGGGTGGGGAACAAATCTCACTTTCCAGCTTTTGTGTATGCAGACACACCATGGCCCAACATCAAGCCGCCAACATGGTGTCACACTGCCCGCGGAATTTCTAAATGTCAATGTGTAGCTCTCATGAGTGGAAATCCATGGTCAGATACTATTACTCAATAACAACGATGACATCACGTGCAGAATGATGGCTTCATACCAACACTGTGCTTTGAGCCCTTTACATACATCATCACATGAAAGCTACGCAACAGCCTTGCAGTTAGATCTGTAAGGAGTTCCAGGGCCATCATTGCTAACACCTGTGATCCCCACATTCAAGGAGCCAAGACGGGAAGTCACTATAAATTTGAGGCCAGGCTGGGCTACAGAGTGAGGTCTTATCTCAAGAAACAAAACAAAACAAACAAACAAACAAACAAAAAATCCACCTTACAGGTGAGAAGGTTGAGGCTGAGTTGGACAACAAACCTCTTTAATTTCTTAGTGCCTCAGTTTCCTCATTTGTGAGGCAGATATTAAGAGTACTTGCTGCGGGTTTGGATCCTGTCAGATTCCCATGACCAGCACCAAGGACAGTACCCGTCCAAGTTCAACCGGCCGAACCGTTTGTGAGGCAGGCTTTCAATGCAAGGTGGGTCTGATGTCAACACTCATGTGTCCTGCCTCCCAGGTGGAAAGAGGAAGTTGACTGGAGTCGAGATAAACTCGTGGGTGAGAGAGGGACGGCTCTGTGAAAGCAGAAGAGAGGGGAGGGGAGAGGACCGCCCAGGTGGAATCGAGGTTCTCCGAGCCAACCTGTCTCAGACGGGCCGGGAAGACGGGAGGGCTGCTGTCCAGGGTGCTGCCCGGTCTCCCTTGCTTGAGTGCTGCTGCTTAAGCGCCTAAATCAAGACTGGACTGGGAAGGGCGACTTGCCTGATTTTGGGTAAACGGAATCTCAGGGCTCAGGGATCCGTGCAGAAAGTTAAATATGGTAACTCTGGTCCTTAGAGACTATAGACTCCGATGGTGCTCAGCCTGGCCGCACATTAGCATCCTCTGGGAGCTTTAAAATAAAACTGACGCTGAGCCTCCTTCCTGACCAATTAAATAGGACTCTGCCAGTGGAGCCCAGGCAAGGACATTTTTTATAAGTTCCCTGCAGGGCTTGGAATGGATGCAGTGCAGACTGGACCTCTGACTAAACAAACCAGTAAGGAAACTGAGTAACAGAAGGGCTCAATGACATCCTGCGGTCACTTCTCTAGTATGCAGTAGGGAGAAATTCCAACATAGATCTTCCTGGCCAGGACGTCACCCTCTAGACACTGGACCTGCACTGAAGGTGACCAAGAAGACCAACAAGCCTGCCTTGTGCCCTAGATCCCTAAAGCTCCTCTCACCTGAGGACAATGTAAGAAGTGGGACCTTCTTAGAGGTGATGTCCCTCACACTTCCAGGGAGTGTAGGTAGGCTCTGGCTTCACAGTCCTGGGTCCCTGTCCTCACCCTCACTCAACAAGCAGGTCTTCCCTTTGTTTGGCCAGTTCCCCTGTGTGTCATCTGAGACTCCCTGGGGCTTAGAGATGATGGATTTAAGAGGTCAATAGCAACCCACAGACTCAAGCAGACAGGAACCTAGCATGATTACTCTACGAAAAACTCCACCCAGCAGTGAGCCAGGGACCCTGTTGCCTGTTAGTGGGACATATTACCCTAGCTGGGCTGCCACATCAGGCCCCAGTACAAGAGGAAGCTCTTAGCCCTCATCTCACTGATGAACTGAGGTAAGGTTGATAGGTTGGGGGCTCCCCTCATCCAAAGAGAAGGAGAGGATGGTGGTGGGGAAAAGGGAGGGAGGGTGGTACCTGGAGGGAGGGGACTTTGATGGAGATCTAACTTGAAAAAAGAAATTAAAAAGAAGAGGTCAGTGGGCCAAATATGTAGTGTGGACCTCACTGGGGGTCATTTGCCATTTTCTGGACAGTCAGGAGCCATTTAGGGCTATGTTCTTGGCCCTGAGTAGGAGACACCCCCCCCCCAGTCTCCAATACCAGAA
Source organism: Lophiomys imhausi (assembly GCA_907164525.1). Lineage (NCBI taxonomy): Eukaryota > Metazoa > Chordata > Mammalia > Rodentia > Muridae > Lophiomys > Lophiomys imhausi. The sequence goes on from CAJQZJ010032083.1 coordinate 606,636, forward strand.
AGAGGGGACTTGCTTGCTTACTAATCTCTGATTTATCTGGGTGACTCTGTTGCCATTTGTCCTGGCTGGTCTCTTAACACAGGCTATCCTTGGGATACAGGAGGCCCCAACAGGCTCCTGGATGAGGAGGCAGTGGTGTGTGGGATGGAGCTGGAAGGCCACAGGGGTAACTCTCATTCCAGCCCTTTCCTAGGCACCACAAGTGGCTGCAGGACACCCTCCCCACCCCAGAGGTTCCCCATGTGTGAAGAGTCAATAATATTTTATCCCTCATGCATCCAGGATGTGGAGACCCCTTAATGAGATTAAAGAGATTAAGTGCTTTGGCAGAGCTCAGAGTTCTCCCCTGGCTGAGGCGACCAAGTGTCATTATTATGAAGATGTTTCTAATTGTCATCTTCCTTTACCTCCCTCCTACCCTGCTGGGCCTGGGGGATACCTTGGGCTCACATTTAGCTTCTCCAACATTTATAAAAACAGAATCCCACCCCCTGCTGCTGCCAGCACCATGTGGAATGCTTTCTATTAAAAATTTAAAACCACTTGTTCAGTCCCTGGGAACACTCAGATTACGGAGGAAACAAGCCTCTTCTCCAATTCTGCCCTCCCACCTCCTACCAGCTCCCTCTTGGATCATCACTTATAATGTGGGCTGGCTGGGTTGGTCTTGACCTTGCTTCTAGCTGCCCAGCTGGGGCGCTCTAATGTAGATGAATGATCCACAGGGGAGGTGGGGAAGTAGCTGTCCGGGAAGAGGAGGTTGCAGGACAGGGGCGGAGGCCAGACCAGAGACCGGCAACAGGGGAGGTGACACAGAAGAGGAGGGGCAGGAAAGTGGGTCAGGGTGGAAAGAAGAAGGATGGATACTTAGGGACAGAAAATGGGGCAGCTACTATGGCAGAAAGAGGTAGAAATAAGATATAGCAAGGGTTAGGGTCACAGAAGTGGAATAAAGATAGTGACACACAGGAAAACGGGGCAGCATGAGGTGAAGCAAGGGGCAGAAGGGTGAGGCCTAGCCTTAAGAGGAGAGGGACCCTTTTGTAGAGTCTTTGAACCCACCCCTCACCCTATCTTTCCTTATGGAGCCCAGCCACACAGTCTTGTCCACTTAGGTAAACCCTGTGTGTGTACCCAATATGTTCTCCTCTAAAAGGGCTTTCCTGATACCCTACATTAAATCCCACAAGATCGTCTGTCCTCTGAGCACTCATGTGAGGTTATTATCATGGAGTCCAATGACCTTGTGTGCTTGAGATACTGATAATGTCAATGTCTGCAACAATAGACTGGCCAAGGCAGAGGACAGAAGGCAAATCAGAGGACAGAAGGCAAACGTGGTACAGTGGAGGGCAGGGGTCAACACAGAGCATCTTCTTTTATCTCTGCTTTTTTTTTTTTTGGAGACAAGGTCTCTCATGGAACCTGAAGTTCACCAGTTGAGCTAGACTAGCTGGATTGCAGGCCATGGGGACACTGTTGTCTCTGCAGCCTCCAAGATTTGGAAAGTACAACAACCTGCTTCTGGCTTTTACATGGGTGGTGGGGATCCAGACTCAGGTCCCTATGCTCGTACCACAAGCACTTTACCTGCAGGGCCACCTCCTCAACCTGTAACCATCTTTGTCCATAATTCAGCTGTAGTTACTCGCTCAACAGCTCTAAGGGCCCGGTGTGTTAGGCCCCTGAGAGCAAGGTGATGGCCTTATCAGCTTTGCACTGGGTGCTATGTTTGCCCAGAGCCTAGCACAGGGACAACATGCATGTTTAATGGATTATCCTTATTTATTTATTTAGTTTTAATTTTAACTGTTATTCATTTTTACGTGTGTAGTGTGTGTTGTGGGAGTGCATGTATGTCATGGCATGTACATGGATGGAGGTCAGAGGATAGCTTTGTGGAGTCGGTTTTCTTCTTACGTCCTTACATGGATTCCAGAGCTAGAGTTGGGGCCATTGGGCCTCCATAACAAGTACCTTATCTGCTGGGCCTTATTGCCAGCCTTTGAATAACTCGTTGATGGATGAGACAAAGTGGGCATGGGCATGTTCCTCCCTGTGCAGATTACCTGGGATCTCTGAGGGTTGACTCCAAAGGGAAGAGCCAGGGCCTCCTGCAACCTGTCCCCACTAGAAACCTCCCACCCCTCTGTCCTTCCAGCGGGGGAGTAAGAGCGAGTGCTGTTGCTAGGCAAGAAGATGTAGCACATATAGATCTTCCTGGACTTTAATTAAAAACATCTTTAGAAGTCATCTCTGCCGAGGCCAGCAATTGATTCCTGGCTTGGGCCCTAGGGCTGCTGAACCACACTCTCTCTGGCTGCGGACAGGACAAGTGGAGAGTCCTCGCTTACAGACTCCTGCCTTCCGCAAAGGATACCCTTGGGAACCACCTCTTGCTGTCCTCTTTTCCTCTCTGCCCCACTTCTTCAAGCCCCATATTTGGGAAACAGACTGCATGCCCTTACACTTTTATTTCCACTCTACTCTTGGGCCTCGGTGTCCTTAGCTGCAGAATGGGGGTGTCAGCATTTAAGAGAGAGTCCATGGGGATGATATGAGATTAGGGGTGTATGAAAGTGATTTCAAGCTGTAAAGTACTGTTCAAGGAAGGGTTGCAACTGATCCCCCAAAGAAAGCCACGGGTGCTGAGTTCAGGAAGTTAGAGCTCTGGTTCCAAGGACTGTCGCGGCTCTGACTGTGGAGCCTCGCACAAGTCACTTTATCTCTCATTGCGTTTACTTCCCTGTCAGCAGAATGAAGACGCTAACACCTGCCCTGCTTATTCCTGGGATTGGAGGATAAAGGCGAATTGCTTTGAGAAAGTGGTGTTAGCTGATAGCTATTATTTACTGAATATCCCAAGAAGTGTGGTTGTACTGCAAAACAGGCTCCTTCTACCCATTAGAGTGCAGCTCACAGGGGAACTGCAGCCAAGGGAATGGGACTGTGGCAGAGGCCTGCAACGTCCACACTCTACTGAACCCCAACCCCACAGTTGAGGCACACCAGTGCTACTGGGATGTGCACCTTGTCCCCCACCCTACCCTTACAGCAGACATCACTAATCTATCGTGGCACTCCTTTCTGCTGAGCCCAAATGAAACCCTCAGACTCTCCAGTCACTACCAATTGATCGAAGTAGTTGCAGGAGATGAAATGGACTCATTGTTATTCTGAGGTTGGGATGGTGTCCTGTTTATCTGTGCACCCTGCACATCCAGTGCAGTGTGTGAAGTGGGCACCAGGAATCCAATGTGCCTGTTCATTTCTCTATCCGTGGGTCTCCATACAAAGTAAATTCCAGCACACATTAGCTATGTCCTTGTCCTCTGTCCTCGGGTGACTCATTACAGGCTCTCAGAGTCAAGTACAGTGGACGCCATGCATATAGTGGGTGCTAATAAACATTGGCGGATTCCATTGTTCTTTGCATTTCCTGCAATGCCCAGAATAAAGCAGTGGCTAATAAACACAGATTGAATCCAGGCTTTCTTGTTTTCTTCTCTGAGACAGGGTTTCTTTGTGCAGCTCTGGCTGTCCTGGAACTTGCTTTGTAGACCAGGCTGGCCTCAAACTCACAGAGATCCGCCTGCCTTTGCCTCTGCCTCCTGAGGGCTGGGATTAAAAGCGTGCGCACCCACCACCCGCTGAGGCTCTGTGTTCTCAATGGTGCCAAGCACAGTATTTTGCATACAGTTGACATTGATGACTAGAGAAGTGGGGTTTTGTCTGGAGGCCCCCTGAAGGTGCAGGAATCCTCTCACTGTCTGACCCAGGTGGCCACGGCTCCCTACACTGAAAGACCAGTTATCACTGCTTGTCAATCTCACGAAGCTCCATGTTTTTGTCCCTGTCCCTGCTGATGTGTCTCCAGCCATGACTCTTGGTGAGTGTTCAGACTCAGAGCCAAGTGTCCCCAGGCATTTTTATGGATTTAGGGTGGACACCCCCATCCTAAACTGCCAGAGGATGAACTCCATTTTCCTTCCATGGCAGGTCCAGTCCTGAGCTGCTTGGAGCTCTTGCCTCTTTTCCCCATGTCCAGTCATGCACTGACCCCCATGGGCTCTGGCTCTGAAACACACTAGCATTCTTCTTTCCCATCGTCTTTGCCATTGTCTCATACCTGTCCAGCCAGTGCCCTCATTCACGGCCCTTTCCATCCTTGGTCTGTGGTTTGTTTTCAACATCTAGCTAGGTCATTCTCTTAAAATATGTGTTGGGTCATTGTCACATCCCCATCCGTATCTCACTCAGCTACCACTGAAAGCCTTCCGGCAGCCACAAAGTCCTATGTACTTCAGCTTAAGACCTGCTTTCTGAGGTACCCAGGCCATGTCACCCTCCCTGTATCTTCTTCCAGCAACCCCTAAACACATGAGTGCAGTGTGTCCCAGGGTCTTCGCGCCGGTAGCACCCATGCTTTCAATGTGGTGGCAATTCAAGTGGGGTACCCAACCAAACAGTATGGCTCCTGAGAACTTGTTATCATTTCTTCTAACAGTCAGGCCTGTCAGCTGGAAACCCGGATGTGTGGGGCTGAGGTGGAGCTCTGCGGTGGACTGCTTGCCTACCATGCATGAGCTGAGTTTGATCCCCAGCCCTTGCAAAGAAAGAAGAAAGAAAGGAGCCCTGGGGGGATAGATGCTGCAGCTTGTGTTAACTAGCTCTCTAGGTAATTTGAGTACTCACCAGCGTTGGAAAACTCTGCCTCGTGCTACTCCTTCATTCAGTTTCCTTCCTGCAGTGCGTGATTCAACACTCTCATAAAAAGGGAATTTCCAGCTCTGTGGATTAGGTGCTTGCTGTGCAAATGTGAGGACCTGAGTTCTAATCCCCAGACCCAAATAAAGCAGGATGAGATAGGGCGCATTTGTAGTCCCTGTGCTCCTATATCGAGGTGGGGAACAGGAGAACCATCAGAAGCTTACAAACCAGCCAGTCTGGCCATACAGGGCCAAACAAAAGACAAGGTGGACGGCAAAGACCAACACTAAAGTATGTCCACTGACCTGCACCCACGCTCCGTGTCATACACACACTCACATACTCGAACATCCACACACATACATAGACAACCCAACACGCATCTAAAAAGGGGGAGAATTTCTACCAAATTCTAGCCAGTCCTGTCACTCCCTTACCGCGCTGTGTGTCCTCCTGGTGATGCCTAATGCAGGACACAGTGCCTCGAATGTGCATGAAGGACCCGCCCCCCATGCTCAGCAGGTAACTCTGAACCCCGGAGGGGGGAGGGACTCGCTCAAAGTCATGGGGGTGTTGGGCCTGCCAACTGTCTGCTGGGGGTAGTTGCTTCTCTGCCGCGAGCCCGGCGTGGGCTAGCGTCCACCCCCCACACACACCCCAAGTGTGGTTCATCGGCCCCGGGCGCACTTCCCTTCTCTTTTAAGCTCTGAGTCGTTTAATTTGCGAGCACAGCCGCCTTTCATGTCGCAAGCTGCGTCCCTGTTCCCTCTGATCTTGGAGGCTGCCCGATCCACTGCCGCTTGTGGGTCCCGCCCTGCTCAGCTTGGATCAGGAGGTTCAGTTAATTGTGACTGATTTTCAAATTTGGAAAATTGTGACTGATTTTCAAGTCTCCGTGAGCACTCAGTGCCGGATCTGCTTCTTCAAAAAGTTACTCAAATAAAATCAACTAATTTAATTTCTGCCTTTTCCCGCCCCCTCTTCGGTTCCCCAGTTTGTCCTAAGTGAGTCATCCTGCCTTCCTTTCTTCTGAGTGCCATGGGAGTTCAGGCTGGGACTCAGGCCAGCGCCTCCTACACTCTGTGGGACCTGGGATGCACTTTTGTTCTTCTCCTGAGTTCAGTTTTCCCATCTGTGAAACAAGGACCTTTGACCAAAGGCAGGACTCAAGTCCAGCGCTCAGTGGCTTCACGGCCCTGATGCACCTTCTCTTCCCTCTGGGCCCTGGCGCTCCCATCTTTTCAGTGGAGTACTGAGATCAACTCTAGTCAGGTAAGAGTGGCAGAGCCACCTTGGTGAATGTGGCCCGCCCCTTCTGGGAGCCCCAGACCCAGCCTTTCTCTGCAATATGACAGACAGGGCTTTCCTAAGGCTTTCTTGAAAGTCACATAGATATAACCCCTGTTTCCTTCCCTAGCATCTGCTCTCTCCAGCTTTCTGGTCTCTTCCCTGCGAGAGCATGCAGGTCAGAGAGATGACTGAGTAGGTAAAAGCACTGACCTGAATTTGAGCCAAGGACCAACATAAGAGCAGGATGTGGTAGCACACACCTGTAATCCACGCACTTTTCTACAACAAGATGGGAGACAGAGATAGGAGAATTGACTGGAAGCTCCAGGGCCAGCTACCCTGGGATACGGAGCACAGCAGCAGAAACAAGAGAGACTGCCTCAAAGCAAGGTGGAAGGGTGGGCTGGTGAAGTGGCTCAGTCGATGAAGGTGAGGTCATGCAGGTCTGACCACCAGAGAGTCCTTAGAGCCCATAGCGGAAGGAAAGAACCAACTCCCAAAAGTCATTCAATGACCTCCACATATACCCATGGCTTGCATGTACCTGGGCATATTGTATATATATATATATATTTATATATATACACACATATGTATATGTGTGTCTGTATGTATATGTATAGTGTGTGTGCATGTATGCATGTGTAAGTTTTTAATTTAAAAAATCCATATGTCAGTTTTGGGAAAAGATAGACAAGACCATTGGGCCAGATATTAAGTGAAGGCTGCTGGGCCTGGGATGTCAGAAATTTGAGTTGCCTCCGGCTCGCTTGTGACCTTGGACACACCACGGCCTCCTGGGTCCCAGTTTCTCCATTTACACAATTCACGTCTAAAGCTCTTGGCAACTCTGAAAAGTCCTGGGTCTTTGCCACTGACAACCTCCTGGGTGCCTCCCCAGCCCAGAGCTCCCCAGTGAACTGGTTTATTCAACTGACAGTTTAAAGGTTTTTGCTCTGATTCCAAATGCCTTCTTCCATCTTAGCATGTCAGAAACCAAATTCCCACTTTCCTTTTATCTCCCAGAGCTGTTCTTCTAGCTCAGGAGATGGAAATCCCATCAAGTTCACTGCTCAGGTCAAAATTCCAAACTGAAGTCTTGAGTTTTCTCTCTCTCACATCCTAGAGCCAGTCCATTAGTGAACATCTTCAGCCTAGCTTTCAAAATGCATCCACCAGTGACCTCATTTCTGTGTCCCTTCTAGTGCCACCTTGAGTGGTGTCACCAGTTCTCACATCGGTGACCACAATATCCCCCTTCTGAGCAACCAGCTCCTGGCTTTGCCTTCCCTGCACATGTCACTTCTTCATGGAACAATCATGAGATTCTATCACAACTAAGTCAGACCATATCATTTTTCTGAAGGGGAGCCACCACAGCCTGCCTAGCACATACAGAATAAAGACCAAGCCCTAGCTATTATCTACGTGGCTACATGATACTCAGGAAACTCAACCCCAGGCCCTTTGCATATTCTGCTCTCCATGCACTCCCCCCACAGTGCCCGATGATTTCTCACTTCACTGTTTCAAGATTGCCTCTGAGAGGCCTTTACTGTATCAGTCACTTTTCTGTTTGTTAGCGCCTGTTATTTCTACCAAGAACGTGCTGTTTGTGAATGTATGGATTCTCATTTGTCTATGCATAGCCTCCCACGACTAGTACATAGTAGGCAGTCACAAAATTTAGTTTAAATGATTGGATACTTTATGGCAACAAACACCTGGCCGGCCAGTTGTAGGAACAAACAGATTTTGAATCTCCACTCAGCTAGCAAGTGTGTACACATCAAACACACGCATGTATCTGCGTGTACACAGGGCTCATGCCCCTGCTGCTCTATTTTCCACTATCCTTGGTGCCCCGCACCATTTTCTCTGATCCACATTCCCCTTTAACTACCAGTGATCTGCTTATTGAGCCAGATTTGGTCCAACCTGGATACATTGGGGCTGACTATGCCCTCCCCCCAAACCTAAGTGTCTGGGCTTCTGATATGAAGCCACAGGCTAGACACCCAGAGAAGACCAAGCCAGCTTGCGTCTTCCAGAGAGGATAGCCGAGGACCCAGCATTCTGCTCTTTATCTACCTGGCTTGCAGACCTCTTTGGCTAGCATGGTGAGGAAGGGATTGGCAGCTGGAGACTCAGAACCCATGACTAGGTCAGTGTCCACTAGAGACTCAGGGACCTGGACAGAGTGGAGCCCTGATGGTTGTCTAGACAGCTGTCTGGGATCCAGCATGGGTGGGTGGGGTAGAGGCAAGCTATGTTCAGTCTGGGCACACTGTTCTATTCAGATGTGTTCTGAATAAGACTGCCTAACATCTGCAGGCAGCTGTACGTTTTCTTTTGTTACTCCCACGGGTGGGTGTGTGTAGTGCCCCTAGGTGCCTCAAAGTGTTAATGGGGGTTGGAATACCCAGGGAGCAGAGCCTCTGAGCCGGGTCATCAAGTGAATGAAGGTCCCTAGATGCACCCAGACGTGACACCTGCTGAGGCTTCCCCTGTGTTCACAGGGCGGAGGCTGTTTGTCTGGTAGCTTGCTTCATTTGAGGGTCATTTCCTGTGTCTGGGGTTGGGGTGGCTATGCGCATGGGTGAGATCGTGTCTGGATCTGTGCTGGCCTGGCTGTTGCCATTTTAGCCAGTGGCTGTGCAGTCTGCTGCGTGCAGATGAACTTTGAAGAAGAGCTTGGGACTATGTCAAACACGGCTGACGTGTTGGGGGCTGCGTCTCCAAGTATATAGTGTGCATGTGTCCAGCTGAGCATGCATGCACAAGTGGGCTTGGGTATGCAGCTGTACCTGAGCAGTCAGCTGTCCCTGAGTCCAGAGACAGGCTCATGTCCACATGGGTGCTGGGTGTACAGATGTAGCTGAGGTCATGTGTGGGTTTTGCCCAGCTGTGTAGCTGGAAATGTGCTCAGTTCCTGTCTGTCCTCTGTGCCCGGGGGTGGGGGTGGGGTAGCCGCTCTGTCTCTCCTAGTCCTCCCAGCAGAACTCAACAAGCACATAGCAGCCTCCCTTGGGGCATCCCCACCCCAGGCCTCACCCGTTCCCACCAGCCCACCTGTTGGTGACAGCTCAGCTACACTGCCAATGTAGGGACCGTGTAGGAAGCGTGGCTCACTGTCGTTGATGTCCTGCACTTTGATGATGAACTCCGACTCAGGCTCCAGCAGGCGGTTGGTGGCACGATCCCTGGCTTGGGCCCGGAGTGTGTAGAAGGTTTTCTGCTCCCGGTCCAGGCGCTCTGTGGCATGGATGTCTCCTGTCAACTCGTCGATCAGGAAGATGGTCCCTGCACCCTCGCCAGAGATGGTGTACTTGATGGTCCCGTCGCCTTCGTCAGAATCTGAGTGGATCTGAGGAGGTGGGAAGAAGGCAGGGTGGATACTGGGGACAATGGAGTCTCTTCTCTGACATGCCCCCACAGAGTCCCATGGGAGGCCTGTTCCTAAGCACATCTCTCCTTCAACCAAACACAGAGAGGCCCAGAAGCTGTGCCAATCTGAGCTTCACATCCTCCGTGAAGTCTTCACCTGAGATTTACCCTTCTCTGTCTACACCCCACCACAGTCCACCTTCCCTAAGCCCCCAAAGCCATCAGCTTTAGATGATAAGCACTACCCACCCCACCCCACCTCTGCTTGGAAAACTCCCATGATTCCAGTTGCCTTTGAAACAAAGACCAGGGCTGCAGCTTGCCTAGCCTTGCATCTCCTACTGGGCATGTGCACATGTCGGGGGAGCTGTGGGGGGGTGTCAAAGGACATCCTTAGGCATCATCCACTGTGGTTTTATTTTATTTTTGAGCCTGCAGAAGGCTGACCAGTGAGCCCCAGGGATCTCTTTGTTCTAGGCCCCTCGCTCTGGATTACAAGAGCATGTCACCATGCTTAGCTTTTTAAATGTGGGCTCTGGGGGAATCAAACTCATGTCCTCATGCTTTTGAGGCAAGGATTTTACCCCCTGAGCTATTGCTCTAGTCCCGGAACGTCCATTTTGAACGCCCGTCCTTATTCCTATGGCTACTGGAAGTCCATCCACCGTACAAGGCTCCTCTCACTTGCCATCTCATCTGGAAAGCTTTTCTGGACCCCGTCCCCCCCCCACCCATTTCCCTCCAAGATCTCTGAGTGCATCAAACCACCATCATAGCAATCCACCTTCCAAGATCACCATTCTTGCGCTTCTCAGACCTCCACGTGCGTGTAAATGACACAGGCAGCAGCTTTTTAAGTGTGCCCCTAACTTACTGGTTTTGGGGTGGGGCTTCCCAGTTCACAAGCCCCAGAGCTGCTCAGTGACCTCACTTTGCACTGCAGTCTCCCCCCAGTGGCTTTATTTTGAATCTCTGTATATGGGAGGTGGGCCCATAACTTGCCACTTTGTGGGGACCAGGAGTGAGAGAGAGGAGGAGAGGGATGTGATTGCAGAGGTACCAGCACCCATCAGGCCCTGTGCAGGGCAAGGAGCACATTTATCTAGACTGGGACTCTTTAAAGTTCAAGCAAACTTTGCAGGGTCTTCTTTTTCATTTTCCTAGGGAGGCCAGACCACTGGGGAGCTGCCTGGCTCCCTCCCTGTGCTCCCCCACTCCATTCTAAAGCCTCTGCAGAGGGAGGGCCTCAGAGGAGGAGGCTGGCCTGGACTCCCGATCATCCCCGGTGTGTCTTACATAAGTCTCTGTGCCTCTTGCCTCTCTGAGCCTGCCACTGCATCTGTAGCACAGCATATCCTCCCATCAGCAGTCCCCTAAGGCCCTTGCCAGCTTCCCAGCACGAGCAGGACAAGAGGCAGGATGTGCCCAGGGACCAGAACCAGCCAGGCCCCACTGAGCCATGCATGACCCCTGGGGCTGCTGGGTCACCAGCAGGGTCAAAAGGCTGAGAGTTGGGAGCAGAGGGAGTCTGCTTAGGGAAGGTATGGAAGTTTTTGGAGCTTTAATAATCACTACAAATATACCTGTGCCTGAGACAGACACACTAAGTATCTGACACACAGAAGCCATGATCATACTAAGCATTCACTATTTATAACTAGGATTTCCTTCTGGTACCACTAGGCGCCAGACCCCGGGCTGCCGCCACTACACTGGCATCTCTTGGGGTAGGAACCAGTGAGAATCTGCGCTCACTCGTTCTCTTGCCAACAGAAACATCTAAGGCTTCATCCAAATCTCCAAGCAGCCCTAAGTAGAAGAAAACCCGCCTGGGTGAAGGCCATCACTCTGAGCAGCCTTTGCTCCTCTAAGCCTCCGTGGAGATGGGGCATGAAGGAGACAGTCCCTGAGGCACCTTTGAGGCCTGGCTGTGGCAGACTCCATCCCCCTCATCCTCAGAGCAGGTGCCAGAAAACTCATCAAGAGTAGAAGCCCACCCAGCCATGCAGGAGGGACCGGACTGGGGTGTAAATTCTGCGGTAGAACTTTGCGTCTGAAAGGTGGATCATAGAAGTGCCATTTGGAAGATTGAATGGCCCATAAACATTTTCATATTTCATTAGCCGATTAATGGGCATCTCTCTCTTTTTGGCGACTCTGCTGATTCTCAGCAGAAATTGCCGGGAGTAAATGGAGGCGTCTGGTGGAACCTTTCCGGGTCCCCATCCTGTTATAGATTGCCCCAATTAATGCCTGTCCTGGGCTCCTTCTTCCTGTCCAGTTACTGTTAATAGATTTCTCATAAGTGGCTGGATTGTAAAAACCTCATAACTCAGTTTAATGCCCCCAATAAAATTATCTCAGATGTCGGCCCTGAATCATTGGCAGTGCCTCGGATGAGGGGACCTATCTCTGTTTGTTTATATTCTTCTATTACCTTTCCCTGGGGAGGTACAGTGGGAAAGAGGGGATGTGGCCTCTCCTAGGGTGCCTCTGCTCACTTCCCTATTTGACCCGACATCTGCTTATATTCAGTCAGCAAACCCTTGGGAGGAGCATCATGGTAGTAAGAGATGTGGGGGATTGTGGGAGAGTCTGAGCACCTGTTGTCTTCGGTGGTGTCTACCACTGCCTGTGAAAATGACTATTGCCTGTCTCAGATGAGGAGACTATGCCCAGAGACAGAAGTGGTCTCTGTCACGTGGTGCAGTGCCGGAACTAAGCTTGGAGGTGTTGTAGCTATGGATGGGTTCATTGTGCCCTTCTAAGTCCTGTTTCCCTACCTGAGGCATTTAAGGTTCTCTACCTGGCACAGTAAAGATTAAATGAACACATGTTCACCATGTCCCAAGCACTGTGACCTCCTTTTCCCTCTCTGTATCTTGGATCTATATGATGTACAAGGTCTCACATCCCTTGACATTTTTTCTTCCTTTCTTTCTTCTTTCTTTCTTTCTTTCTTTCTTTCTTTCTTTCTTTCTTTCTTTCTTTCTTTCTTTCTTTCTTTCTTT
>CAJQZJ010032083.1:625912-633412 GCA_907164525.1 Lophiomys imhausi
GTGTGTGTGTGTGTGTGTGTGTGTGTGTGTGTGTGTGTGTAGTCTTGCCTGGTGTGGTCAGGGAGGGCTTCTCTGAGAAAGCAGCATTTGATTTGAGTTGAGATCATGTAGTGTCAGGTACCTAGTAGGAGAGGAAGGAGCAGGGAGGAGAGGAGATAGCTTGGGGAGTGGGGCAACAGAAGATGCCTGGGGCTTGGGATGGCCTTTCAGAAGAGCATAGACCAATCCAGTCTTGTAGCTCAGACTCCAGAAAGTGAAATCCATGAGACTGGATGAGTGTCAGGGGGCATAGCTACAGAACACTCCAGCTCTGCAGGGAGCAGGCTCAAAATCAGGCGTGACCCCAGGTAAACTATCAAGGTCCGGTAAAGTGGCCAGGCTACACATGGGACATAATCCGATCTATACCACAGTACCCAGGCACGAGCTGGGCTCCCCAACTGTATCTATAGTGGAAAGGCAGGGGGTTGTAGAGAGAGCATGGGGGCCAGGAGATCCTGAAGGGAGCGGGATAGGGACTACCAGGGTGTCTCCAGAGTTGGGGCTGAACAGTGGGCCCCACTTTACCTTGCCCACGTACAGGGGTTCAGTCCCCGTGTACTCTTCCACCACGAAGAATTGGTTCCACACCCAGCCACGCTTCACTCGGCCTGCGCCCAGCTGGTTGTCCTGCTGAGTCCCAGGTGACAAGGCGGATGGGGCCGGTGTGCTTGCGGCCAACAGGTGTCCCAGAAGCGGTAGCAGCAACAGCGCGGCCCCCTCCCGGAGCGCCCCTTCTGGCCGTGGCCTCATGCTTGGTAGAGCGGGCCAGGGCCCGGAGCAGGGACCAGAGGCACCGCAGCGGTGCTGTGTCACATGGTGACCTCAGCCTCGGGGATGCCGGGCTGGACTGGGAGGGGGCGCGGCCGCACCCGGGCATGGACACCCGGTTCTGGCCCGCGCCCCCCTTGCTGAGGCCCCTGGCCCAGTCACCAGGTAGACCGGCCTCTTCTCCTGAGCAGAGCTTGTGCCATGGTCCCTGTGCCCGGACGATGTGGTCAGTGGGGGCAAGAGTATCTTGAAGTCCTTCTGGGGCTAAGGGTCATCCAGATCCATCGGGAATCTGTGGGCCAAAAGAAAAGATGTGGGACCGGGTTCTGTCTGAGGGCAGGCTGCGACTGTCACTGGTCTTGTAGTAACTAATTAAACACCTACTGTGTGCCTATCCTTTGCAGGAACAGACACAATAGGGTTGTTTGATGGCTCACCGGGTAGCAGGCTAGCCTCTCCCCAACCCCCATTCTCTTTCTTCTTCCACCTCCTAAGACCCTGCCCCCTCAACTCTCCCAGCTGCTGCTCCAGCCCTCAGGTCCCCAAAGCAGATTCAGTGGCTGACTGCCTGGTTCTTGGCTGATGAGTTCTCTTACACAGTGGGATCCTCTGGAGTCCCCACAGAGACAGCTTCTAGAAGGGCTCACAGAGCCAGGAGCCCCAGGCCTCCTGAGTGTAGCCAGGGGCTGTTTGTTAGCTCTCCCTAGCAGCAGGAGACCCCAGGGAAGCTTGCTGGTAGCTGCAACTTCCATACCCCAGGGAGAGATCCCTGGAGTCCTACAAGGCCTTGCTTGGACTGGGTAAAATCACATATCCTAGGTTTGGTGTCTGCACTCCCCCACTCAGCCTTCCCAACTCCCCCTCCACCCCCCACCAAAGGCGGGCTGGCCATAGATCCATCCATCTCGCCTTCCCCCAGATTCTGCTCTCAGCAAGGAAAGATCTGAGGCACTCACGCCTACTGGAGCCATAATGAGAAATAATGGCCTAATGTGGGTGTTTGTGGGACAGCCATGTTTTCACCAGGAATTTCAGGCACCAAGGAGAAGAACAGGCGGTAGGGCTCACAACCCCACCCCATGCTCACTTCAGTTCCATTCAAGAACTTCCTTCCACGGGCCTCATGACTGAGCCAGGCTCAACTTAGTCACTGGGAACCCAGGTTCACTGTCACAGGAGACAGGACCATCCCATGACATAAGGGATGTGACCAGTGTTCTGAGAGGACAGACTGAAGACTGAGCAGGTGCGGATGGTGGGAAGGGAGAGCAATCAGAGCAGCTTCCTGGAGGAAGAGGTATCTGAGTAGCTGGAAAGGAAGGGGTGATGTTCTGAGGGCTGGCTGGCTTAGGAGGGTGTGTCAGGGCAGAGGGAGGGGTGAGGCCTGCTGAGGACAAGAAAGCACTCTGAATGGTTGAGATGGGAAATTCGCCTTTGAACAGTAATGCAGTGGGGAGTCTCACACCATCATGTGACATGCAACCCTGAGAGCTGGGGTGGGGTGGCAGATGTGACTCCTCAGGGTCTGAGTGCTGGGGTCTCCAGGGTGAGGTGAGGTGAAGGGTTAAAGATGATGGCCAGAGGGAAACAGCCACAGTGCACAGGAACCCGGGGGAGGGGGGCAGGCTGTGAAATGCTGTACCCTCTGTCCCTCTAGGCCTTGCCCAGATCTAACCAACATTGGGATTGTGGCCTCGCTGCCAGCAGCTCCCTCCGTAGTCCCCACCAGCTCATTCTGTGCCCTGTGTATGACTTCTTCCACCCTGCTGTCTCTGCTGCACTATTGCCTTGGGGAACCTGGCTCTGATTCCTCTCATGATGGCCCGTCTGGTTGTAATGAGGCTGGAGTTATGGGTGAGGAGGGGTGCCCTCTGAAGCACTCATTTCCTGGAGCTTATGAGTTCCCTGCATGTGCCTCGCCTGCCTCAGGAACTGGTCCCCTGGCTCCAGCAGGCAGTTGCAGGGCTGTAAGGGCCTGCAGAAATGTGGGGGGCAGGAGATTGTAGGGAGGCTGGGACCACAGGAAGCTCTCCCAGTGTTTGCAGGCACTGGACTGTCATTGGCTCAGCCTCCTCTTTCTTCCTTAATTTCTTTGTTTATAAGATCTCTCATAAGAGGAACACCTGGGATTCAATCACTTGTTCATTCATCAGACAGTACTGTCTAGTACAGCCTAGGAGACAGAAAAGAATCTCATTCATTCATTCAGTACACTGTTAACATCTGTGTGCGGCAGCAGGATGGGTCCTGCTTACTAGGAGAGAGACACATGGTTTCCTCTGTTCCTTTACTCTCTCCATGAATGCTTACCAGCACTTCCCTGTCACCAGTGCCTGGAGTGGGGTGCTAGGAACACAGCAATCCACAGAACCCAGGCCTTGGGGAATTGACCCTCAGGTGTGTGGGGAGGGGAGCAGAACGTAAAGGGGTGGGTCCACAACATCATTTCAAACATTAAGAGTAAGAGTAGAAAGAAGGCAGAGAAATGGCAGAAAGGCTAGAGAAAGTGGAGAATTATGGGAAGGGGTTGGCGGGGGTGAGGGGGGGATTTCACAGAGGAGTGACAATGACTGAGTCTAGAGAGATAAGGGGAAGCCAGACACAGAGCAGTAAAGCAGGCGAGGGTCCAGAGGCTGGAGCGAGCAGAGGCTCACCTAAAGTCCTGACACTGGGCAATCTGTATCTGAGGAACTGGGGGTAAGGTGGGGGTATGCACCTGGTGGATGAAGGCCAAGGCCCATAGTCAGACCCCCACTTCAGAGAGGGGGCAAGTTGAGTTCCAAAGCACTATCTGAAAGTTTCACAGACTACCCAGGCCTAGCAAACCTTGAACCCAGGACTTGGACTTTCCTCCATATAAGGGGAATGGGGAAAGATACCCCATTGGGTGCACCTGGCAGGGTGAAGCTGGTCCTTTGTGCACTCCTACCTCAGGGACCCTGCCTTCCCTCCTCCACTCCTCTGACCTGGGCCTTTGTACCTCAGCCTTCAGGCCCTCCCTGTGGGCAGCTGGCCAGGTTCCCTGGCTGCCTGCCAGCTTCTTGCACTCAGTACAGCCTGCTGATGCTGCAACAGCCGAGGCTCCCTTCTCTCTCCATAAGCTTCGCCTGAGGGCACCCACCACAGGGCCCTGCCCTGGCATTCTCTCTTACCAGGAGGGCAGCAGTGGAGCCCTGAGGCTCCATCCAACTTTCCTTTGACTCTGTATGAGCCTCCAGGCATGTTGGTGGCCTTCCCTCAGGTCACAGGACTCAACTTCCTGCTTCAAACTCTTTAATCCCAAATGGGATTAAGAAACTGAGTCCTGGCACACTCAACTGATGCTGGTCTTGCCTTACCTACTCTTCAGCCTGGCTTCTCAAAGCATCTGTCCACTCCGGGTGCACATGCATACACACCATTTCACACTTGGCAGCCGAGGATGTCACAAAGGTTATGAGGCTGTGCTGGCCACTGATCTAGACTCAGCAGAAATAAACAGACACCCTGCTTTGTGATGAGGAGAGACAGACACGAGCGATGATGTCTGACACAGTGTGGCTTTGGCTTTGAGTGTCACTGTGGGACCATGAAGAATTAACAGGAATCTCTAGAGACTGGTATCATTTCTTTAGGGGACAGTGTAAGTGATCCCAAAAGTCTCTCTTCTTGTTTGCTCTTTTACTTTGGGCCATCATGACACCTTCAACATATCCTTGCACCTCTCAACCTCTGGGACCACGGGTGGAAACAAACTATTGTGAATTTTTTGTTTGTTTGTTTGTTTTGAGACAGGTCTGTATGTAGACCTGGCTAGCCAGAAACTCACTATGCGGACCAGGCAGGCCTCAAACTAACAGATCTGCCTGTCTCTCCCTCTTAAGTGCTGGGATCAAAGTCAGGGGCCAGCATGTGTGGCTACCTCTTTTATTTATAACCTATTCAGTCTCAAATATTCTGTTACAGTAACAGAAAACTGTATTAGATAATGGTTAAGTGTTACAGAGAAAACAAAGCAGGATAACAGGGTTGGGGAAGTGTTTATGCATCCCTATCATGTATCCATCTACTAGCCTGCCAACCATCAACTTATCAATCATTTTAAATGATAATTTATATAGAGTGGCTAGGGAAGGCCTTGCCATTAAGATGCTCTTTGAAAAGATATCTGTTCAGGCAGAGAGGAGATGCCATAAAGCTAAAAAGAGCATTCTGGCCTGAGGTAGAGGCAAGAGCAAAGGACCTGGGATCCAAGCCTGTTGGAAGTGAGAGAATATCAGGAAGCCTGGTGTGGGTAAAGAAGTGGAGGTGGGGGTGTTGAAGCTGTAGGGTCTCTCAAGTTTTTACTGTAAGAAGAGATCCTAGGTATGTTTGAGTATAGGATTATGGCATGTACACATAGATACAGACATAAACATGTGCACACATGCAGAGTCATGGCAGCCAGGAGAGTCTAAACAGGTGCTGAGAAGTATGGCCTGACCGAGGGAAGTGTCTGAAAGGGAGGTACAAGTGGCCTGGCCACGGCACAGTGAGATCTCATCTTGTGGAGCTGAAGACCTTGTGGGGAGAGAGGATGTGAGGAGGAGGAGGAGAGGCTTGTGCTGCTGCTTCACAGTCACATTTGGATGTGACATGTCAGAATGCTGGCAGCCTATGAAGGAAGTGCTGTGCTGCCCAGAGTCAGGGGCTCAGGGCTGAGTTCCAGTTGTGGAGTGAGCTTGAGATCTGGACAAGGAATTCAGGTGAGATGAATAGGAAAGCCAGGAGTAGACAGTGGAGCTAGAGAGGAGGGACCAGCAAAGGACACTGGAAGAGGTGATAGGATGCCTCCGGGATACGATAGGGAAATCATGACTAAAGGGGAGAGTTATCCATCCATCCATCCATCCATCCATCCATTCATCCATCCATCCTTACATCCATCCATCCATCCTTAACATCTATTCATCCATCCTTACATCCATCCATACATTTATCATCTATCCACTCATCCATTCATCCTTTCATTCAGTCATTCATCCATCCATTCATCCATCCATTCATTCATCCACTCATCTACCTATTTATCTATCCACTCATCCACTTATCTGTCTAATAGTCCACTTATCCATTCATCTGATTATCCACTCCATCCATCTATCCGTCCTCCTTAATCCATCTGTCTACTCATCCATCTAATCTATCCATCCAGTCACCCATCCATCCATCCATCCATCCATCCATCCATCCATCCATTCATCCATCTTCACATTAATCATCCATTCATTTATCTACCCTTCCCCAAACCCTCTGAACACCAAATAAGCCAGACAGAGAGCTCAAGATTCCTGGTATGATGGTGGCAACAAAGATACATTCATTCCCTCAAAAAGTCCCCGTCGGGGTACTAGAGCACTCTTGGACCATTTTCCTTGCATTGGGGAAATGTACCACTTCCCATTTATCTCTTCAATGATATGTACTGAATGCTGACTACGAGCCAAGCCCTGCGGATTAGATGCACATACCCTGGATGAGTAGCAGAGATCATTTTAAAGGAGCAAAAACTATGGTGAGCATGCCACAGGGTTAGAGGATTCAAGTCTGGACAGAAGAGGAGGCAGGAAGTCACAGAAAGAGTGAGCAAGCCGAGGAGCCTGAGGAACTAGAGCAGGGGCAGTAGACATGGAAGCCTGGCTGAGTTTTGTGGTGACTGAAAAAGATGATGAGGAACGAAAAGCCACAGATGGCTGGGAAGAGTTGGCTGGACCCCCGTCCTTTCTTGCTTCTGTTTCATTTCAACAACCACTCTTACTCGGGCCTTGTGTGCTGAGCTTCTCCTCCGTAAGCAGAGACTAGTGCACACCAGTAAGAGCCTTCTCCTTTTCCCTACCAGTAAGTGGTTTACAGAGTGGCCTATAACACAATTCTGGTCAATAAAATATGAAGGACTATCTTCTGGGAAGCTTCTTGAAAAACATTTCTATTCCTAGTAAAAGGGGATGCCTTAAGGAGATAGTCTTCATGTTCTGCATGTGTGAGTGGGCAAGGACTGGAGCAACAGCAGCCATTTTGGGGTGATAGGGAGAGCTGTTCCAAGCTGGAAAGTTCTACTGAGAAAAGATGGAGACATTTGTTTCTAGTGAACTTGTGGAACCACTGAATTAATTTGCCCTGGTCTAGGAGCCAGGTCTAGTGCCTGCTTCCTCTAGATTCTCATTCTCTTCCCCAGAACACCCTTAGACCTACCTAGTTGAGTCTACATCTTGGGCTTGCTGCCAGCTGTGAGGATAGTTTCTAAGCGGTGAAGACCATGTCTATTTCCAGAGTGAAACACATACTGGGGCCTGGGAGGGACTCAGGAGAGGCTTGCTCCAGACAAAGTTCAGACTCCCTGGGAGAAGCTGACTTCCCCATCACAGAGGAGCCCTGACTCGGCTGTCCTCAGTCCTTCCTGCCTGGGCCCTGGGCATAGCCACTGCTGTCACGCTGTTTCTGTCCTTTGGCACTCTGCAGTAGTGGCCGGCACGTCCTGTCTGGATTTCTTAATACCCTGGCACCACCACTACAAAAGCAAGGGTGCCAGCTCTCCTTTGTCATCTGGCTGTCTCCCTGGGGACAGACAAGGGCTTTTCCTGCTGATCATTCAGCCAAGAGCCAAGAGAGGGCTGGGTACAGTGACTTCCAGGCAGGACAAAGCAGAAGAGACTTCATGCTGCAGCCTGGGGC
>CAJQZJ010032083.1:635912-678439 GCA_907164525.1 Lophiomys imhausi
ATATATATATATATATATATATACATGCTCTCACCCATGCACTGATTCCACAGACAGATATGTATGTACAGTTCTTAATTGGGTCAGCCTCTGTACAGACAAAACACAGGCACCCCCACATATGTACAAGGGACACAACCTCAGAGTTGTGACAATCTAGAGAACATTCCAGGCCAAGGTGGGGGAGAGGTCACGGCTAGGTTGCAATAAAAATGAACTATCCTTGCTTGCTTGCTTGCTGATGTGATGCACACTTATAATCCCAGTATGTGGAAGCTGGAGGCGGGAGGATCGGGAGTTCAAGGTCATCCTCAGCTACTTAGTGAGTTTGGGGCTAATCAGGGCTACAGGAGACCCTGCCTTAAAAATAACAAAAACAAGTGCCAGGTGTGATGGCACACGCCTTTATTTCCAGCACTCAGGAGGCAGAGGCAGACAGATCTCTGTGAGTTCGAGGCCAGACTGGTCTACGAATTGAGTTGCAGGACAGCCCAGCTACACAGAGAAACCCTGTCTGGAAAAACCAAAAACCCAAAACCAAAACCAGCCACAGTGTAGAGGGAGATGCTTGGGATTTGGACTGGGAAGCCAGAAGGTAGGGATGGGTCATAAGTGAGCGTGTCTTTAGAGAGGTGGCTATGCCTGTGTGGTTTGAAGAACAACCTCAGAAGGTAGAGGTGGTGTCCGGGGGAGATAGCAGTGGTGGCCCAGACCTGGGAGGCCGCTGTGGGATGAGAGAAACTGACAACTCTGAAATATTTAGGAAGCAGAATGAAGCAGACTCCATGATGGATTGACCTGAGGGGAAGTGGGAGAAGGCAGCAGGAGGACGGCTTCCCGGTTTTATTTTTCTGTTTTTGCTGACATTTATTGATCACCTACCAAGAGCCAGGCACATCCTGCACTCCACACGCACCACCTTCTCCGTTCCTCATGCAACCCCATAAACTAAGTCATCACCACCTCCCTCATTCCCCTCTCTCTGAGAAGGAGGCTGTGGGAACCGGGACCGGGGTTCTCTGGGGAAACAGTCACCTCAGGTCACGGGTACAGAGAAGGAAGACAAGAGGGAGGTGCCATGAGTCAGTGCAGACAATGCTGGGCCACACTCAAAGAACCTCTTCTTCTTGCCAGGCACAGAGTCATCCAATTAGCTAATAATGAGAGGTGACAGCTGAACACAGGACACTCCACATCAACCTCCTCCGTGTATTCTCCGAGAGCTGTCTTTCAAATTCCTATTACAGAAAGGAGGGCCAGTGGTTCAGAGAGGCTGAGGACTTGCCCAAGGTCACATAGCTAGTCAGTGGGAGATCTGAAATTCTCATAGGCTGTGGTATGGAAAGATGACTAAAGATGAGCAAGGGGGTGGGGTTGAGGGTGGGGAGCACTGGCTGCTGGGAAGGACACACTTCAGTTTGGACCAGACTCTTCCTTGGCTAAGACTTACCCAAGCCAGTGCGGGTACTCAAGACCTGACTTTCCATGCCAGTGAGGAGCTCTGTGGGTAGACATACACAGGTAGGCACACACAAGCACTTCCTGGGGCTGGCTGCTGCTCACCTGCCAGGGCCAGCATGTCCACCCTCTGTCCCAGGTGTCCAGGTTGTACCTGCCTTGTGCCCCGCCCCCGCCCTGCCTGCTTACAGTGCCGCAGGCACAGCCTTGCTGTACATCATGTTGACAGTAGAAATTACATCCCGGCTGCTGTTTTACACCGCGCCCTGTCAGAACTCACCGCAGCCCAGTGATCAGGACAAATTGAATACCATCCTGGCCGTGTCAATATTTATTCCATTTTACAAATGTGGCCGGATGGGGGGCAGGGACCCGCTGAGGTGCCAGCCAAGCAAAGCCCCAGGAGGCTGCTCCCCTCCTCACTGTGGGTCTCCACCTCCCTTCCCCTCCCTCCTTCCCTGTCCCCTCCTGGACTTTTCATAATCGGTTAAAATTGAATTTCAGTCTTGATGCTAAAAACGGCACAAATCATTAACGCATGCTGTAACTAATAATTACAAAATGGAAAAATGGATCCACCCTTCCATCAAAACTCTGAAAGTCGTCCCCTCTCCAGAAACCCTGCCCTCTGCTCTCTGAGACCCAGCAACACGTTCCCCTGCCCTGCCTTTGAGAACAGCCCCCTGACCTGCTTGCGTGGTGGGGCTGCTTCACTGGGCGCTCCTGCACAGTTTGGCTGTTTTGTTGTTTTGCTTTCTTTTGAGCTCCTACTATATATATTCTTTTGGGCCTTTCCCTCAAATTGTACCTGTAAGATTCATCTTCACTCTGGGTTTCCTTTGCTGCTATATAGTGCTCCACTGCATAAGTGTCACGGCTCCTCTCCCTGCTCCACCCACTGCCATCTTCCTCCTTTTCTTCCTTTGGGCTTTCCTACTCTTTCCCTCTTTTTTTCTTCCTTCGTCTTACCTCCTTGACTGTCTGTCCCCTGGTGTTCTGTCTGCTCCCTCTTGGAGCTCAGCATACCCTCATCGAGCATACACTTAGTCCCAGTTCCTCCACACTCCCAGGGTTCTGAAGGCTCCTCTTGAATGTTTTCTACTTCCCCCAGCTGTTGGAGTGGATAGCTGCAGCCAGAGCAGGTTCCCTGGGACACAGAGAGGTCCCTGTCCCCACATCCTGCCTCTCCTTGGTAAGAAGCTTCACCGCATGATAAACTTAAAGTTATCCCAGATGAAGTCTGGGAGCAGGCTGGAAGAGAACTGAGGGACTAGAGGGACCCTGCAGCCAAATTCAGAAGGGAGCTGGGTGTGGAGACTGCAGCCTACCCTTGCCTCAGCTCTGCCACTCAAAGTCTCATCCAGCATCCACCATGGACCTTGTGATGAGTCTCACCAAGCCACAGCAGAGGAGAGCTGCAGGTGGAGGAGTCCCTCTGGGAGTCATGGAGGGATCACTTGGGTGCCCCAGGGGCTCACCTGACACATTCCTGTCAGCCTCTCAGGTCTCAGAAGCTGCATGATGGGGTTCATATTCAGGGTAGTTAATTTTTACTGCAACCCAAGCAGATGACATTAAGGCAGCTGTGCCTTTGCTGTATAGGAGAAAGTTCCCTGGGCAGGAAGGCAAGGTAACAGGACTGGAGCCTGGGTCTGATGCAAAGTAACAGGACTGGAGCCTGGGTCTGATGCAAAGTAACAGGACTGGAGCCTGGGTCTGATGCCACCATTCGGGGTGACCTTGGGCCAGTCTCTACCTTCTCTTGGCTTCTTTACAATAGAAGGCCATAACTGGTTCCCAGTGCTCATTTCAGGCCATAGCAGTCACATATGGGGGCTTAACCGGAATCCAGCCCCCACAACCCAGCCCTGGAGCATCTGATACAGTGACTATTACGATCACAATATTAGATGACACAGAATATTTCCAGAACTTTCCACAGGCTAGGGACATGAACACTGGATGAAATGAAAGTAAAAAAATCTGTGCTTTCTGCTTGCTGAGCTGAGCACTCCACAGGGCTCCCAGTGCTGTCCAAACCACTAGGGAGTTGATGGTCACCTCTAGAAACTGGGGCACAGAGAGGTAGAGTCACTTGACTAGGGTGACAGTTAGCCAGGAAGCAGGGAAGCCAGGACCTGAAGGAGGACGTCTGGTTGCACAGTCTGGCAGCTCTGGGAAGGTTCTGTAGCAGCACTTGGCACGGAGCTGCCAGCCCTGGGCAGGGAATCAAGCATCAAGCACCCATGGCATGTCTGACTCTGAACTAAGGGTACATGTTCCAGCTCAACCCCATAACCAGTGCAAGCACTTACTGTTTCATTTATTTACTTATTTATCTTTGTGTGTGCATGTTTAAGTGTATGCACGTGGGGGTGTACACATGGGGGTGTATGTGAGTCTCATCTGTACAAGCACACTCGCGTGCACGTATCGGCCAGAGGCTGGTGTCTAATGTCATCCTCAACTGCCTTTTCTCCTTTATCCTTTTATGTGTTTGGCTGTTTTGCTTGCCCGTGTGTCTGGGCACCACATGGTACCTGTGGAGGGTAGAAGAGAGCAGTGGATCCTTTAGACCTGGAGTTACAGATGGCTGTGAGCTGTCATGTGCTGGGGACCCAACCTGGTTCTTCTGCAAGAGCAGCCAGTGCTCTTAACTGCTGAGCGGTTGCTCCAGCCCCTCTATGTAATTTCTTTGCGAGTGAGTAAAACTGGAGATTGTGGATTGACTAGGCTGCCTGGCCATTAACCCCCCAGGGATCCTCCTTTTTCAGTGCTGGGATTACGGACATACACCACTGTGCCCGGCCTTTCATAGGTGCTGGGGATACAAACCCTGGTCCTCACAGTTGTGTGGCAAACACTTTACTGAGCCATCTCTTTGGTCCTAAATATTATTATTATTATTTTAGATGGGATCTCAATAGACCAGGCTGGTCTCAAATTTACAATATAGGGGGGAAATGACTTTGACCTCCTGATCCTCTTGCCTCTGCTTCTCGAGTGCTGGACTCAACAGACAAGAGTCATCAGGCTTAATTTACCGTTATGGCTTTGGAAACTGGCACAGTGTTTGACTAGGGTTGTGCCCTTACCCTAGTGCGGGGTCAGCTCCCGAGACAGAACCTACCTCCCCAGATCACTTCCTCCACAACTTCACTCTGACTCAGTCTGGACTAACCCTAACCCTAACCCTCTGGGTCTCAAAGTGGCAGAGCTGGATGAGAGGCTGACAGTGCAAACCCAGCTTCTGTGTCTACCATCGTTCCTCCCTGGAACTGAGTCTCCTTATATGTAAAACGAAGTTTCCACATTCCTACCTATCCCCGCCACTCCCCCTGTACACCCCCTCTCAGTGCGCATGCGACCAAAGTTGGAAGGTAGGGGTTCTGCTGCCAGGAAAGGGGCCCTGAGGTTGAGTTCTATGTGCTAGTTAATAACAGCAAGTGCCACGGAGGCCTCTGGGGGTCTTACACCAAGACAGGCCTGGCTTCTGAATCCGCCAGACACTGGATTGCCCACCCCACCAATGGCCTAGGATGCTCACGGTGGTTGGGGCATTTCCCCATGAAGGCCTCCGAACCCACTGTCTGCAGCTGTGAGACACAGTCATACTGGGTGGCGCATTCCACCGAATCAAATCTGCCACAAACCCAGGACCTGACCTCAGCTCTAGAGATGACAGCAGGCAGGATGCAGCCTGAGCCAGGGCTTAGCCAGCCAGGCCCTGCCTGTCGCAGAGGAGGGAGCCCCAGGCCTGCCACCTGCTGTGCTCACAGCGGGATCAGCGCCCCAGATCTCTCTCAAAGCCAGGCTGCCACCACTGGCCTCCCGGCTCATCTCCCGCAGCTCCCTGAGGTCCTGGCGATTATGCTACTGAACATTCCGCTTTCATCTTGTCAACCTCGCAGTAAATTACAGGCCCGGGGAGGCGTGGGTCTCCTCCTTAAACAAGATTCAATTCCACTTAGCTGCCCCCCTTCCCGTCCCCCACGTGGCTCTCCGTGGCCCTCCCCCAAGCCTGCTCAGGATTTATGGCCTTTCCTTGCAGGCAGCTGGTAACCATGGCAGGCTCCTTGGGGAGGCTGCAGGCTGGAGCATCAGCAGCCCCAGGCTTCAGCTTGGCCACCGCCTACTCAACAGGGAGAGGAAAGGCCAGGATGTGGGCTTCTAGAAATTTGAGGTTGGGATAAGTGCTTACCCCTCAGTAAGTACTTCTGTCTCATACACCGAGTCTTCCCTCTGTCACTATGGCAGTTAGCATGTCCCATCTTCTTATTGACTATTGGCACAGGAGCCCTCTTTGTCCCCAGTGAATGTGTGGGCATCTTGGGTTTGGGCTGTGAGGTCAACTTAGAGAAGCACTTGGCTCTGGGGCTGCAGTCGCTGCAGTCGCTGCACCAGGGAACTTTCCAGAGCCGGTTATTGCAGTCTTGGGCCAGGACAGCCACTGCAGATCTCAGCTCCTGCTCACAGTCCTCCAGCGACCAGGAGATCACTGGGGACGAAAGCATTTTCTCTAATGATTAGCACAGTTACCTAATAATGGACCAGGCCCTGCTGCCCCTCGCTGACACTATTTCAGCATTTAAGGCCCTTTGCCTTCTGACTGCACATGGCCTTGTTCAATCCAGGTTTTCTCCACTTAGTCCTGGGGGGATTCCTCTCTCTTGCTTCACTCCCAACCCCTTACCTTCAACCCTCCCCACCTCTGCCCTGCTTTTATTGCATCCCAGAAGATCAGAATTGGAAACTTACCACTGCTCTCACTTTCCTGATGGAAATGGAGAGGCTCAGGGTAAGGTGACAATGGGGTCAGATCTGCCAATGAAGAGCCTCTGAAAGGGTGGCATCCACTGGTTTGCTACCATGGCTCTAAGCATCTTACACTATATCTCACCCAGCATCCGGAGGCATTCCCTGCTTCTGTTGCCATGGATATGAAGCACAGAGAGGTCAAATGATTTACTCAAGATCACACAGCCTGATGCTTGAGTCACACTTCTCCCCTGGGGCCACATGGCCCATGCCACCTGTTCTACATGCCAGGGAGAAGCAAGAAAGGATGCCATGCCAGGGGAGATGGCCTCTTTCCTCCTGGGGCCTGGTCTGAGTTCAGTGCTCCCTCATCCAGACTCTGCCTTCAAGGGACTGTCCCTTTCCATCCACACTCTTGGGGCCTTCCAGGCTTATAACTTCCTATTATACAGCAACTTTAGACCTCTGTAGGGCAAGGCCAGGGTCCAGTCTATCTCTTAAATGGAGTCTGACCTGAGTATCAGCTCAATCCAGCCTGTTTACACACAAGTTCCTGTGGTCTTCTGAATGAGGTGATCTTTGAACTGTCCTGGAAGTCTATGTAGGAGCTCAGCATGGAGAGGCCTGGGAAAGGAATTATTGGCAGAGGGAATGGCCTGTGTGAAGTCTTGGGGAGGCTGTATCAGCCCAAGGAAGGCTGAGAGGGGGAGATGTGGCTAGATTGAGTGCCTTGCTGGGGGACTAGGTTTCATCACAGAGCTGGGAAACTCTCTCACTGACCAGCATGTGTCCCAAACAGGTAGGCAAAGGGAAGGGTGCTACTACTGGGTCCCATGGCCGCAGGTTGGATGCTTGGAGTTGCAGGTTGCAATCCAGTTTGGTCCAGTGACCCCCCTAGACTGTGAGTCAGGTCCCATCTGGGGCGACAGATAGACAATGCTGGTGTCTGGCCTGAGGGCTGTTCCTCCATTTCCTGTCCTGACATGCTACGGAGCTGGCAGATAAGGAATCTTCTTCCCTAATCTCCCTGTTCAGGCTGGAATGGGACAGCAAACCAAGCCTGGCACTCCAGGCTTAATCCTCTCCTTCCTGCATTTAAAGCTGTGGATGACAGCCACGGGTTTTGGTAGTCCTCTCCAGAGGTTGCTGTTGGTGGCAAGGCAACTCACACACAGGTTTCTGCTGTTAGGGCTGCCTGAGATGCATGGGGAGCCCCCAGATTTGCTCATTGTTATAGAGATGGTAGGGGTGGGGCTGGTGGGGTCCATAGGGGAGTCATACTTGGACTGGCCTGGGTCCCCAGCTTTGCTCCTGCCAGCTGTGTGGCCTAAGGAAAGCCACTTCCCTCTCTGAGCTTCAGTGCTCTTGTATGCAAAATGGTGAAAATAAATCCTCCAAAGATTTTTTTCTTTTAAAGCTTGAGCAGTTGATGAACACAAAAGTAATTCTCTGGAAAGTGAAGTGCCAGAACCAGGTGAGCTGTGACTATTATTTTCCACAGGCGAGAGGGGATCAGAGTCTGAGAGTGAAAGGGAAGCACAGGAGCTGCTGTAGGGGGGTGGGGGTTCACCTCCAGTTCTGAGCCCCTGGGGGTCCCCCTTTGAGTCTCCACTCAGGAGTTCCCACCTATCACCTGGCAATGCGAATGCACCATAGAGGTGATACCTGTCCACCTGTGTCCTTGTCTCTGCCCTTGCCTGTCTGCCCTCATGTCCAAGGACAGTCACCTGTTCCTGATCTTGTGGCAAACTGGACACTCTGGCTTCTTTTCCCTGTGGCTACCTGTGAAGATGGTAGGTCCCCTCTGGAACACACAATGAAACCCTGACCCCAGTACAAGGCTCTCTAAATTTCTTTACATTTTATTTATTTATCAATATGGGTGTATTGCTCTCTCTGTGTGTGTGTGTTCACAAATACACTCATGCCATAGTGTATATGTGGAGGCCAGAGGACAATTTGAGGGAATCAGCTCTCTCCTCCCATCTTGTGGATTGCAGGGATCAAACCCAGGGTTGTCAGGCTTGGCTGTCAGCAACTCCACACACTGAGGCCCCTAGTATGAGCTTTGAAGAGGTGAGACAATATGGGACCTGTAAGAGCTGTTCTGTCTGACCTCGTGATCGGGCTGATGGATCTGTGTGATTTCCAGCTTAATGGAGCTGATGGCCATCTTCACTGTCCACTTAACTGGACTTCAGAGTCACCTGGGAGACACACCTATGAAGGTGGTGCCCGAGAGGACTCATGGAGGAGGGAACATCATCAATGTGGGTGACACCACTTCCAGTGTTCTGGGGTCCAGACTGAATTAAAAAGGAGAAGGGGAAGATGCTGCAGTGGCACAATCAGTTAACTCGCATCACTTATAAAGGGAAAGTCAGATGGGCCCAGCCATTCCTCTCTCTCTGCTTTCTGATTCCCAGAGGAGTGATCAAGCAGCTGCCTGTCTGTCTGGCTCCACAGAGACACCACCCTGAAGCGTACCCACCAATGGGCTGTGTCTCCCCAAACTGTGAGCCAAAATAAACCTATCCTCCCGGAAATTGCTTTGGGTCAGGTATTTGGACACAGCTATGGGAAAGACAATGGATACAGTCGTTCCTGGGTTATCTGAGACCGAATCTGCCTCAGGGTTGTTTTGGTTAGGCCTCTCATGTGCCATCTCCCTCCGTGATGCCCCGAGCCACCCTGGGATCTGAAGGCCAGCAATAGCAGCCCCTTTACCTTGGACCAGAACAGAAGCCAAAGAAATCTCTATCCCTTCCATCTCCTAGCAAACCCCTTGCTTTGTCTTCACCTCACTAATGGGTTCCTGAACATTAGCTGCCTAGTTAGAAGATTCTAGTTGTTAAGAACTAAGCACACATCTCCCTGCACAAACCACTTCCCTTGGCTAGAGAATTCAGCAGGTTGGCGAGACCTCTGTCTCCTTGCCTCACAATCCATGCCCTTTTCAACCCATTGAGAGGGTGTTCACTCTCAACATGCTGAGGTCATCAATGAGCGCCATGCCACCCAGCCCAGCTATTGTCCCCAGAATTCATGTTCCTCATCCTCAGTGATATTTGGAAACCTTACTGAATGGCTGGCACTGGTCACCTTTCTCATCCTGCCTCTGGCTCTCCTTCGACACCATAGCCTCTTTAGTCTGCACTGAAACTCTTCCCTCACTCCTGGGCAAGCCTACTCACACAGACAGCCTCAGTTACTCTCAACACCACAGATGGTTGCCAACCTTAGAGTTCCTGGTCCTGATCTGTCCTCTGAATTTAAATGTGGGATTCATGCCCACCTCACTTAGATGGCTCTGCTAAGCCTCATTGCTGGCAAGCTCAAAGCCACCTCACTGAATGGCCCCAATATGTGTCCAGTGGTCCAAACCAGAAGGCTGGGAGCCCTTCTTGGCAGGAGTACTCACTCTCTCTCCTGAACATTCCTCTACCTGACCACCTTTGCCTCCACTTCAGTTCCAACCAGAGATCCAGGGTGACCCTTGGGCTGCTATGGCTTCACAGTGGAGAGTGACAACATTTAGCCAGAAGGAGGAAATCGAGAAACAGAGGCTGGGGTGGGAGCAAGCATATGGGTGGGCTATGCCTGACACGTTCCTGAGACGTGCCTACAGAGACAGATAGCAGGCAAGAAACAATTTGGAAAGATCTCCAAGGACAAGCCCTGACTGGAGATATAAATCAGAGTGTCCTCAGCTTGCAGGCGACATTTAATGCTGAGGGGATACTGAGGTCACAGAGGAGAGACAGAACAAGCTCAGGGTACCGCCAAGTAAGCAAGGAAGCACAGAGAGGGTGAGGCGGAGAGGGGAGGAAGCAAAGGGCTGTGAGGGTCGTCCAAAACACTGAGTCATGGGGTTGACAAGAGACCAGATAGCAAAGCTGCTGAGAGACAGGGAAATGGAGGCACAGCAGCATTGTGGTTGTGACTGTCCTGGAGAAGCATGTGGTCTGCCTTCCCTGTGGACTATGTTTCCAGAGAGGCAAGGGTGTCGTGTTGTGCCCTCTGCTGAGCTCATTCTGCATTGTTCTCTGACATGTCTGGTTATCTTCTACTATGTGTTGACCCTCACGGTTTAGTTTATATCTTAAGAGGAACAGTGATATCTCTCTTTAAAAAAAAAAAAAAACCACTTGCATTTGGCTGTAGATTCTACTTTAAAACGTAAAGCCCTGGGTTCCCTGGATGGCTAAGTGGCTCGGGTGAGTCCTAGCTCCTTCCTTCTGCTTCATTGTGCCCTAAGGGCTCTTGAGAGTCTGGGGAGTGTCTGTGGCCTGTCCGTCTCCTCATTCAGACCATCAACTTGGACTTCCATTCCCCTTATGCTGTGAGATCATTAAAAATGGAATTTGCCTTTTCTGGAATTAGCCAATGTCCTGAGGGCAAATGCCGCTTCTCTCCTCTCTAACGTCCTGGCTTTCTGTTTTCCCTCCAGTTTTGACCTAATAATTCCTGGTAATTCCTTACAAAGGGCTCGCTTGTCAGCTCTTTGATGCTTTAATAAGATGATTTTTGTGTTTTATCCAGCACTATTAGCTCCTTTTAGCTGAAGGGTTTGTCCCCAAACCTCAGCACCCTGTCTCTGAGCACAGAGATGGCTAATCTCTAAGGCTTGGGCACAACATGTAGCATATTTTAATGGACTCATAAATATGTTGCTCTGGATATGCAGCTCAGTGAATAGCATGCTTGCCTAGCATACTAGAAACCCTGGGTTTGATCCTTAGCACTGTATACAGGAGACATGGGGGTGCGTCCCTGTGATCCCAGCAGCACTCTGGAGGAGGAAGCAGGGGGATCAGGAGAACAAGGTCATCCTCAGTCACTTGCTGAGTTCAAGGCCAGCCTGGGGTACATGAGACCTTATCTCAAAAACAAGCTTGAAGGTCCTTTAGAGGTTCACATGTTTGAACATTTGGTCCCTAGCTCATAGGACTTCAGAAAAGCTCTGTAGCCTTTAGGGGGAGGTGTGAGCTAGAGGGAATAGGTCTGGGGGTGGGGGTCAGACCTTGAGAGTTATAGCTCAGCCTGGACTAAATGAGACCCTGTCTCAAAAAATAAGTAAAATAACTATTTGTTGATTGAACGAAGGACATAAAGCTAGATCTGCAGCATCCCCACTCCTTGAAGGCACTTCTCATGATGCTCAGCTGAGATTCCAACAGAGATGGTGAGTGGTGAGAGGCAGGGCTGTGAGCTGGGAGGGAAGGGGCACTGGCAGGCAGTGGTAGCAGGAAGTACTAGGGGAGCACACAGATAGAGCTGCCTCCTGGCAGAAGAGCCATTCACTGGGCTGGAAGGAAGTCTCATAGGAAGTGGACCACGCACGGAAGCCAAAGCCTGCACTGAGGCTAGTTATGTGGGAGGAATGTAGAAGCTATGAGTGAGCAGACAAGCCGGGACCATCCAGGAAAAGGAGTCTTGGGGACTGGGTGAATGCAGTAGCAGAGTCCAGTCAGGGCAGCTCCCTGCTGCCACTGGCAGGAGGGAGGAGGAAGCAGCCTGTTGGAATGCAGGCATGGTAATTGCTACAGAGGAGCGGTCCCTTCCATTTGAAAAGCTTTTGGCTCTGCGTTTTCTTTGGTCCCAGTTTCAAAGGAATTTTAATTGCAAAGAAAATTTTGTCATCTCCCTGGGGGGAGAAGGGCTCCACAGCTTCGAATGGTCCGTGCCTGATGCGCCTGCTTCTCCAAACTGGAGGTTTTCACGCTTTGGCTGCGTGGAAGCTGTCTGGGGATTGGTCCTAGTGGGGGAGGGGTGTGTGTGAGGCAGGCCTCTCTGCTCCTTTCCAGGGTTGGAAAAACTGAGTTTGAAGCCTGGGGTGGCCTGGACCAGGTCCACCACGAGGCCTTTAGTGCTAGTCTAAGCACCTGTGCCAGGCTCACTCCGCTCTCCACTTGGCATGTTTGTTTAATCATGTTAATAAGCCTAGGGAGGGTGGCATCCATACACTCATTTTGGAGAAAGCTCCACATGGTGGCCCATTTGAAAGCAGGGTCTTAAAAAGTTCAACATGAATTTAGCATAGCATCCAGCCATTCCATGCCAAAGTACCTACAGCAGAGACAAGGGAACGAATGTCCACACAGAGACAGGGCAGCACTGATCAGCCAAGGAGTGGGAGCACACCCATGCCTCTGTAATGGTGAGGGGTGTGGGTATGGTGGCCAACGAGGTCTGTCCCCACAGAGGGACTCTCTGAGCGCCCACATCTCCGCCGCTCAGCTTCATGAAGGAAGAAAAGCCAAAAGAACAAATCTGTGCCAATTGTGGGCCTTCCTTTCTAGAAATGCCCAGAAAGACAACTCCACAGAGACAGAAAGCAGATTGGTGTTGCTTGGGACTGGTAATGGGGGAGGGGCTGATGTGACAGGCAGGAAGGAGTCAGAGAGACATCCTGATGGATGGCAGTGGTAGGTGCCGGAGAGTAATTTACTGGACATCATTACGTGTGCACTTACAATGGATGAATTTTATAGTATGTAAATTAGACTCAGTAAAGCTGTCAGGGGAGAATGGCCCTGTTTCTTTCAGAATCAAAGACAGAATGTCTACAAGGCCCTACATGATCTGCTCTTTGACCTTTGTGACCACAGCCCCACCTCTTCTCTCCTCCCTCCTCTTGCCAGCCTGCTGACTTCGTTCCCACTTAAGGATCTTGACCTTGTCCATTCCTCTGGCTGGAAGATCTTCCCTCAGTATCTGCACTATCCCAATGCAACACCCCACCCCCCACTCTTGAACACCCTTGTCCAAATATCACCTTTCAGGGAAGTAATCCAGACACTCTAAGAATAACAGCCCGTCTCTCTCCAAGTCCTCAATACACTCACTCTTTTCTGTATTTAATACAGCCCTGATCACCTTCTGGCCTGTCCTATATTCCTATATTTGCTGTGCTTTTGTGTGTGTGTGTGTGTGTGTGTGTGTGATGTGTATGCAATCGGGTGTCTAAGGAAGCCAGAAGAGGACCTCAGATCCCTTAGATCTCGAGGTGCAGGTGATCTTGAGGTGCTGGGAACTGAACTCCCGTCCTCTGGAATAGCTGCAAGCGCTCTTAACTTATGAGCCCTCTCTGCAGCCCCTTTGCTGTGATTTTTGTATGCCTTGCTCCTCCTCCATAGTACATTGTGTCACTGGGATAGGAATCCTTGTTGGGTTTGTTCCACTCACATGCCCTTAGGACACAGAAGAGTCTCTACTGCAGAAATGTGACCAACAAATATTTGTTCAGTGTCACAAGAGACACTGAGTTCTGTCTGTGCAAGAAGCTGAACACATGGGCATTGTGTGGATGAATATTTTACCCCTAGAGGAACTGCCTGTTAGAAGAGGGACGGTGGCAAGAGAGAAATCAACAACAAAACAGCAGAGTGGAAGGGCCCACTCCCTTGGAAATTAGGGCGGGCTAACTGCGACCAGAACTGCTCTGAGAGTAGGAGGTAAGAAGCCCTCTTGGGGCTGGAGAGATGGCTCAGCGGTTAAGAGCACTGGCTGCTCTTCCAGAGGTCATGAGTTCAATTCCCAGCAACCACATGGTGGCTCACAACCATCCATAATGAAATCTGGTGCCCTCTTCTGGCCTGCAGATATACCTGCAGACAGAACACTGTATACATAATAAATAAATCTAAAAAAAAAAAAAAAAAGAAGCCCTCTTGGAGAGGGCCATCTGTGGGATGTGCGAACTGGACTGAGAGAGAAAGGAAGGGGGTTCGGGGCCGAGTAAAGAGCATGTGCAAAGGCCAAGGGCAAGCGGGAAAGTATCATCTGGTTTAGGGAAATGTGAAATACCTGTTCAAGTTAAAATAAGCAGGACGTGAGGTGATGAAATGTCACTGGTGGAGTGGCTGCTGCCAGTCTACAGAGGGTCTCAGCACCCTGTAATATGTCGCATCAACAAGGTGCCAGTGCAAAGGTGTCACCTGCATACCCGTGGGTGGCCTTGATTGCGTGTCTCAGCCCCACCCCCACCCCAGCAAGGGTATGCTGGGCTTTAGCCACACACTGGTGATCTCTGGAGGGCCCCAACAGGGGAGTGATGGTGATTAGATTTTCCTCTTAAAAGATCACTGCAGCTGTCAAAGAGGGGCCCTGAGAAGGGGCCGGAGTTGATCCAGGAAGACTGGGTGGGATGCTATTAAGCCAGCCTGGCTGGGAAAACTGACAGTTGCTGTGATGGATCTGACGTGGGAGGCTGGAGTAAGGAGGGATTGTGGGTAATGGCACAGCCACCGTCAGCACTGAGCAGGGTCCACGTGCTCAGAAGGGCAGCTATGGGAGCTGGACGGGGGTTGTCTCTTTCAGGCCTCACACCCGGAACACCCTGGGAGGAAGGGCCATTGTCTCCTCTATTTTGTATTTTAAAAGCTTTATCTTATTTTTAATTATCAGTGTCTGTGTAGAAGGGTGTGTGCATATGTGCGCAAGAGCCCAAAGAGGTCAGAGGCATTGGATCCCCCTGGACCTGGAGTTACAGAGACTGTGAGCTGGGGTCCAAACTCTATCCCCTACAAGAGCAGTACATGCTCTTCACCACTGGGCCATCCCCCCCAGCCCCCAGCCCCTCCACTTTACAGATAAAGGAGTGGAGCCCCAGACTTGAGTGGTGTACCCAGGACTCAAATCTGATGATCAGAGGAGACACAAAGGGTCCCTGTCGGGATTCTACGCTGGCTGGGGAGCCAGTGTCCAGATAGGGAGGTGTGGACAACTCCCCTCCCAAGACAATCAGAGAGAGAGAGAGAAAGAGAGGAAGAGAGAGAGACAGAGACAGAGATAGAGAGAGAGAGAGAGAGAGAGAGAGAGAGAGAGAGAGAGAGAGATCAAGTAAAACTCAGAAGAAATTATAGCCTGCAGGAAAGGATTTGGACCTGGACCCCTACAGACACTGTCCAACAGCAGCCAGGATGGCTTTGGGCCAGTATGGGGAGGGGGCGGGGAGGGGGGGAGAGGAGTCCAGCTCTGGCCTCAGATTGAAAGGTGGTTGATGTCCAAAACAGGCTGCGAGAAAGATCCCTGTAGAGCAGTGGTTCTCAACCTTCCTAATGCCACCACCCTTTAACACAGTTTCTCATGCTTGTGGTGACCCTCCACCATAAAATCATTTTCAATACTATTTCATAACCTTAAATTTGCTACTGTTGTAAATATTAGCGTTTTCCAATGGTCTTAGATGACCCCTCTCCAAGGAGTCACAACCCACAGGTTGAGAATCATCCATGTAGAGGAAGTAGAAAGTCCAGACAAGAATGTTGGCAAGTGAATGGAGGGCTGTTAACAGGTGTCACCTCTGCCTGGATGGGGTGCTACCCATCCTTCTGTCCCTCCTCTCTGTATAGAAAGAGCCGGCATGCTATGTGTGGTGCACAGAGCACATCTATGCGCCATGAAACATATCAAGGAGAGAATTACAAGTTGGTGGAACTTAAAGTCATTTCTATTTGTTTTCCTCTTTATGCTTGTTTGTGTATTTTTAAAAACTAATAAGTGTTAAACAGACGAAGGGCTGGTAGAGGGCGTGATAAGGACGATGACAGAGAAGTGGGTAAAAGGGAGGAAGAAGGGAGGGGAGAGAAAAGTAGAGAGCAGAGGGAGGTTCCAGGTGAGGGGAGAAAAGATCTGAGGTGAGGAATGACCTTCCTCGATTGCAGGAGGAGGGAGGCTGGTGACCTTGGAAGAGTTGTGATGAGGATGGAGGGGCGGGCGACAGCAGATGGCAGTGGGCTGACTGAGCAGTGAGTGGGAGAGAAAAACAAGACAACTTAGTAATCCAAGCTTTGTGGGAAGGAGGGAGAGGGGGGTTGTAGCTGAAGAGGACTTTGGGGCCCAGAAAGAGGAGGGAGAGGAGTGCTCAGTGTGCAGGAGACCCAGGTGGGAGGCACTGGCCAAGGGCACAGGTGGCAAGCAAGAGCAGAAGGGAGAATTGGAGGGGTTCAGGATGCTGGGAACAGGGCTCCTGAGGCTCTCTGGGGACCATCTTCCAGATCCTCCCTCTTGGGAGTGGCCTGAGAACTGCTTGTGTAGAGGAAGCAGAAAGCCTACACAAGAATGCTGGTGAGTGAACCTCTGACCTCAGCCCATGTCTCTAGGTCCTTCTCTCAATTCCTTGGGCCACGGATGGGGGATCCAGGTGGCTGCCTGATGCTGCAGATCCATTCACAGACCGTGACCTTTGGTGACCTCCACACACCCACTCGACTCAGCTTGTTTTCTTAGAGGCTCTTGTCTTTAACTCTCTGGAGTGGAAAAAGAAGTGACTGCTGGGGGAAGGGGTAGCCAAGGGCTGGGCTGGGCCAGGTCCTAATCTGTTCCCTGTGCCTTTTGGCAGGAAGTAGACCCTGCAGCTCCCCTGGGGCTCAGCATTCACTGTTGTCTGAAACCTGGGCAAATGGACTAGACATGTAGCTCAGCTGGTAGAGTTAGAGTATATACAGCCCTGGCTTTGATCCCCAGTACTGCATAGACCAGGTGTGGTGGCTCACACCTATAATCGGTACTAGAAAGGTAGAGGCAGAAAAACCAGGAGTTCAAGGTCACCCTCAATTACCTATGTAGTAAATTCGAGGTTAATGCGGGCTACATACGACCCAGTCTCAAAAGCAGTCTCAAAGTCAATCTGTCAGGCCATCAAAATGATCAGTGGGTAAAGGCATTTGCTACCCAGCCTGAAGACCTGAGTTTAATGCCCAGGACCCACATGGTGGAAGCGGAGAACCAATCCAGTAAGTTGTCCTCTGACCTCCACACAAATGCCATGGCATATGTGCCACCTCCATCCCTACCCCAAAGGGAAATACACAAAGTCATCTTCCAGAGCCTAAAGAAAGTGGCATGTGTTGGCAACTTGAACACAGATGACAACCAAAGACAATGGTCCCCAAAGTACTATGGACAAGAAGGGGAAAGGAAAACATACCCTTTGTAGGTGGGATAGTGGGTGGACAGAGGATAGAGCCCAGTCCTCATGAGGACCTCGATGCCACTGAGATAGAAGAGTTAAATATCCCAACACAGATAGCTTTCAAAACATCGTTGGAAGAGAAAAAGCAAATTGCACGGTGCTACACCCAGAATGAATGCATTTACATTAGGAAACGTAAAACAATGCTACTTATATGCTGTGGGTGCGCAGAACGCATGCTGAAGTCTAAAAATGGCACAGGATGACACACAAGCTTGTCACAGCCCCAGCTCCTGGGGACGAAGCCAGCCTGGGAAGTGATGAGGAAGGGGCCAAGTTGCTTCTTGTCTCCTATCCTCAGTGTGGATTCATGCTTCCTCCCCACTTTTCTTTCTTTCTTTGGTGTTTTGAGACAGGGTCTTGCTATATAGCCTGGAACTACGAATGATCCTTCAGTCTCAGTGTTCCAAGTGCTCTGGTCATAACTATATGCCACCATGCCTGATTGGAGCTATGTATTTCTTATACATGAAAAAAAAAAACTTCAGCATTTATTTATTTCAGTGTGCATGTGTGTGTATGCATGTGAGTGATTGCATGGCCAATATGTGGAAGTCAGAAGATACGTGACAGGAGTCCTTTCTCTCCTTCTACAGTGTAAGTCCCAGGATTGGAGCTGGGTGGTCAGGTTTGGTGGCAAGTGCCTTTACCCACTGGGTCATCTTGCCAGCCCCATTCCTCAAAAATTTGAGGGACACAGAATAATCTCTGATTGAGGAGGAATTGGGGGCACAGAGAAACAAACTGAATTTCCCTGGGGACAAGCTGAGACTTCATACCTGGGGCTGTCCCTTTCCTTATCTGGGCCACTCTATTGCCCAAGTTGGAGGGAAAAGGCCTTCTAAGCTGTTTGGAGTTCTCTCACCCCTTTGTCTTTGGGATAACAGTGGTCAGAGTGACATTTTCTGAGTTGCTTCTTGGGAGACCTGTGGTCCTTAAGCAGAAGTCCCATGATCCTCCTTGTCTAGCCTCAAGCATCTCCACTGCATGGTCTAGGGGCTGCCTTCTCTCTCAGGAGGATAAAGGAATGTCTTGTGCAGGCAGTGAGGTGCTGAGCATAGACTTTGTAGTGCGGCTTTGGAGAGATGGAGAGTTGAGTCTCAGCCCTGTCACTTACTAGAAAGTGCTCCTGGCCTAAGAGAATAGCCCAATGTGCAGATTTCTGGGAGCACAGGGTCCGTGGTGAGCTCTCCCTCCCCTCTTACTCCTTGGCCTGGCTCTACTTCCTGCTCCTTTCTTTTTTCAAACTCCTCCAACAGTAAGCAGGAACAGATCGCCCAGGCAGAATTTGACTCACACCTGATCCCTGAGCCAATTACAGTGGCTTCCACGAAGCTGGTGCTCAGGCTAGTTCATGATTTCGCTTCTGAAATCTATGGTGCTAGATTTACCAATGCCCACTAAAGCCATCAGACTCACCCAGGAGGGAGGGTGGCACCTGGGGTCAGATCTTTGTGGGGTCATCTTTTTTGTTTGCATCTGTTTTTACTTTGAGGGTCTGGCTAGGCAGCTATGGCTAGCTTAGAATTTGCTGCATAAAATAGATTGACCTTGAACTTCTGGTGATCGTCCTGGCTCTGTTTCCTGAGTCCTGGAGTTATAGCCTGCACCACCATGCCAGGTCCCTGAGGCCATCTTCAACTCTACCTTGAAGACAGTCAGGAACCATCGAAGACTGCACAAAGGGAATGACAGGACATTGCCAAGCTTGACGACTTAGGTTTGATCCCCAGCATCCCCACAGTAGAAGGAGACAACACTCTCCCTCAGGATGTCCTCTGACCTGTGGACACAAATGTGCCCACACACATAAACAAACAAACAAATTTTTTTTTTAAAACTGATTATTTTTTTTAAAGATTTATTTTATTTATTTTATGCATGTGTGCTCTATCTGCATGTACACCTGCATTCCAGAAGAGGGCACCAGATCACATTGTGGATGGTTGTGAGCCACCATGTGGTTGCTGGGAATTGAACTCAGGACCTTTGGAAGAACACTAGGCAGTGCTCTTAACCGCTGAGCCATCTCTCCAGCCCACAAACAAATGTTTAAAAGAATTTTTTTTAACACATTGGGTGGAGTGTGGCTTTAAGACAATGCTAAAGCAAAGAGATCATGAGCAGAAACATGGTGACAGTTTGGGTGACAACAGGGTCAGTCCTGAGTGCTAGTCTTCTGAGCTAGCTGGAGGAGGTCAGGGGACTCTACGGTGACTGGGTGGAACCTCTTCTTAAATTTATGGAGATGCTATGTCGTACAGGCTGGCTTTAAACATATGGCAATCCTCCTGCCTCAGCCTTCCTGGTGCTGGGATTACAGGTACGTGCCACCATACCTGATGAGTCACTAATATATTTAGGCATTAGAAGAAACTATGTGTATAAAAATATATTTTTGTGTCAGGCAGTGGTGACGCAACCTTTCATCCCAGCACTCGGGAGGCAGAAGTGGCAGGCAGATCTCTGAGTTCAAGGCCAGCCTGGTTTACAGAGTGAGTTCCAGGTCAGGGCTACATAGAGAAAGTCTGTCTTGAAAAACCAGGAAAAAACAAAAAAACAAAAAACAAAAAACCCAATATGCTTTTGTCACCAGGTGTGGTGCCTTTAATCCCCACTCTTTGGAGGTATAGACAGGTGGATTTACATACTATGTATCTAAGATTACATGATAATAGAGAGACTGTGTCTCAAAAAGATAAATAATAAATAAAATAATAAAAAATTTAAAAAGAATGTTTTGTAAGGAAAACAAAGGTTCCCTTTGCCCAGTTGGCTGCTGTGACTGTGACAGCCTTTCTCAGGTTGTGACTCTCTGTACCTTTGTATTCAGACAGCATTGACACGGGTCTCCAGTAAATTCCCAGCTCACCTGAGTCACTTGGCAGAAACAAGTTTTTATGTCAATTCACAAACCCGACCTATGTAAGCCCTCCGACAAACAGTGCGGGTTATTGCAAAGGCAGGTAGCCAACGAGGGAAGCGGTCAGCATCCCTTTCTCTTGTTTGTCACAGACACATCTGCCGACCTACACTTGGCATTCAGGGTAAGATCACGCATGCCCAAAACTTCCCTCTCCAGGGAGAAGCAGGAAGGGCAGGTGGACTATTGTTGAGATGGGAGAGGAGGTGACCACTTACAATCAAATAACAGCTCCTGTTTTCTCTGTTGCCTGTGTGCCTCTGCCCGTCTGTGACGTGGGGGCCAAGCTGCAGACACCTTCTGCAGATGAGCAAGTTTAGATCAAGATGCCGAAGCCCACACTGCTGACTTTAGGCCTTCTCCAGCACCAGGGTGCACTGGCCACCCTGGTCATTGGATTCCAACAATACCACCATATTTTTTTTATCCTCAAAGACATTACACACTGATGATTTAATGATGCAGCTTCATTTATTCATGTAAAACCATGTTATTGACAGCCTACTCTGTGCCTGGCAAAAGCAGTGGAGAGGCGAGGGTGGGGCACAGAAGTGGGCACTGCCAAAAACCCAGGCTTTGCCCAGGAGCAGATTAGCCTGTTGGGTGCCAAGTGACACCAGGGACAGAGGGGTGTATAAAGACTGGGCGGAGGTGGGGGAGGGTCAGAAGTCCACCAGAGCAGGGAAGGAGTCTCGCTTTCTTATTTATTACCTCTGGGCTCTCAAATGCACAGCTACCAGGCACAAGTGACAAAATAAAAAGGGAAAGGAAAAAATGCCAGCTACAGCCCGAATAAAATCAGGGCAAACAGAATAAAACCTGACAGCCAAGTATAAATAAATATTCGTAAAAGAGTTAAAGGACAGATTAAAATAAAAACACCACATGCAATTCTTACCCCTTGACAAATGCAGTGCGAATTGGGTTCTTTTAATCAAATGTTTGGCAGGTGTATGAATTATTTATAATTCAATATCAGATGGTTAAATGGAAAATGGAAGATGTTCTCGTGGTCTTCTCAGAGCTTATCCACTTCCCCGGGTGAGTTTCCCCACCCTGAGGAAGAGAGAGGGGACTGGGTGGGAGCCGGGAGCGCACCCCTCTCCCACACCAGGTGTGGGGACTGAGCCCGGGATCCCTGCCCACTGCTGGGCATCACTGCTGGTCAAGCCACTCCCCAATCACAAGCCCTGAAGCTCAGAGTCCCAATCTGGAGGGTGGCCCTTCCACACTGCAGGTAGGAGTAGGGGGTACCTGGCTAGGTGCAAGAGAGCTGGGGTGCAGAGGTGTGGGGATTGCTTTTGAGGGTTGTCCAGACTCGGCTAAGTGCTCCTGCCCAACTTTGCCCTTCCTGGGCCCTCCTCCCTTAAGCAGGATTCTCCATTACTCTTTTACTTTTCCAAGTCACATTCTGTTGAGAGTGCAATGCAGCATGTGGCTCTCCTCACACCAGGCCACCGAAAGAAGCAGATAAAGAGGCTCAGAGGCAAGCCGGGTGTCTCTCCAGGTGATCTGGGGGCACCAAACCCAGTGCGATCTGGCCTCCTTACCTAACCTCTCTGATCCTCCGCTTTGCCATCTGTGTACTGGGCCAATGACAACACTGCCTTGAAAACGACTCATGAGGATCAAGGGGGAGGAGTCACCAGGTGAACAGAGCCTGCCCTCTATACTGTAGTTATTATGGCTACAGGACATTCCACCCATTTGACAGATGAAGAGACTGAGGCCTGGAAAGGTGGGGCAACTTGCTCACAATAACTCAGAGTGTGAGCAACTGAGAACCCAGGCCTCTAGGAGCACAACAGACTAGGTGTGACTGGTTCCTGTCTGCCCCTGTCCTGGTACCCACCCATACCTGAGTCTGACCTGCTTCCCTCCCTATGCCTAGAGTCCTAGGCAGCCACTTTACATAGAGTCAGAATTGTGGGATGACCTGTTCTGTGTCCTGCCTCTCTCAGTCACAAGCACACGCAAATACATTCTAGCA
The DNA here is from genome assembly GCA_907164525.1 of Lophiomys imhausi. Lineage (NCBI taxonomy): Eukaryota > Metazoa > Chordata > Mammalia > Rodentia > Muridae > Lophiomys > Lophiomys imhausi. The sequence continues at coordinate 658,020 of CAJQZJ010032083.1, forward strand.
CCCTGCAAGCAAAGGCAGGCACTGAAGATCCAGGGTTGACGGACTCCCTGGAGCAGCAGACGAATGAACTCACAAACGGCTGTCAGAAAAGTGGGAGAAGGAAGGCAATTAGTCCCTTTAATGCCGATTTCAGACTAATCTTTCACACTTAAGAAAATTGTTCCAATGATTTTCTTATTTTCAGGGGAGCTCGTTAAGTAAGAATTAGAAAAATAGATACAGGAGGAGAGATAAGAAAATGGATTTTGTAATGACAAGCTGCCTAAACATGCTGAGAGGGGGCTAGCTAGACCAGGATAGAGTGATGGATCTAGGTCCTCCTTGGTGTGTGAGAGTGTTCCAGAACCCCAGGGGAGGGCAAAGATCTGGAAGATAGGGATATAGGATCAGATGCCTCATCCGGGGCCTCTGCTGAGCAGATGTTCCATGGGATTCTGGTTGTGAGTGGCATGTTTCACATCCAGACCATGTCTCAGCTTCCTGTGTCCAAACTCTGCAGGAAACAGGTCTATGATACAATGGCCTTCACCATCTACACAGCTAAGTCCTTGCCAGTCTTGGAGCTCAATAGAAATTTTGGCTTGGCCACCTACTGAATCCTCTGGGAAACTTTATTGAATGGCTACTGTATGCATGTTACTGTACTGGGGGCTCTCCATCCACTAGACCCACTGTCCCCTAAAATCCAAGTGCAGACACAAAGCCTGTCTCCAGCCAGCCCCATTGGCTGTTTCACGTGTCATCTGCTTCCACTGGTGGATACCTCTGCTGGGTGGCTGTTAAATGTCTTGGACACTTGGTTGTGTGACTTGCCAAGGCCACAGGACTGGAAGCTGAAGATGGAAGCTGTGGTTTCTATCTTTCTGCCACCTCTGTGTATCCAGTCCTGCAAAAGGAGACTGACCCTGGGTGATCAGGGACCAGATGGCTCTGTGTGTCCTCTGTAGAAACAGAGCATTTCTGATGAAGGAGGGCCCACTGGGCAGGCATCCGCCTCAGGACAACAGAAGCCATTTCCCCATCTCTCTACCCTGCCCTACTCCTGTCTTCCTATCTTTGTCTGGATTACACCTTCCTCCACTTGGACACTTTACCACCCCTGATCATGCCTAGTCTTCAGCTTTCTCATTCACCTCAGAACCTAGGAGGGACCCTTGGTCTCTCTGTGTGAGGCAGCAGTGCACTCTGGGAAGCTCATCTCTGTGTGGCCCCTGACTATCCTGTCTGTGGACCAGGTAAGTGACATTTACAGAAACGCCTGGTATTTGGTTCTAACAAAAAGAAAGTTCTCCCTAGAGGCTAAAGGAGATGTGGCATTCCTTTTCTGGCCACTGACTAGCTGGCACGTTCAAGTCATTGGCCATAGCTCTGTATACAGTGCAAACCTCTACTGGGCTGGATTTGCTCTGCTCCCAGTGGTTCTCAACCATGGAGGATTTCAGAATATCTGCTACATCTGGAGACAGCTCCTCTGGTCACACCTAGGAAGCTGCTGCTGGTAACTAGGGAGGAGAGGCCAGAGATGCCCCCAAACACCTAAAAGCACACAGAAAGCCCCCAACACATAACTGTCCAATCTAATACATCAGTGGGACCAAGGCTGAGAAAGGCCTGCCCTAGAGTAATCTGATCCAGTGTCCTCTTAAGTACTTAAAGCTGGGGACAGGATCTGGATCTCCTGGGATTAAAGGACAGGTGGGTCATGGGCCTCCAAGATGAAGACTCAGGTGTGATGCTTTTCCTCTCTCCCCAGTCAACAAACATGCCTGCTAAGTATCTGAATTTCACTGGCTGGACAGCACACCTTCCATCCCCACAGTACTGCAGGCTTTAGGCTGGGTGGCCTGAGACACACCTCTTCTTTCTGAGCCTCAGTTTCTGGATCTGTAAAATGAACATGACACCATCTCTCACCCAGCTTCACTGCCAAGCCTTTGGACACTTCAGCATCACATCAGTACAACTGTCTCTGCTTGGAAACCAGAGTGTGGCTGAAATGACACTCCTTCCAGGACAGGACTGAGCTGGTTGGTGGGGTTGGGGGTGGGGGGATGGGTCAGGAGGTAAAATGCTTGCCACACAAACACAAGGACCTGGGTTCAGAACCCAGAAACCACGATAAAAGTCAGGCATGGGGATGCGGGTTACACACCCCAGCACTGAAGAGATGAAGTCAGGGACTCACTGGTCAGCTAGCACCCGAGGAACAACACCCCACAAGGTTGACCTGTGGCCTTTCCAAGTCTACACACATGCGTGTACAAGCACATATACCTGAGCAGAAAGACAAAAACTAAGGTGTTTGCTGTATGCTTCTCACAGGCTCCTCCCACCAGCTGTGCAACACAAGCATTTTCTTACCCAAAGTAAAAATGGGGAAACTGAGGCAGAAAGGAAGGAGCTGGTTTGAACTCAGCTCTCCCGGCTCTCCTCTTTTTTCACCTCCAGACCTTTCTAAGACAGTACAGGGCGGGGAGTTGAAGTCAGGTCCTGACTGGGTCTGGCCCTCCGGTCTTATTCCCCAGCGTCCCTGGGGACCCGCGTCGCACCCCATTAGCACTGCTTTAAAAAGCGCGGGGCCGACCGGGGCGCGTTATTGCCTACATAAATCAGGCGGCTCCCGAGCACCGAACACCTTTAAACAAACAGCTGATGGGAGTGAAGTTCCGGGATCGTTATTAATAGCTTTTCATTTCGGTGGCCGCTGTGCTGTGACATGCCTTCCCAGCAGAAGCCCCGCGCAGCCAGCCCCCATCCGCTGATCCCCCGAGTCCGCCAGTCAGAATGAATGACTGTACCTTTGTGTTAATTGTGGAGCCCGGCCGCAAACAGAATGCTAATGGGGCCAAGTGGGAGGGGGCGGGTGCTAGGCCTGCCGGGCTGCCCGGCTGGGAAGGACCCCACCTCTGGCCCCTCCTCCACAGCCAGCGGCGGGCTCTTACTCAAATACTTATCTAAACTCTACCCTCCGCAGCTCATGAAAGCCCCATGGCTCCCAAGGCCTGGAGCCAAGTCTCCACTCAGCCCTGTGCTCTGGAAACCCTTGGCGCTCATCCTGTCTATGGCTCAGGCCTCTTGCTGGCATTCCTACACCAGGAGCCCAGTGTTGTTTAAACCCCTATTTAGATACACAGTGGAGGCTTTGCTCAGTGGAGGCTTTATTCAACAAACATCCATCCACTGAGTCCTCTGAGGGACCTGGGGAGGAGGCAGTAAGCAAGACATGGCCCTGGGCTCACAGAGTCTAAGATCAACCAGGAAACACAAGTGTCTGTGAGCCCTGGAGTGAATCACCCCCCAGGTCATATCTGCGTGACCTTGCCCCAGTAGCCCTTCTGGGCTCCAGGGTTCTCCGCTGTAGAAGGGAAGCCCTTGTAGGAATAATAATAGCAGCCATGGTATGTGAAACCCTTAGCACGCTGTGGATCACAATGAAGCATTTAGTAACTATCAGCTCTTGCTGTCATTAACTCAGGACTCATGTGTGGTGATGACTAAGAAAGAAATGAGCAAGAGGGGGTGTCAAACAACGGGCCACTCTGCGGTCCAGTGAAGGGTTCCCCCAAGAAGGTGGTGTTTTCTTAGACTAGGGGCAGAAGAGTTGGGGAGAGAGGGGACACCAAGTAAAGAGGATCAGTCAAAGGCCAGGGCAGGTGGACAACATCAAGCTGATGAATCAAGAGGGGCAGGCAAGCCTGGTGCTGGACAGGAAAGCCAGGCTAAGGCAGGGGAGGAAGGAAGCCAGGAAGATGGGGAGGATAGCACATAGGATCTTAAAATCACAGAGTCTTGTTAAATTTTAAATTTCATCCTAAGGACAATATGGGCAGCAGGTGAAAGCTATCTCCCCCCCCCACACCCCATGCTGGGGCCTCACAGAGTGGCTCAGAAAGAAACAGGGAGGAACTGAGGCCACTGGCTAGGTGGACACCCACAGTGGCCTAGGGGCCATGAGTGTCTGTCCTGTGTCTGCATCTGCATTCAGTAGGCTGAATCCTCAAGACACATTCAGAGTGTTACAGGCAGAAGTAGGGAGAGGGGCCTATCATGAAGAACTCCCGGATGATCTATTCATAGATTTAGAAGAAAGAGGGAAAGCTAGAGTCTGGAGAACTGAGGACCACACCCTCAGCTAGCCATGTGATGGCTGTAGGTCTCTGAGCCCTTACAATGGCTGCTTCCCCTCTCTAGAACACCTTTCCAGATCTGATTTGGTGAGGAATTTTTTGTTTTTGTTTTTGTTTTTGTTTTTCGAGACAGGGTTTCTCTGTGTATCCTTGGCTGTCCTGGACTCACTTTGTAGACCAGGCTGGCCTCGAGCTCACAAAGATCCGCCTGCCTCTGCTTCCCAAGTGCTGGGATTAAACGCGTGTGCCACCACCGCCCGGCATGGAGGAATTTTTTTATTACTTACTCAAAACCAGGCCCCGCAGTTCCCTCCAAAACCCATCTGGCTACCCCAGAGGGGCCTCTCCCTCCTGCACAGGTCTCCCTGTTCACCTTGTGGACCCCCACCCCCCCCTTACTCACCTGCCTCCAAACCAGCGCCACTCTGTCTTCAGTCTGCACCTGCCCCTAGGGGACACGCAACCCCATATCTGGAGGCCCCAGAGGTTTGCCATGTACCCCTATGCATGTATCTGTATACCAGCTCTCTCCAGAGCTCCAAACATTAGAGTCACCTGATGGTCCACGCAGAGGTGTAAAGGACGCTCTAAATCACTGTTGTCACCATGCCCAACACACAAATGAGGAAACAACACAAATGTTAACACTGCCCCTCTTCCATTCTCTCTTTGGTTACTAGTGACTCCCTTATCTCAGCTGTGTCTGCCAAAGACCTGGGAGTCATTCTGGACTTTGCTCCACCTCACGCCCACATCCTATCCATCAGCGAATCCTGCCAGTCTTAAAATAGATCGGGAATCTGACCAACCTCACCACTGTGGTTGTCAGCAGCCTGGGCCATGAAGAGTGTCTTCTCTCACCTGGATTACTGCGACAGTGTCCCAGCTGGTCTCCCTGCTTCTGTCCCTGCCCCTGCAGCCTGCTCTCAGCTGAGGTGTTAAAACATAATACTACCTTCTCCAGAAAGTCCTTTGGCTTCTTGTCTTAGACTGAAATGGCCCCTACGAGCCAGCAAGATTTGGTCTCATGTGACTCCTCTGATCTTTTCTTACATCCTTCAGCAGGCTCTGGCTGTTCTCCAAACCCACTTGCTATGATCCAGCCTCAGGGCCTTTGCACTTGCTGCTCTCTTGGCCTGGAATACCAGCCTCCTTATGTCTTCCTGGCTCTTGCTCTCCCAGGCTTTAGGAGTCTGCTCAATGGCTGACCTTGGATCCCTGCAGTAAAACAGTCCCTCTTCCCCCACGCTGCCTTGTTACAATGCATTTCCTCTTCTGCCCATCCAGGAGACAAGCAAGCCTAAAGTAAATAAGTAAATGCGCTGCCTCCTGACTCAAGCAGACTGTCTTCCTTGCTGTGCACTGATCCCACATGGAGAGCAATGCTCCCTAACACTGCTCTGCTCAGCTCTCAAGTGACTAAGTATTCTTTGGTTGAGACAACCTGTCTTTCTCCCCAGAAGACAGCGGGACCACCCTCCACTACTGTTCTGGAATGAAGCACCAAGTGTTAAAGTGTTTGGATACATACATGGATGAAGGACAGTGAGGACAGACATATCTCCTAGATCCCTTCTTTCCTCTTTCCAGAGCCAAAAATCCTCCCAAGACCAGAGGGTCAAGATTGGGATCTGGAAGTTGAGCTAGAAGGATCCAGAAGTCTGTCTTTCTGATCTTAGTGTTTGGGATTAAAGTTTGGATTGGGGAGGATTTTTTGTTGTTGTTTTGTTTGGTTTGGTTTGGCTATAGATTGAACCCAGGGCCTTGTGTGGGTTAAGCAAGCCCTCTGTCACTGAGCTAAACCCAAGTCCTTTGTATTGGGAATTTTGTTTAAGGTAATTATTATTATTTTTTTTTTTTTTGGTTTTTCGAGACAGGGTTTCTCTGTTTAACAGCTCTGGCTGTCCTGGACTCGCTTTGTAGACCAGGGTGGCCTCGAACTCGCAAAGATCCGCCTGCCTCTGCCTCCCAAGTGCTGGGATTAAAGGCGTGCGCCACCACCGCCCGGCTTAAGGTAATTATTGATAGGGAAAAAGCTGAGGACTGGAGCCTGGAGTTGAAATCAGAGTGAGAAACAGGCGGAAGGCTGGGACTTGAAGTTAGAGTTCACAGTTTCTGGCTGGCCTGAGTGTTTGGGGCAACAACATGCTTGGCATCAGCTGGCTTGGAGACTTTGTCAGAGACAGGAACTCTAGTGAAAGAGAGGACAAAGAGCTCAACTGCAGGACATTGACTGGGATCACTAAGCCTCTCTGTAGGACACTGGGACAGGGCTCACATTTTAAAGCTATGTTCTAGCACATTGGATGTCTGCCAGGGTGACTTTGCCACCGAGGTGACACTTGTCTGGGCATTTTGTGGTTGTAAGTAGGGAGGGTACTGCTTTTTGTATGGTGAACAGAGGTTGGCCCTAATCAACCCTCAGTGGCCTACTCCAGTGTCAAAGAAAAGCCCCAAAACAGAATCCTGCATCTAACTGAGCCAGGGCCATGGTACGAGGGTCTTAGAGGCCATCTGTCTCTGTATCCCTGAAGATTCATCATCTCTGCATTATCCCGGGCCCTGTCAGAACAAGAGCTCTGAGGGTAGAGAGGATGGAGGGGAAGGACAGGAGAGCCAGTCCTATGAGCAGAGATTCTGAAGCTCAAACCAAGCCAGGCAGGGGCCGAAGAAAGACAGAGGGGCCCACAGTCTGGGCAGGGCAACGGAGGACCTCAATGGGGCCCATACAAATGTGGGGTGGGGACCTGGAGGGTGGCAGGGAGTTGTATAAAGTAGCCTCTGACCCCTGGCAAGTGTAGTTCAAGAGACTCATTCTTAGCCACCCACATCTACATAGCTCCAGCCCAGCAAGCCTTTCAGCTCATCTTTTCTCCCTTCCTTTGTTTTGAGACAGGGTCTCCTGGAGCCCAGGCTAGCCATGGACTCACTATGTCTTGGAAGATGACCTTGATCCTGATCCTCCTACCTCTACCTCCCAAATGCTGGGATCACCTGCCTGCCATCAGGCCCATGAGATGGGCACTAATATCATCCCTGTCCTCATTGAGAAGTCATAGAGGTTCAGAGAGCCTGGGAAAGTGACCAATGGTCCTCTGACTCTGAGCTGGCAGGCTGGTTCTGAGCTGGCTAGGGTTTCAGGTCAGGCGCTCACCCGTCGGGGTCCCCTGGCTTCCTCTGCTACTGTGTCCCCTCCCTCCCTGCCCACCCCTCCATGTGCGATCTCAGCTGACCGCTCAACATCTGCTGAGATCCTTGATGAAGCAGCCACAGCCCAGAGAGGTCAAGTGTCTCTCCACACCTCCAGGTCTGCCCAACATCAAGTCCACTTGTGTTTCTCTGCGTGACAGCTGGGGTGCACAGCTGCCCCTGCCCACTCTCACAGTTGCATCTGATTGTCACAAAGAGGCAGTGATTTCTGCTTCTCCACCTCATCGGTTGGTTGGGCCAGGCCATTTTTAAAAAACATTTATTTATTTATTTATTTACTTACTTACTTACTTACTTGTTTGTTTAAGCGTGTTGGTATTTGCACGCCATGGCATATGTATGGAGTCAGAAAATATCCTGCAGAAGTCAGGTCTCTCCTTCCACTGTGTAGGTCCTGGGGATCCAAGCCAGTTCATCAGCTTAGGTAAAGGTGTCAAAGGGACCTGCTGTGCCATCTTGCTGGTCCAAGGAACTGTTCTTTACTGTGGGGCCATCTTGGTTCCAGAATGATCCTTAGCAGCTGTCTAGCCTCTACTGTGTCGTCGTCCCCTCTCCCCCCCCCACCCCCGCAGCCTTGCCCAGTCATTGCCAAGGGGGTGGTGTGAACGAACTGCTCCCCACCCAAGGCCAGGCCAGGAGGAGCATCTTGCGACAGATGAATTTTGGAACCACAGATCGGAGAGGAGGTCCCTTCCTCAGGGTCACTTGGAGTCAGTGACAGACTCAGTCCAGCCTCTTGCTGGAATCATAGTCCTCCAAGAGAGCGTCCCACAGCAATAGGAGCCAGCCCTAGCTGCCTGTCCAGGAACCCACACAGGCTTTTCAAAACCCTCCAGGGAACTGCTGAAGCCTTGGTTCCCCCGGCTGACATGACATGGGTCTGTCCTGTGCCAACCAGAGAGGTGTGAAAATAGCTCAGGAAATGGGCATTTTGAGCTCAGTAGCTCCCACCTGCTTTGCTGGCATACCAAGGTTTCAAGAGAGTCAGTCCTGGCTGCCACCCCAACTCCAGGTGCCATTCCTATCTCTACTGACTCAGTTTCCCCAACCTGCCATTTGTTGTCTAGTGGCCAGTGCTCCAGGAACATACACCTTCAGGTGTCCCCTAAACTGAATGCTTCTCTGCCTCTGTTTATGGGGCTTCCAATGAAAAGTTCTTTTTTTTTTTTTTGGTTTTTTTTTTTCTTTTCTTTTTTTTCGAGACAGGGTTTCTCTGAATATCACTGGCTGTCCTGGACTCGCTTTGTAGACCAGGCGGGCCTTGAACTCACAAAGATCCACCTGCCTCTGCCTCCCAAGTGCTGGGATTAAAGGCGTGCGCCACCACCGCCCGGCTAATGAAAAGTTCTTACAGTGAGAACTCCTATTCAGCCTTCAAGACTGAGCCCACGCCACTACTAGCTCTGGGATGTGTGTGTGTGTGTGTGTGTGTGTGTGTGTGTGTGTGTGTGTGTGTGTGTGTGTGTTGGTGAACATACATGTCCTGTTAGTCTGAAAAAGTCCTTGAGAATGCAAGTCTAACAGATCCATATATCCTGGAGGACCACCTGGTGCCTGGCTCATAGTAACTATTGAGTAAGAATTAATGACAGAGGATAGAAAAGTAGCAACATCCTTGGCTGTTAGGTACAACCCTCAAGACTCCAGGGAGGGAAGTCAGCTTCTTGCTGTCCCCTAATTTTGCATTCTGAGGGCTGCCCCACCCCCAGTCCTAGCCAGTGGCTGCCACCCCAACCACCCACACAGTCTGCAGACTCAGAGAGCACCTTGGACAGAGCCCAGACATTTTTTTTTTTTTATTACTGCTTTTATCCTCTGTGAAGCATCCATAGGGCACTGTCTGTCAGCCCTGCCTTGCTGTGTGATCCCAGACACTTCCCATTCCCCATTTCATCCCAGACCTTCTGAGCACCAGGCAGGGAGGGGCATCAGGTCCTGTGTTCACCGCAAGTGCACTTTGAATGTTCAGCCGTTTCCTTCCCCTTTAGTTCCTTAACGGGTCCCTGCCTCTCACTATGAGTTGTGCATCTTCCTCCAGGAAGTCCTCTGACTAAGGACACCAGGTCTCAGCTCCTGCTTTGGGAACACTGGGAGCAAAGAGATGACCCAACACTCCTTCAGATCTATTCGTTATTTTCTGAAGTTAGTAAAGCACTTGGATATACAACTCTACAGGCCTCAGTTTATTTACCTGCAAAGTGTTGGGGGGGGGGCTTGGGAAGATGTATACAAAATCAGGGGTGCTGTCATCTGCTCTTCCCAACCCAATACTTGGCAACTTTCATCAAAACTCACAGATGCTCCACCCCTTTCCTGTGTGGCCCTGGCTATGTCCCTGTCCTCTTTTGGACCTCGAGTTGCAGAAAAAAGGGGGGGAATCCTATCTCCAAGTTCTAGCTCAGCTTGGGGTTCCTGAACTCTGAGGATTATACACTGATTCAGGGAGTCCATACTTACTCCCATCTTCCTCCAACCCTAAGGCTTGAGAGGAACTAGGGAGGGACAGAGATTTCTGGGGTGGGGAGGAGGGTGTGGAGGGAGGAGGAGCTGTCCTAGCCTGAGTGTGAGAGACGAGTTAACAGCTCAATTGTTATTTCAATTACACGGATTATTTGAAAACAATGTTATGAGTTTCATCACTGACAACCCCGGGAAATGGCTGCTATGGCAACCGGGAAAAAGAATGGCGTTGGCCAACCAATCCGAAGTTCTGTCTGCAGTCCCAGTTTGTTTAAACTCTCCTCTGTGTCCCCTCCCATCTTCCACTCGGGGTGGGGCGGAAGGCTTGAGAGAAAGAAAGGAAGCAAAGGGCAAGTGGGAGGGAGGACTCTGCAGAAGAGGAAACTGAGGCAGTGAGAAGAGAGAATAAGATCACATCTGGGGAGAATTGGGAGATGTTCAGTGAGTAAGAATACTCGCTATGCAAGCACAAAGACCTGGGTTCAAATCCTTAACTCCCATGTAAAAAACCAGGTCCTGTAACCCCAGCATTGGGGGAGGAGGGACAAAGACAGTGGTTCACAAAGGCTCTGCTGACTCGACAGGTAGTCCAGTTAAAGCTTCTGGTTCAACGACAGATCCTGTCTCAAGGAAGTAAGGTGGGAATCAATAGAAGAAGACACCCAGTGTCTGATTTGGCCTCCACATATGCAACACACGGGTGTACACATCTGCAAAATCACATGCTTGCAAGATGCACATACACACATAGGAACACTCATTCCCTCTAGGCAAGGATGTTGGCTCACTGTACAGCAGAGAGAACAGGGTCCTAGCCACCCCCTGATTGACAAGGGGGCTCCCAGGACATCTCTACTACCTCTGCTCAGTGGTGGGAGTGTTCCCTGAGGTCCCATTCTCTCAAGATACACAGGCTGCCTCATCTCCCACTACCGTCTCCACTGGGCCAGAGGAAGGGCAGGTGGAATTTGCAGAATTCTTGGGGCCTCTGAGAACCCCTGAGCTCCTTCCTGCTTCTCTCTCAGTCACCTGTGCCAGGCCAACCTTTTGCAGACAGACACCTGTAGGCTCCAAAACAGAGCCCTTGGCTTTGAGACTACCCTCGCTTTCCCATCAGAAAGTGATGCCCATGTGACGCCTGCTCTTTGGAAACCTGTCGCCTCATCATTTGTACAAGCACTGTACAAATACTACGCCCCTCGTGTGATCAGAGACTATGATTAGCACCTCCCTCTCACAGATGGAGAAACTGAGGCATTTGTGTGATTTGTACAGAACCTGGCAGTCAGGAGGCCGGGGCTACTCCAGGACCCCTGCTTGTGGTTCTATTAATTCCTCCAGACAGAGAACAGGGCTGGTGCAGGGTGGGTCTGATGGCCAGATGACTTATAAAATTGAACCTTACAGCCTCATCATCCTCTCTCAGGATGCATCTCACTAGCTCTCTAGCTCTTGCCTTGAAACCCCTCCACCTCTCTCTACTCTTGTTCAGCAGGGGAGACCTGGACAGACATGAACGCTGCTGGCTGTGCCTGGGAAGCTGTGATATTTCTGAGATAACTGCTGGCTTTGCTGCCAAGAGCTTTGCTCTTCTGGAAGTGGGAAACCTTGCAGTGGCACCCTCGTTAAGGTGGTGCCCAATGAGAGATAGCCACGTATGCGTCACCTTGCTCATCCGTGTTCAGCAACCCCATTCATTGTACAAGTGAGGAAACTGAGGCTCAGGGAGTCAAAGAGATGTGCCCAGTGTTAGCCCGTCAATATGCCACTTGTCAAGAGAAATGATCCAAGTACTACCAGGACACAAAGGGTAGAAAGGACAGTCAGATGGAGTAGCTGGAGGGGTTCAGCAAACTCGGTAGATGGGAGGCAATCATGGTACAATGCTAGCTGTGGAAGGTGTGTCTGACTCAGTGTGTGAAGAACTATGACAGGGGACAAACTATGTCATGGGGCCTTGAGTGTCAAGCGAAGGGTCTGGAGCTGACAGATAGTCATTGTTGACAGGTAGTCATTGCTCCTGTCCTTCCTGTGGTCCTTCTTTCTTCCTGGTCTCTCCCCTGGGCCCCCTCTCTCCCTCTCTTCCTCTCCTCCTCCCTCCTTCCCAACCTCCCTTCCTCTCCCATCCCTGTGCGTCCTTCCATGGTCCCTCCCTCTTGTGCTCCCTCCCCTCCCTCCTGTTCTCCCTCCCTCAGCGGCCTCCCTCTTGTGCAGTAGAGCAATTTCCCAAAACATTTTCTCTAATTTGTGATTGTTTTCCTAACCCAGAAACAGCGAGTCCCGGATTCTCCAGCTTGTGAGCCAAGCCCAGCGGAGCTGCCAGCACGGCTGGTACCCACCATCAGCCCAGTCTGCTCGCTAACCTGCAAGTTCCCTTGTTCCCAAAGCCCGGAGGTGGTGGGAGGGTCTCACGGGCCCAGATCCAGAGGCTTTTTTCCAAGGCCTGCAGAGTGGATGCAGAGACCCCGGAGTGGTGGTGGAGCTGACGCCTCGCCTGGCTGGCTGCCACGCATGGAGGACATCAAATCTTACCATTTTGGGAGGGAGGGTGTCACCAGACTCCAGAAGGGGTCTGGGCTGAATTGGGAGACAGAGTCTGGGGAGAATGGACTCTGAGAATTTACAAGGGATGGGTGTGCAGAAAGTCCCTGTTGGAAACTTGATCTCATGGCAGGAAGGAAACATGGCAAGCCATTGAGCAAAGTGGCCAGATGCTCATCAGGGCAAGAGGGACAGTACTTTGACTCTGGGCCTGTAGTAACAGAGTCTCGGTGACTGGGTCTGGGGCTAGGCAGGGGCTGGTGCACTTGTGAAGTAAAGCCTAGGTTCTGTTAGGGACAGTGAGGAGGGAGGCCTGTGCCAAAAGACAGGATTCTCCAGGAGCCAGCAGTCAGCGGGAGCTCTGGACAGTTGGAGGCTGATGTTTGTGAGAACAGGGGCTACGAGGGGGCAGGAAAGGACACGGGCTCCACAGGGAGGAGGCAAGGGCTCCCTCATAAATGAGGGACAAACATTGGCTGTGGAGGCACAGGGCTGAGGGAGAAACCCTCGTTTTGGGGCTCTTTTGAGAATCAGTGCATCCTGCTACTGCTGCCCTGATGCCAGATACCCTGCTTTTTATCTTCTTGCTCTGCAGGCAACTCCCCCACCCCGCACCTTGATCACCCACACACACTTTTCTTCAAAGTCCCAGTCAAAATCCCCCACTGCCCCTCCACAAATGTGCCAGTCTGTGCCCCTCTTTGCTCCATCACCCCTACAGTTTCGAGTACCCCTCTACAGTCAAACACAGGCAGTGTCGTCATCGTCATCAGCACGACAGTCCCCCCTCCAGCTAGCCTTGATCCCTCCAGCTTCAAATGCAGTCAGCTTTCTCTGCCCTGTCCGAGAAAGCATTCCTCTTTTTCTCAACCAGTTGAGTCCAACGAGCCACTATAAGATGCCTTCAGGGAGCATCTGCTTAGTGCCTATCATTGGGGCTAAGAGAACCCCAGTGGGAGGAGATATCAGATGTGGAATCAGATATAGACCGGCTATGGCTTCAAGGAGACATTGCCAGTTCAGGCGGATGTGTATGCCAGAGTGTGCATGTGCACACACACTCATAGAATCCAAAGAAAACAAACAGCAGACTTGTGCAGTATTAGCAGCTAACACTTTTGAAACACAGCTCATTTCCAGGCCACAGTCCATCAACAATCCTTCACAGCTATGAGGACATGAAGTTCCTTTCTAATCTCTCTCTCTCTTCTAGGTTAAGGAACCCACTGTTCTTCCACTGTCTTTTCTAATCCCTGTCTCAATCAAAAGGGGCCTCCATACATTTGTGTCAAGATTTCACCCAAGCCTGGCTTAAAAGAATTGCGTTGCAATGGATGGGTAAGTTGGTGTGTTGTCACCAATGGGAGGGGGCAGACAGGTGGGTAGTGAGAAGACACAAAGCAAAGCCGTGGGTTAGGGGTGGGTAGATGGTGGGTGGACGGCTGTGGGTGGGTGCACAGCAAGTGAGTGGTTGGGTAGCAGTGGGTGTTTAGGTGGGCAATGGGAAGCTCAACATTTGAATGGAGGTGGGTGGGTGATGGGTTGGAAAATGACCAAAGGATGGATGGCATTAGGTAGGGGTGGGTGCTGAGTGGCTGAAAAATGTCAGCAGAATCTCAGCTTTTCTGGGAGTCTCTCAAGCATAGACGCCCCTGATTTGATTAATGGCCCCTAGTTCTCTTACACACACACACACCCCCACACACACACACACACACACGCTGCCCCTATTCTTCACCACCTCATGCAATCCCCTCCCCCTACTGTCTTCAGGATGACTCCAGTATCTGTTCCCTGTGTCCTCTTTCCTTTAAGCTCATCCTAAAATCCAGCCAACTACCCGCAGTAGCCCCCCATCACCAGCATTCTTCAGCCTGGAGCATCGCACTGCTGAGGGGCCTTCCCTTCAGCTCCTCACTCTCTCCTCTCCTTCATGTCCTCTGTGCTCAGGTCAGCTTGGCCACTAGCTCTTAACCAGACATCACCAAGTCACCTCCACCGTACTTAGTTAGCCCTCTCTCCCTAAAGCCTCTCCAACCACAGCAGTGCCAGGGCTGTCCCCCATGATCTGTGTCCAGTGACCGACTTTGTTGACATGTGCTTATGACACGTGTGTGTGTGTGTGTGTGTGTGTGTGTGTGTAAAGTAGCAAGTAGCACAGTACCAGTGTTCAAGGGTTCTAGAGCCTTCCCCATGGGTGAATGCTCCAATCCTCTCCACAAACCTGAGGTCAGGATAGAAGCCCAAAGGCTGGTGACATGTCTCAGACTCCTCTGCTGGTAAGTGGCAGTCTGGCTCCTGTGCCCTCAACAGGACCCTGGGATGGCCACTTCCACAGAGTATCCTGGAAGTTAGACAGGCTCTTCCTCTCCCAGTGGCAGTCCCCCTGCCCACTGTTTCCTTCCCTTGTTTTATTTACTTTTGCTCCGATACAAGGCTTCACGGAGTCCATGGTGGCTTTAAACTCACTATGTAGCCAAGGATGACCTTGAACTCCTGCCTCTACCTCCGGAGTGCTGGGATTGCAGACTTACTCCACCACCCTAGTTTTATCTGGTGCTGGGGAGTTTCACTCTTGCTGGGCAAGCACTCTACCAGCCGAGCCACATCCTTAGTCTCACCCTGTTTCCCTTCAAGCTCAACCTGAAGAGGGTCCTGTGAATAAACAGACTTGAAACTGGACCAAAGAGGGCGCTGCAGACCCTTTTTTTTCTGGGGAGAGTTCCTATCCATACAACGAGATGTAGATTGGTGCCTTAAGGTCTTTCAGCTGCTTGTGTGGCAGAAAACACAGGCTAGGCTCATCCCAGCTACATCCGCCTCAGCTTCTTCCCTCCCTAGTGCACTATATCAGCTCATGGTCTCTACAGGCTCCACCCTGAGGCCACAGTCCTTTCTCTGGACACCTAATTCTGCCCAGCTCATCATCTGTCCATCATCTTGTCTGGCTGTTGACCTGAATCCACCTACCTCTGCTACCCATCCATCAGACTGCCTCAGCCTGTCCACCTCATGTCCCTGTCTGCCTGGTATCTGTCACTCTGCCCATCAAACACATGGTCTACCTCCCAACCCTGATCCCCTGTTCTTCCAACAGTCAGAGACAACAAAGGTAGAGCGAGGCTTTTGTGGTTGCCACTCACTGAGCTGGCCACTTCTTAACATCACAGCCTGTCTATCCAGAACACCAAGGGTCCCCTGGTACCCAGCATCCTCCTCATTCCCCAGAGGCCCCCCAAGCCTTGCTGGGTCTAAAGGCTTCTACTTAAGGAGTCAGGTCAGTGCCATGTACCTCCTGCCAAAAATGTCCAAGCAGTCCCCAAGGAAATCACTGGATACAAGCTGGAAGATGTGTGTACAAGGATGCTCACAGCAGAATTGTTTGTAATAGTGAAGGGTTGGAAGGAACCCAAGTGTCCAGCTGCGGGGGCTGGCCTCGTGAATTATGGACAGCCACACACACAATGGCGGGCTGGGCAGCTATTAGAAAATGGTGATATGGATGTCTATTCATCGAAATGGCAAGATGCTCACAGTACACTACCCAGCAACAAGGCAGGCTATAGAGGCAAAGTACTATGCCACTTTTATTTTTATTTTAAACTTGTGTCAATAGGAACACATATTGAAATGGTGGCCAAGCGGTAGCGGGATCGTGGGTAATTAAAAACACTTTCATGGATAAAAAGATGCACAGATGTATGTGTGTACATGTACACCCACATGAATATGCTCCTCCTAGAAGCTAAGCCACATGCTCTGCCCTGTGTCAGTATCCCCTTCCATCCACTCAGGAAGCAAGTTAGCCAAAGGAATTTCCTAGCTTAGGAGATAGAGGGTCCTACAGCTGACCGTGGTGGAGCTTAACTGTAAGCTCAGCTCTCTTGGGCTCCAAAGTCAGTATTCTTAGTCAGCAAGTTACTGTTTCTCATTTATGTTTATGTGCAACTCATCTATTTAAAAAATATATAACATTTAAGAATGGAGATACAGCTCAGTAGGTTGAGTGCTTGCTTAGCATGCATGACACTGAGTTAGATCCCCAACACTGCATAAACCAGGCATGGTGGCTCATGCTTGTAATACCAGCAGCACTTAGGAGGCAGAAGCAGGATGATCAGAAGTTCAAAATCATCCTCAGCTACAAAGTGAATTTGAGGTCACCCTGAGACACATGAGACCCTGTCTCAAAACAGACACCAGAACCAACCAAACAACCCAGGGCCAGCAAGGTGGCTCAGCAAGTAAAGCACTTGGCTCTCAAGCCTGACAACCAGAGTCCAATTCCCAGAACCCATGTAAAGACAGAAGAAGAGAACTGACTCCACAAAGCTGTCCTCTGCCCTTCACATGCAGGCCATAGCATGTGTGTCCACATATACATGATACCTCTCTCTCTCTCACACACACACACACACACACACACACACACACACACACACACACAAATAATGATGATGGTGACATTTAAAAGAACCAAAACAACAACAATAACAAAATCTACATATTCTAGTGAAAAACAAATGATAGAAACGAACAAGACCAGGAGAGGGGGCTGGTAAACTACACACCAGGCAGCAACCCTTAGCCTCAGAACTGTGGCTATCTCTCTATGCAGGGCCCATAGGTGTGCTGGCTCCCACACTGCCTGACGCTAAGCCCCTCCCTAAGCCCATGCTTGATGCAGCAGAGGCAGCATTGGCTGTGTGCCACATGCCAGGTTCCACCCCCGGAGACCAAAGGAAATGTCCACATCGGCTTCCGTGGAGCCTCCCCCAGGGCTGGACCCTCAGCTTCTGCACTGCTCTTTGTATTGCAGGGTTCTGTGTGGTGAAGGGGACAGGGGTGGGGACATCCTGTGGGTGGTAGGAGGTCTGGCAGTGTGACTGTCAGCCTTCACCCACTGGGTGCCAGTGATGGCCTTTGACTCACAGATACTTCTAGACATCGCCCAATGTCCATTGGGGACCCAAAGTGGCCCTGGCTTAGAAACATTGACTTGACATGCTGGGAACAATAATGAGGCAGCCAGTGGGAAAACCTATGCTCTCCTTGTAGGGTTAGAGGCAGAGGGGTGGTCGCTGCCTCTAACCCTAGAAAGGCTCCCCAAGCAGCACTTGACCCTAAGAATTAGGAAACCCACAGGACCTCGTCATTGTTTACGCTAGACAAGGGGTGAACTCCTTCATTCCTGGGACCTCACAGACATGCTTCCAGTTCCCACGAGGAAACCCGGACTTTTCAATGACAGCCCTGAAACCTGGCTTCCCAAGCTATCCACTCTCCCCTCAGCTAGGACTGAAGCTTCTCCAGGCAAATGTCACCAGGTGCTTCCTTGCGTAAAACCCTCAGGGTCCCCACAGCTCAGAGCCAGCATCCCATCTCATTCCTGCTTCCTGCGGCTCTCCAGCCCCACTGGTAGCTTCTCTGTGAGCCCTACTCTGAAACATTACCCTCCAGCATCCATGCATTCACTTCAGGCAGCCGGGCTTGCAGCTTCCCACCCCCTGTTCTCCCTCCCCTGGGGCACTTCCACAACCCTGAAGTCTGCCTTCCTCTCCAGCACTCCCCCCTTCTTTTTTTTACTCCTTAGAGCCCCATTATTCAATCCTGCAGGGCCCTGAATATACCTCACTCTTTCTGAAAGTCTCTGCTGCTCACCCACAGCTCTTACCATAGTGATGAGAATTGCTTAATTGTCCGCTGGGCACCCTGGACCACTGGCTTCCTGCTGGCTGGGACTAACAGCTGTGTCTCCCACACCCACAATGCCTGAGACACATGCATGCTTAGTAGAGACATGTTCACGTGTATATTTTCAACTACATTACAAATGGATGGACAGCCACATAGACAGGCACATGTGTGGATACAGGGAAGGGATGTTTCTGGGGCTGGGTCATGAAGCTCCAGAAGATCTTTGGACAAGGTGTTCAAAGGAAGGGCAGGTTGGGCCTAGTGCAGGACTGCTGGGTTGGAGGTATGGTAGGAGATAAAGGAGGATGCAGACGGATTACAAGGACCTTGAATGTCACTGTGCAGAGTCTGGACTTAATTCAGTAGACGATGGGGAGCCATGAAGGGGTTTTAATCAAGCAAGTGACGTGATCACACCTGTGCTGGGGAACGATCACTGTGACTGCACCAAGGACTGTGGTAGGAAGGGAGACTGGAGGCCTGGAGACAGGCAAGCAGGTTGCCACCCGGGTTTAGACTTTTCAAAGCCAGGATGCCTGAGTCAGAGGGGAAATCACCGGATGGGTTGGGGGAGAGAAGGCAGAAACTAGGACAAAATGAATCTGAGAAAAATCTAGAACCTTCTTTTAGCCCCTGGCTGCTTAACCAGACAGTTTCCACAACCCTGGAAGCATAGGAGGAGCCTGAGGTCAGAAAAGCCTGATTCTAGCCCAGGGATAATCAAGCAATTGTGCCAAAGCAGGGAGAAGCCCTTGCATTCAGTATTATCAACAGAGGAGTATTACTGTAAGCAATGTTTTGCTCACGGGAGTCCTGAGTGCCCAGCATGGGGCTAAGGGAACTGGTTTGTTCATGTTTCTTTTCTTCTTTCACTACAGCTTAACAATTGAGGTTTGAAGATGTAAAGTAACTTGTCCCAAAGCCACACAGCCCACAAGTCACAAACCCAGCTTGCAGTCATGAGACTGGGAGGTCTGATGAGGAAACAAGATGTATCCTAAATGGGACAGCAGGTAAGGCAGGGACTGGAGGAAAAACTTAGGAGGAAGGGTGCACCTCCAGGCTCTGGAAACTTCTATGCTCAGACTCAGACTATTCCCAGATATAGAGAGGCTTTGTCCATCCTCTGCAAGAAAACCCAGCTAAGGTGTGGACACTGTGTGTATCTTAGCAGTGATAAAGCAGGAATCTCTCAGAGCAAGCGACAACACAGGACCCAAGAGTGTCAGAAGCCTTTTTGCAAATTAGAGAACAGTGTTCCTTCCTCCAGGCAGATGCAGTTGCCTTTAGGGCACCTGACTTGTTGAGTAGAACTTAATATAGATTTTAGACCCCACTTTCCTACTGTACCGAATGCCCTCAAGACAGTCAACATCCTGCCCAAGTACAAGACAGCTCCAGCTCCAGCCTCCCTGTGCTGTGCCCCTGCCTCCCAGTATCCAGTCTCCTTCCCAAGTGAAAATGTGACTTTCCTGTTAGTTTTTACCCTTTCCATGTGAGACAAAGTCTGGTAATGCTCATTGTTCTGATGACAACTTTAAGACCAGAGCCTGTCCTGAGAAGCACAGGAGGAGTAGGTGGGTGGGTAGGGCATGATTGTATGCTTTTTTTTTTTTTAGAGTTACCACAAACAAAACTCAAGGTTCTGAGGAGCAGAGATCTCCCACCAAGAGTTCCATCTTAAGGGTGCTCTGAGGAGCTATGGCTGGTGGAGAGGGAACCCCCTCCCTTGTATGTGGGGGACAATTGGGAATAAGACTTCAGTTCCTGAGCCTCAACTGAGATCTTGGTGTCTTCCCAGTCAAGTAAGACTGACCATGCCTGTCCTGGCTCACTAGGGGTGGTTGGCACAACCCTAACTGGGGTCTTGGCCTAGCCCCTCAGAGGGGTCCTCTTCTTCCTCCATTAGTAGCTCCTACCCCCTCCCAGGCCACCCAGCATCAATGCAGTTACATAAGCAGGGATCCATCCTCCCCCAACACCTGCGGCTGCATTTCCAATGGATTTTCCTGATGGAAGAAAAAGGGAGAAAGCTCAGACAAAAGAGGAAATTTAATTTCAACTCCTCTATTTGTTGTGCTAAATAAACTGTTTCACACTTTGCTGGGTTGAAGGCCCCTGTCCCAGCTCCAGTCCAGCCCATTGTGTGTGTGTGTGTGTGTGTGTGTGTGTGTGTGTGTGTGTGTGTGTGCGCGCGCGCGCGCGCGCGCGCGGGGTGTGGGGGGGCGCTCAGAATCCCACAGGGTGAGGGGACAGAGAACCCAGAGAGGCCAGGGGCTGAGATCCAACCTCTGTGCAAATAGAAGATTGTCAGAGAAACAAGCAAGACCATAGCCACCTTACACACACACACACACACACACACACACACACACACACACACAC
>CAJQZJ010032083.1:678449-702143 GCA_907164525.1 Lophiomys imhausi
ACACACACACACACACACACACACACACACACACACACACACACTTTACACATATGTCCCCAGGGTCACAACAGTTTGTCACTTTGGTTTCTCTGCCAAAGGCATTTGACAGCTCTCTTCCCCTGGAAGCTCAGGGATCTATCTTAAACACCCCATGCTGCCTAGAAGCAAGTCTCTTCCTGCTTTGCAGGCAGTCTGAGGACAAGAAGCTGATCCATTTTCCTTCAGACTAACCCAACACAGAATTTGTGAGGCCTGGGTTCCCATTATGCCTCTTGATAGTGTTTGCCTTGTGACCTCAAGCCTGATTCCGATACTTTAGGATGGGAAGGAGGGCAGCCCAGGTAGACAGATTCAGACAGGGTGCCCCAGAGGCAGGTGGCCTAGGCTGATAGACCTAGATGGCTTGGTATAGTACCTGCTGAGAGGTACTGGCAGTAGCAATGAAGGAAGAGTACAGAGACACACCCCCATCTGAAGCAGTGTTTAAGGGATCATACTGACTGACCCTTCAAGGAGCACAACAAATAAATAAATAGATAGATAGATAGATAGATAGATAAATTAAAATAAAAAAAGCAGGGAACCCTGCTGAAGCAGAGAGGAGTAGAGGCTGGCTTGGGGAAAAGAGAAACTGAGGCAAGGTGAGTGAAAGAAGGTGGAAACATTGAGGATGAGATGGGCCAAGCCTCCACTTTCCAGAAAGAGTCAGAGTGGGCTCTGGTGGGCTAGCAGGGATACACCTAGGGGCAAGGGATACGCTTTCAGAACAGTATGGGAAGAAGAGGGTGTGAGCCAGTACCGGGCTCCAGCAGTCCAGCAGAGGCAGTAGCCAATGCTAGCAAACAAGTCTCTGGCCAGGATGGGCACTCCGGCCAGTTCTGGGACCCGGGAAGAGCTAGGATGAGAGCCTGGTAAAGAGAGACTGGAACACACACTCTCCGGCAAACGCCACGGACCAGGAAGGGTGGGAGATGGAAGAGGAAGCAGGGGGTTCCCAGCAGCGCGAGTGTAGGAAGCCTTCAATGGACCAACAGGCTTCAGCCGGTGCTGCTGTGCCCGCCAGCAGGGGGTGCCCCTGCGGCTTGGGGAGACCTCGGGGGACTCCGCTTTCTCTCTGCGCTCCGCCCGCTGCACCCTACACGGTAGCGTCCCGCGGCGCCGCAGCTAGGGTAGGGACCCGATCAGGCTACAGCGGGAGTGGCGAGGTCAGCTCCCCAGGCAAAGGCGACATGGGTAGGGATAGTGTCCACCAAGGGTGCCGCAGCCCGCACTCCCGCACCGTCTTACGGTCCACCCGGTTCCGCACCCCAGGTCCCGAGGGTCAGTCTCGAGTGGCGCTGGCTTTGGACGTGAGCCTGTGAAACCCGGTCCTTCTCCGTGGCGGGGACAGACTACCCGGAGTCATGTGCGAATCAAGAGGGCAGCGCTGGCCCTCGATCTCTAACGGCCATCCGACGGCCGAGGGGAGCAGGGGTCACGTCGGCAGGGCCACGAGGGTCCCCATAGCCCGTCTAGCTCACCCCACCCCGAGGTGGCCGCAGCCGCGCGTGTCGCCGCGGCCAGACCCGCACACGCACCCGCGCGGCGCACACGCTCCCGCCGCGCCGATCGCCGGGCCTCCGGGAGGGGCCGCGAGCCAAGCCGGGGCGGCGCGGGGTGGGCGGCGAGATCGCCGGGGTCCCGGTCCTGTGTCGAGACTGGGTTCGCCGTCTCCGCTCCTCCTCCCCGCGGGTCGGCCCTGCACCCCGGCACCGCTTCCCCCCCCAACCCCCCGGCCTGCGGGGCATCCGGGAGCTCGAGGCGCGGGGACCGAGACTCCGGGGCCGGGAGGTGGCCGGGCTGGGCTCCGCGCCGGGGAAAGTTTGGACGTGGGAAAGTCCCCGTCGCCCCGCCGGGGAGGGGGCGCGGGATGGGCGCGCTTGAGCCCTTGCCCCGGAGCCCGCGCCGCGCCCGCCTCTTCCCGGCCCGTGCGCCCTCCCGGCCCGCAGCCTCCCCCAGCGGCGATCGGCTGGGCTCCCGCCGGCGCCGGGCGCTCTTACCTCGGGGAGCGGCCGGGCTGCACCCTGGTCCCCCCGCCTCGGGACGCCAGCGAGCGGCGGGATCCCGGGGCGGCTCCGGCCCCGGCGTCCGCCCGCCCGGAGGAGCCGAGGGAGAGCGGGAGCGAGAGGGGGAGCCGCGGCGGCGGCGAGTGCGCGCGTGTGTGGAGGAGCGAGAGAGCGAGGGAGTGTGCGTGTCTGACTAGGGGGGAAGTGTGCAAGGGACAGATCCCTTCCTTCCTCCCGCAGCCTCTGGTGGAGACTCGGAGAATGCAGCGCCCGCCGGGCAGGAGCGCCGCGCCGCGCCGCGCCGAGCAGCAGGCGGCCGCCGGGCCGGACCCCGCAGCCAGCCGGGGAGCCCGGCCCCCGCCTCGACCGCGCCCCTCCCTCGCCCGCGGGGCCTGGAGGTTCTGTCTCCCCCACCGCCAGCAGCGGGAAAGCCCCCGGGGGAGTGCTCCTCCTCCTCCTCCTCCTCCTCCCCCCCCCCCGCGCGAACGGAGCGCCCCCAGGAGGGGAGCAGGCTCCCTCCCTGCCGGGCGGCTCAGCTAGCTGCCCCGAGGCACCCGCGGTGGACTAGACCCTGTCCCCACTACTCCTCTGGCCGGACTTCACTGCATCTAGCTCCCCCACCCGGCCCCCCACACACTATGAAAGCCTGGCTTCAAAAGAAGGGGGTGCAAGGGAAGGTTGGGCGGGCTTCTCGAGTGGCCACCCCTGGCTGGCTGCCCAGAAAGGCCTCTTGCACAGACCAAGGCTTCAGAAACAATCACTGTACATTGAGGTGGACAGAGCCCCTGCTCTGCTGGCAGGTGGGAGGTCAGTTGTCCTGGGAAGAGAGCCATGCCAGCCATCCCTCTAGGAGAGAGCTCTGGAAGTCCTGGCTGAGAGAGAGAGAGAGAGAGAGAGAGAGAGAGAGAGAGAGAGAGAGAGACTAAACTTAGTGCCTGTAGCATCCTACTACTGTCCAGAAACGCAGCTTTTTCCATTCGTGCTCAAAGTCAGCTAGCCCACTGCCCCACTGTCTTTTCTGCCTGGACTGCTTTCTTTCTCTTAGCTGCATGGGTGCCAGCTAGGTGGCTGAAGTATAACTAACCAGGTATCCTGGTCCTCAAAACAGACGCTAAAGTTAAAGAGGTAGCCCCAAGACCTGGACTCCTGTGGGCCCCCAGTTCACCCTGGCTTCCTCACCACCAGGCACTCACTCTTAATTTCCACCCCTGCCACTCCTCCCTTGTGACTGGCGTCTCTCTGGGTGGCTGCATTTCTAGTCCTTCCTGCTGAACTCCATTGCTCTTACTTACTTTGAGATTTATTCTCTGCTTCGACAGCTGGTTCCCTCCCTTAAGTCCTCTCGGTTCATTCCCTTCATTGATCTCCCAAGACTTGCTTTTGTTTTGTTTTTTTTTTTTTGTTTGTTTTTTGTTTTTTGGTTTTTCAAGACTTGCTTTTGTATAACCCCTTCTCCTGGTCTCTCTCCTCCCCTCTGTCTCTATTCTTAGCCTCTACTCTTTCATGCTTTCAGAGACCAGAGGCTGGCCCTTTCAGACCTTCACTTTCTGCTTTCTTCCTCTCTCAGATTTGCTTTTGCAGCTGTGCGCGGGGGGGGGGGGGGGCTTCCCTTTTTCTTTCTGCCCCGGGTCCTGGGAGTATACTGATCTCTCAGGAGTCTGATGTGGCCCTAGGTTGTTTGGGTCTGGGCTGCTGGAGCTTCCACATTTGCCTGCACATAGTGGGGTGTTCCACAAAGCCTCTCCTCCTCCAGAACTCTATTAGAACCTTACCCCTTACCCTCCCAACATCTAGCCTTCCCTTTAGGCTGCCTCCTGCCCTTATCTTTGACTCTTCCACAATCCTCCTCTAGGCTCCCATGGGCCAGGCACTGTCCTGGCCTCTGAGAGCACATGAGAGTCACCATCATCAAAACTGCCATGATTTAGCTTTTTATGACGATATGACATCGGTCCTATTTTACAAACGAGGAAACCAAGGAGGCACCACATTTTGGAATATCAGGGATACACAGGCAGAGCACTGGCCAGCACAGATTAATGCATTCCGTCTGGGTCCTCCACCCTTGTTCTCTGGTCTGGAAGAGGGTAAGCCAGGACCCTTGCTGCCGTCAGTACGGCAGTACGTGGGAAGGGCAGTATGTGGCAAGGGCAGTGGAGGCAGTGTGCTGTGATACAAGGACCACCTCATGATAACCTTGGGCTGTAGTAGGAGGCCTGTTTCCCCAGCGTTGATTCACAGATCAGGTTATTCTTTTTTTTTTGGTTTTTCGAGACAGGGTTTCTCTGTGTATCCTTGGCTGTCCTGGACTCACTTTGTAGACCAGGCTGGCCTCGAACTCACAGTGATCCGCCTGCCTCTGCCTCCCAAGTGCTGGGATTAAAGGCATGCGCCACCACCGCCCGGCTCAGATCAGGTTATTCTAACAATAGCTGTTAGCAAGCCCCATGCTACCCATTAATTTTTACATAGATTATTTCACTTGATTTACATGGCAGACAACCTAAACATTTATAGACAGGGAGGCTGGGGCACAGAGAAACTGTGAAACTTGCCAAAAGCCACCAGGCATGTGAAAGAGCCAGGCTTTGATCCTACATAGGCCCCTGAGCTGAACTGATAGGGAATGTTGCTTCCAGGCAAGCAATAGGCCTGGTGCATCTCAAGTGTCTTTGATACACTCTGGAGGTGACCACACAGGAGGAAGAGTACTCTCCCAGGGTCTGGATGGAGTCATGGAGGACTTACGGGAGGGTGTGGCTAGGGATTATTCTGGGAGGAGTTTTTGAGATTCCACCAGAAGAGACCAGCTGGGTTTGTACACTGATGGCCTTTGGAGTAGTCACCCGGGCCCCTGGCCTTTGCCCTCTCTTGAACCAGGGTTTCCTCCACCTCCACTCCATGGCATTTGGGCTCATAGCCCTTTATCACAGTGCTGCCCTGTACATGGCAGTCTGCCTAGCCATGTCTCAAATAGCTGCTCACTAAATCCTGTGGCACCACCCCCTTCTAGTGGTGACAACTATAAAAACTTTTCCAGATGCTGCCAAATGTCCCCTGAAGGGCAAAGTCAGCTCTAGTTGACCATCAGGGCTCCAGTGTGAGAGCCTGAACAGCTGGGTTTGCTCCAGCATACTGTGCCTTCAAGCAGGTGTCACAAATGTGTGTGTGTATAGCATGTATATGTATGTGTGTGTTTATATGTGTGTATGTGTGTGTAGGTTATGTGTGTTCATATGTGTATGTATGTTTATATGTATGTAGCATGTATATGTATGTGTTTATATGTGTGTATATGTGTTATGTGATGTGTATTCATGTGTGTATATGTGTATACGTATGTGTTTATATATGTGTATATGAGTGTCTTTATATGTATGTGTATGTGTGTTTATATATGTATATATGTGCATGTGTGTTTATTGTGTGTGTATGTGTGTATAAGTGTGCATGTGTCTATATGTGTGTATTTTTATGTGTAGTTTTTTATATGGATGTTTACATATGTATATGTGTGTATGTATGAGCATCTGTGTGTGTGTGTTTGTTCTTTCAAGTCCAGGCTCTTCCTCTCCCTGCTATGATTGCTCAGATCCCACAGGGCCTCACCTGCCTCTCTGTTCTCCCCACCTACAGCCCCAGCATGACTTTCTGTCATCCTGCTTGTCTTTGTGTCTGTCTGTTGCCTCTATACACACATTCTGTCTGCTCTTCTCTGACACCCTCCATCCTGACTGTCTCCTCTCCAGCAGCCTTTCAGGGATCTCTCTGATGCTTTCTGAATGTGTGTCCTCACTTGTCCTTTCTACCTGTCCCATCCCTCCACCTCATCTCTGTGTCTTCGGCTGCCTGCTTCTCCCCAATTTGGCCTCTCTCTCTTTTTCTACTTCCTTCTTTTTATAGTCTTATCTGTTCTGTCCTCCCTTCTCTCTCTGTGTGTGTCTTTGTCTTTCTGTCTCTGTTTGTCATCAGCCCTCCTGTTCTCAAGTCTCCATGGTCCCCCTCCTCCCATGTCACTCTCTCTGTGTGTGTCTTTGTCTTTCTGTCTCTGTTTGTCATCAGCCCTCCTGTTCTCAAGTCTCCATGGTCCCCCTCCTCCCATGTCACTGGGCTCTCTGACCTCACCCTGGCTCTTTCTCATCTTCCTCTCCTCTTTCTTCCTCACTTCTTCCCTCCTTTCCCTTCCCTGCTTCTCACCCCTCCTCTCCTTCACTCCCTGCATCTCCTCCCCTCCCTCCTGCACTCCCCCTTCACTCCTTCTCCCCCTCCCTTTCTGTCCATGGGAGCTGGAAGTTAAAAGCTTTTCCGAACTTGCTCTGCAGTCGCTGTTCCCGGCGCCTTTCATCTCGCCAGCACATTTGTAAAACTGCGCAGACTGAAGGGCCATGACATGAACAACCACAGAAATGTCAATGCTAGGATGGGTCCTCTAGCCCACAAGAGGGTGGGGTGGGGAGCCATTGGGGCTCACCCCAGTGCCTCCTGGGAGGGGATCCTTGACCCAGGCAGAGTGGAGGGCCCCCCGCCATGGCTCTAGTGCTTTGTGTCTCTACAGAACTGGGCTCAGCATAGAGTGGGGCAGGGAACCGGCAAGGGGGAGGAAGAGAAGGCCTTTAGGGCTGCCAGCTGGACCAAGGCAGGACTAGGCTGGCAGCCGGCCCTTGGGAGCCCTGGGGAGCAGAGCTGGGTGGGTTCATTGGCCCCCAGCACCTCATCATGTTCAAACTCACCAACCCAAAGCTAGAGTGACTGGGTTCAAATCCCCCCCACTGCCAGTTACCAGCCCTGTATCCTGTACCAGTGCCTTTACCTTCTAGGTTAGCAATGCCTATGTGGGAAGGCTGGTGTGAAGGTGAGACACATGAACCCATGTGTGGCACTTAGAAAAGATGTTTCTGTAATTAACAGAAGCAGTAGCAATGGCTCTACTTGGTAAGACAGTGAGCTCTGTACTGCAGAAGGGGAAACCAAGGGTTGAGAGGGCAGATGACCCATAGGAGGAACAGGGATTAAAGCTGGTCTCCCTCCCTCTTTTCCTAGCTCCTGGGTGTGTACACACAGTGTGGGATCTTACACTGTAGCTGGCCAAGCAAGTTACCTTGTTTCGTCCCTTGCTATGTCTTATGAAAGGGGAATCACAATAGATGTTCAATGAACATTTGTGAACAGATGGATAGCAATGTTGGACCTCATCGAGGCTAGACAATTGTGAGGAGCTTTGCTTGCAGGTGTGTGCGTGAGGCAGGCATGGGGAGCAGTGGAGTGAGGCTTGGAAAGGAGCCTGGGCCTTGCTTTGGGGAGTTCCAGAACAGGAGATTTTGTCCAAATTCATAACTCCCATCTGGCCTAAGAGCCGGCAGCACCCTGGACAGCAGACAAGGCGACAGGCGGGAACCCACTGCCTTGGAGCTGTCCAGTGAATGTTCTAGCCCTGTTTGGCTGTCTCGTGCTGCTTCTGGCTCCCATGCTCCCTGTCCCTCTTCTTGCTCCCCCAGGACGCAGATCCAAAGTCAAGAGCCCTGCTGGGGAAGGAGCACCTCCCACCTCCCCCTTTCACTGCCTTCAGCCCTGGACATCTTCTGCAGGCCTGAGGCTGACACTGCAGGTGACTGCAGAGATGAGAGAGAGGAAGGGTCCCCAGGGCTTTCATGAAGGTCCCTAAAGACCCGGAAGCCTGGAACAGGGTCTGAGCACCTGGAGCATCCCCCCCCATCCCCTCCTTCCCTGTGGTTGCAGGATGAGACAGCCCTGCCACCCACACTCCCCCAAAACACACACTTCAAACACTCCTCTCCCTAAATTATTCACCTGCCTCTCTCCAGGGTTGCTGCAGAGCGCCCAGCCCAGGTGCCAAGCAGGGGGGGAAAAAAAAGCAGGAAGGCCCATTAAATTTAAACACCACTGAGGATTGTTAGACATGAGGTTCTATTCCTGGCCTGGAAAAAGAGCAGCTATCAAAGGGGTGGAGTTTGGTGAGGGGGCAGTGGGGAAAGACCCCCACGGGGAGGGTGACTTGCTGAGCAGCAGGAAGGCTGAGCCAGGATGCCAGATAACCAGGGCCTCCCCTCGCTGCTGGTCCTTATGTGTGAAGAGTTTAGTGCCTCCCTCCCTCACCTGCTCTGGTAAGCCAGAATACCCATCTAAAAATAGCTCCTTGCAGTTACCCGAAAGCCCACCATTCCCAATTCAGGATTCAGTGCTCAGAAGGATCAGGGCATTGCTTCTGCAGCTGCCTGTGCTGCTGGCTTCCTTCCTGCATCTCCCATCCTGTAAACGCCAAGCTATTTCAGGCTCTTATCCTACTCTGATCTTTTACAGTGTTCTTACCACTTGGGAATCTGTTGGGACTCAGACTTGCTGGAAAACTCCTATTTATCTCTCAAAACCCAATTCTAGTGAATAAGTGTTCCAATTTACTATCAGCCTGGAACACCTGCCCCTGGCTGCCTCCCTTGTGAACCCTGAAATGGAGGTCAGACCCCCCCCCCCATGATCAGAACCTGTGCAGCCATCTTCAATCACAACTACTTGAGAACAGGTGGTTGGAAGCAGAGAGAGGCACTGGAGAAGCTACCCCACAAACCCAAACCTGGCTGTGGTCCCAGCTTGCTGTGTTTTGGGCAGGTCCCTGGCTTACTGTTAGCCTTGATTTTCTACCATGTGAAATAGAAGGGGCATGGCAGGAGACCAGGAGGGGGACCGCTCATTTCACGATGAGCACCGCCTTCCTAGTTATCAGCACTCGGGAGTCTTTGCCCCTGTGTAATTTCCCAGGTCATTGCTACATGAATGTATATGACTGCTGCTTCAGGCTTGAAGGAGCTGGTTTATACTGGTTTATCTAAGCCAGCTGTTACACACACACACACACACACACACACACACACACACACACACACACAAATACACGCACACCACTGTGAATATTACAAGCCAATTTTGTGAGCCCTTGAAAGTGACCCACTGAGTGTATTTATTGCTTGAAACCAACAAACACCAATCAAGGCTTGCCCTCAGACTTCTCCAGAGCCTGCTCCTCAGCCTGGGCTTGCCAGCCCCAGGCCCTGCCCCTGTGGACCTTGCTAGAGAGAATGCCATTCCTGTCCTCAACCCCTGGTCTCCCTCCCTGATCAAATGCTGCCCACTCAAGGCTCAGTGGCTGCCCACTCAGGGCTCCTTGCATGCCTCCTTGTCTGGGAAGTTTGCCATGGGTGACATAGTCTAGCTGGGTCACTCAGGAGTTGATCAATGTGGGTGGACACCTAGCCCCACTCTGGGCTTAAAGAGTCATCACCTGCTGTTAGTGTTTCTGCTCAGTGGCAACCTGGTAGAGAGGAGTCAAACAGTGGTCCATTCTGCTCTTCCACCGGCCCCACCATTGTGTACTCTTTCAGCCCTGTTCATCTAACTCTCCTCACTTTGTGGTACTTTCCTCTTATCATTGGCTCATCCAGTTTGTCTCTTTATAGGATGAGGGAGGTTTGAGGAAAGGGATCTCTCCTGTCCTGCCTGGCAGAGCAGGTGCTTCATTATGGCTGTGTGACCTTAAGCAAGTCACACTTCTCTCTGAGTTCATCTCCTGAGCACCCTACCTGGAGGAGGCACTGTGGGGCTGCCTCAGAGAACAGCCCAGGTCTGGGATCCTGGTCCTGGTTCTGCATTTAACTCACTGTGTCACCCTGGACAGGTCACCAGCCACCGGTACCCATGCCTTGGTTTTGCCTCCCTCTCAAGGCACAGGCAAAAGGACACCTTGAGATTAGTGGCACGTCATTTCAATCTTCGGATCACATCCTCTATCCTTCCCATCCCATCACCACCCCTTTAGCTCATTCATTCCTTCACTCAACAAGTACTTAAGTGTCAGACAGTGTCAGACATCGAGGACTTCCTCTCCAGCGAGGAAGCCAGTGAGCAAGATAAATTAGTAAAGGTAAATAGCATGTCAGAGAAATTTAAGGCAAGAAAAGGGCCCCAGGAGAACTGCAGAGGTTGTCAGTTTTAGGAAAGAGGATCAGGCAAATAGCTCCCTGAGAAGATGACACAGGCAGAGAGATACAAAGAAGGTAGTCGCTTTGGTGAGAACAAGCCTTCTAGGCAGAGGAAATAACAGGCACGGAAGCCAGAAGCAGAAGCCAGAAGCAGGGGCATCCTGGTGAGTGTGGCACTCAGTGGGCCAGTGGGAGATGGGTGGGGGATCAGAGAGTGAGGTGGGGCTTCCCAGTCTCCCTCTCTTCATCCTTCTCTCAATAGAAAGCTGGTCCCAATGTTGATAACACAGGAGTCTGGAAGGGAGGCTCCCTGCTACTGCCCTCCCCTCCTCTACCATCCTAGCCTGCACTGCGGGGGGCCTGCAGCTTTGGATTCGCAATTTATCTCCTGATGCCAGGAGTTTCCTGGAGCCTGGCACTTCCTCCCCATTCAGCCCCGCTCCCCTGAGCGGCAAAGACAGGTGTGAGGAATTAGCTGTGGGGACTAAAGCCATGACAGGAACCCGCACAAAAGAAGGGGACAGAGTGTAATGTTTATTACGTTTGAAGCAAAGCAAACACGCGGCCTATTTATGTATCTATAGAGAATTAATTGGCGAGCGGCAGTGAGAAGCAGATTATAAATTAGAATCATTTTCGCCAACTGAAACCCATTCATCTTGCTTCAGAATGGGCCTGTCACTGCCTCCTGACTAATTCCTTTTGCATTCCATGCTTTTTCCTCACTGGCCCCCCACAGGCTCTCACCTTGAGACCTGAACCCCAGGGGTGCCACAGGAAAAAGCCACAGTTGTGTTTTCCCAGGACCCTCACTCTCTCTGCCACTCTCTTCTAGAATTACTTCCCCACGAACTGTGCAGGGAAGCAGCCCTGGCACCCTGTGTCATATGATTGTACATTTTCCTCCTATGACCCCAGCCTCTCCATGGCTTTGCTCTGTCCCTGAGAGTCTGGCAGGAAGGGCCTCCCTGAGGCCAGGCAGGTGGAGAGGGCAACAGGAGGCTGCCATCCTGGGGATGCTGGGGGCACTAGCGGCTGCTGCCTTTCTTTGATTCTGGGTTCAGAGCAGGCTGACTCCACAGGAATCAAAGAGAAGCCACGTGGCTGGGGTCCTGGCAGGCCTGGCTCTAGCTCCTCTCACCTGAAGCCCATGGAGATGAAAGGCCAGGGCAGATGCCAGTCTTTGCCAGGCCTGAGAAGGAGGTCATGCCAGTCCTGGGTTGTGACCCAGTTAACCCTTCCTTTCATGCTGCCCGCATAGTACAAGTTCTTTTGGTTTGGAGGCTGCTGCATAAATGCCATGGCTAAAGCCTTTGGGGAGGGGGCACCAGGCAGGGAACAGCAATGCTAAACCTTAAGGGCCTGTTGACGAAGGGGTTGGACTCTGGAGTGAGCCCAGCACAGGCCTGATTTTAGGAAGCATTTCTGGATTCCAGGTGGTATTTCTCTGAACCTCAGTTTCCTTGATGTAGGATGGAGATGCAGCCTGAATTGATGCTAGCTAAACTTTGTTAAAAGCCTTCAAGAGTACAGCACATGGTGGTCCACACCTTTAATTCTGGCATTTGGAAAGCAGAGCAGGTAGATCTCTGTAAAAATCAACATCAGTCTTGTCTGCTAGTGAGTCCTAGGCTAACCAGGGCTACATGGTAAGACCCAGTATCAAGGAAATAAAAATGAAACAAACAAACGACAACAGGCCCTGCAAGAATTCCATGCTGGCTGGCAAACAACCAACCAAGCAAATGCTCCTCCCTGCTCCTTCCTCTGGGCTACCGGCAACCATCTCCCTTCCTCATGATCCCAAAACTAAAGACCAACTCATTGGGGGGTCTTGAGAACCTGCTCCAGCAGTGGATGCTCTGATTGCTCTTCCCATGCTGTTCTGAGTCTCAACATTCCACATATCTTCCCTGTGCATGTCCTCTAAAGTGTGAAGATTCAAAAAGATGATGGAGTGCAGTACCTCACACCCAGTAGGAGAGTAATAGAAGTAGGTACTGTTCAACACTACTGAGTTGGTGCAGGGCTGTTAGCCATGCATCCTGGTGGTCAAGCTCTCTCTTCCCCACCCTCCCCACCTTTGGAAAACTCCAGTTATTTCTAGTTTCCTCCCACGATGTCATACCACCCTCCTCGGCTGCTACTCCCAAAGGGACTCTGTGTAGAGCTCCCAGAGTCAGAGCTAGGTCCTGAAGGACTGTCCCCCCAGGACAGAGAGCCTTCACTGATGAGAATGTAGGCTCTCAGGGCTGCAGACTGGCCTCTCTGATGCCCGATCTTCAGATCCACCACAGCCCAGGGTCCCCCCAAGAGATTAGGAGACTCGGTCCCATCGCTGCAGGGAATGGACCCCATGAAGAACTCTCTGGTTGTTGTTAAGGACCCACAGAAAACCAACCAAGACATAAAAGGAAGCAAAACTAAAGATTAGCTACAAAATGCAAAAAGAAAAATGGAAAAAATGAAAATGAATATGGTTTTAATCAAGCATCTGCAAAACCCAGCACTGAGCCAACTGGTCAACCTGTGGTCCAGAGCTCCTCTTCCAAACTCACACAAGAAAAAGCATGAGGTGGGATCCTGCATTTGACTGCATGTGGGGTACAGCAGGTGAGGACTCTTTTTTTTTTTTTTGGTTTTTCAAGACAAGGTTTCTCTGTGTAGCCCTGGCTGTCCTGGACTCACTTTGTAGACCAGGCTGGCCTCGAACTCACAAAGATCCACCTGCCTCTGCCTCCCAAGTGCTGGGATTAAAGGCGTGCGCCACCACAGCCCGGCTTAGGTGAGGACTCTTAAAGCAGGAGTGCTCTGGGATCTGCCTTGGTCTTCATCTTGGTCTTAGATCCCAGCTCTGCTCCCAGCTGGCTTGGTGACTTTGTACAAGTCACCACCATTCCCAGGGTCTTGAGTCTTCATTGTCAGAGGAGAAAACCACTTCCTGGATGCCAGGATAGTTGTGAGAATGATGGGAGCCTGCTTTGGGAAGAGAGGAAGCACTTTGAAATGTTCATTACAGAGGTATACACCTGTTATCCCTGCTGAGACATGAGAATCACAAGTTTGAGGTCAACCTGGGTTGCATGGGAGGATCTCATCTCAGCAAATATATGAGGATGAGAACTGGGGAGATGGCTCAGCTGCTAAAGTGCTTGTCTTGTGAGCATGAGGACCTGAGTTCAAGTCCAAGAACTCACAAAAAAAAGCTGAGCATGGTGGCACATGGTCCTTAGGCACTGGAGCCCACTGATCAGCCAGCCAGCCAGCCTAATCAATAAGTTCCAATGAGAGACCCTGTCTCAAAAGAAAGGCGAATGGTGGCTGAGTAAATGAAGTCCCCATCATGTGCTGTGGGAATCAGTAAATGGGGAACCTGCATCTCCTGGAGGGGAGCTTCAGCCCCACGAGCCCTTCCCCTATAAAAGGGCATCAACAAGCATGACCCTCAGAATGTGGGAGGGATGGTTACAGGCATCAGAAGCCAGGCAGAGCCACCTTTGACTCTTGATTATAAGGTCCCAGAGAGACCTTCTAAGAGAGCATCAGGAGCTAGGGAAGGAACTAGCACTGAGGAGTTAGGTTGAGGCTTCAGGAGCAGCCATTTGCCCATCAGAGCAGACACAGATATATGTCCCCATCTGACACCTGGCACAGCCCCACTGGTGCATGCCAGCTTAGTATAACATGCTGGGGATTGTTCTCCATGATGATTGCAGATTCAGAAAGAATTGTGGACTAATTCCAAAACACGAAGATTCTACCCAAAATTTCAATGAGATTTATAAATCTCAATAAACTTCTTAGCACACCTCATGAAGGACAAATCTGAGGATGGCTCTCCCAACACTGTGCTGGGGGTAGGGGTTGAGGCAACCGGCAGACACCTGTGTGAAGGACAAGCAGAGGAGGCATGGGGGACACACGCTGTGCCTCTCTATAGTGCTTAGAATAATAGGCATAGCACAGCATGAGCTGAGGGTGCATCTTTGAAGCATGTGATCAAAGGAGAGAAACCCACGGGTCTCCACAGCATAATACCATTTGTGTATTGAAAGTGTGATCAGAAGAGGGTTGCAGAAAACTAGATGTGTGTTCAAATTTATAGAGCTGAGCACACTAAAGCTACAGTATGATGATTCAAATAAAACAAATAAGAGGCCACTTTCAGAGGGCTCACAGCTTAGGAGGAGAGACATGCATTTTCAAAGTCACTCAGGGCTGGTGAGATGGCAACGTAAGTCCCATTCCCAGGGCCCAGAGGGTAGAAGGAGATAACAGACTCTGCACGTCATTTCCTCACCTCCACATCTGCACTGTGTCGCACACACATGTATACACAGGCAGGCGTGAGATAAATAGATAAATAAATAATGCAAAACTCCACTCATACAAATCCAACAGGCTAGCAAGAAAAAAATGCATGCACCGGAAGAATGCCTTTGCCTTTGGGAGCTCCTAGGGTCATTTGAGAGACACACTGAGAACCCCTCTAGGATCATCATGGCTTTGGCACATGCCAGGCACTCAGGGACCACAGAATAAAGACAATTTATTCTGCTTAGGGAAACCCTAGAAAGCTTCCCCTAAAACCTGATAGTATGTTATTTGAGGCTCTGCTTGAACCCCAGACTCCTCTGATGTCTGCTCCAGAGAGCAGCAGTATTTAGCCAAGGGAGTGAAGCTGGATGTTAGATGCTGGAGTGAAGCATGTGGCCAGGGGCCAGTTCAGGAATGGGCACTTCTTGTCTTATCAACTCCTGGAAGCTGGGACCCCTGAAGCACCAGCTGATTGAACTCACAGGCTGAGCTCCATCATGGGGCACCTGGCTTGGTGTTCTAGGCTGGGAGGGGGATGGCCTCCTCCACGCCATCACCCATCCCATCTACTCCACCAATCCACGGCCCTTCCAAACCACTCTTGGGCTCATCTCCTCTCCTATTGCAGCCTCAGCTGACCTGAGCCTACTGTCACCAGTAGCAGGTCCCCGTCTAGCCTGTGGCCTGGGGGAGCCTCCTTAACTCAAGGACCCTGTTGCACCTGCAGAGCTCCTGGCCCTTTGTGTGGCTTTCAGAACCCACATCCACCCCTTACTTTCCAACATTGAGACCACCCAAGTACTCTTGGCTCATTTTGCTCCATCCTTTTGGAAGACCTTTATTTCTTCCTCAGCTGACACCTATGCAGCCCTCAAGGCTCCCTGAGAGCGCACCTCTTCCTGGAAGCTGGCCTTGACCACCAGAAACGACACACCACACTTTCTCAGCACTCTGCCAACCTCACAAGGCCCTTCTAGCAGGGCTCCCGATGAATGAAAAGCCCTTTTTTCTTGTCTACTAGGTTTTACCGTTAAAACAAATGGGCTCTAGGTCTAGGCAGCCTGAGTTGCCATCCTGGTTCTGCCATGGTGAAATTATGGTGGCCCTGGTGGCCTTATGACAGCCTGGGACAAGTTGTTTGATCTTTCTGTGCCTAGGGTTTCTAACCCTCAAAACGGAGATGAAAAAAGTACTTGAAAAAAATTACAAGCAAGTGATAACATGAAGTTTGGAGTGAAGGGCTTAAGTTCTTAAGTGCCTGTCACATGGTAAGAAATGTTAGCCTTTGCTGTGTGTGGTAGTGCAGACCTGAGACCCCAACATCTGAGTGGCTGAAAGAGGATTGAAAGGTGAAGGCTAGACTGGGCTACAGAGTGAGCAGCTGTCTACAGAAGCCAAGGGGCAAGATGGCTCAGTGGGTAAGGGCACTTGTTGCTAAGCCTGGTGACCTCTCTGGAAAGTTGGCCTCTGACCTCCACATGTGTGCCAGGGCACACACACACACACACACACACACACACACACACACGCCCCAAATAAATAAAAATATACATAAAATAAACCAAAGATGGAAGTGTATTGTCTTGGCACAGAGCTTTGTCTATCATTATGGGTGATGCCCTAGGTTCTGTGCTTAGCACTGAAAAAAAGAAAGAAGGAAGGGAGAGAGGGAGGGAGGAAGAGAGAGACAGGGAGGGAAGGAAGAGAGAGAGTAAAAGAGAGAGAGGGAGAGAGAGAGAGAGAGAGAGAGAGAGAGAGAGAGAGAGAGAGAGATAGGAGGAGAGGGATCACCTCCCTCCACAAGCTGTAAGTTTCTGGAGATTGAAGTACAGTCCAGACCATTGACTGACTGTCTCCTAAGGCCCAACTCTTATCTGTGCACAGCCGAGGGACTCCATGAGGGCTCCCCCGAGTGCTCCCAAGGAGCTCCCCATCAGCCTTTTCAGAACCCATGAACTGTCTTACAGTTGATCTGTGCTGTCAGCTGGGGGCTTGGACATGTCAACTGGTGACATCTAGCTTCCAGCACTGTCCCAACCTTTCCCACGCTGCTGCCCTAAGCAGCCTGTCCTGCCTGGGTGGTCCTTGGCCTCTTTATCAAAGAACTTTCTTTGGTAACGTTACTAATTAGCAGCGAAAGACGATTAGTGTCATTAACAGACTCAGAACATTTGCACGATGAGTTCCTCTTGCTGGCTTTGAAGTGCCCTGGACAGAGCGGCAGGGGTGGGAGTCCTGGAGAGAGTGGATTTAGAAAGAGACAGTGGGAGGGGGAGGGAGCTGGCAAGAAAGAACAAAATTTAAAGTGGATGAATTATTTACTGCAGAAAACAATCGCAGACTCACTTATTCTCACTCGAAACATCCCAAACTCTAATCTATGGCATTTTTCACATCTCCCTGGTGTGCCCAGTGAATTTCTTTACAGCTGGATCCAGAGGCCCAAGTAATCTTATAGGAGATTGGCTTAGTATCGATCACTGCATTCCCTTCCCCGAGCTCCAGGCTCCCCCTATCCTGGACACTATGTCCCCAGCTTGGACCATGTCCCCAGCCTGGCCTGAGCTGAGCTGGGTGCCAGGGTGGGAGCTGATGAGGGGTGGTGCCTGTAGTAAACATGTGTGCCGCCAGGATGGACCCCTTTGCCCTCAGAGCCACCACGGCCTTTGTTGGTCTGGGCCCAGGGTGGCCACTAAATGAGCCCCTGCTATTTTGTCCTGTCTTTCAGATGCATTATGTCATTACCCTTCCGAGAAGCCTACGGTAGGTGTTATTAATCCCATTTTTCAGATAGCTTCAGTAGCTGCTCCTTGGCTGGTCTGGGTGTCAGCTAATTCCTTTAATTCATCACCCCACTAGCCCCTCACAACAGACCTGCTGCTGAGAGACTTGGAAGTGGCCAGCTGGCCTGGAGTCACACAGCGAGTGGCAGATTATACCTAAACTCTGCTCTTCTTGGTGCCAATGTGGGGCTGTGGGGCGTGTGGGGCTGCTGGTGGGCTCTCTGAAGAGCAGCCATAGATAAAGGCTTTGGAACACATAGGAAGAGTTCCCACCTGAAAGGGTCATGCCTTATCTACCCAAAGGGACAAGAGCGTGTCAGGCCTTGGGGAAGAGCTGAGGGACACACCTCACTCCCTCTCCCAGTAGCACCCCCACAGCTGAATGGGGGTCTCCCCACTGGGCAGCCAGCACTTCCTGCCCACCCAAGGGGGAGGGACACCCCAGGAGTCCAAGAGGAGGAACCTTGGGAAAGACAATAGGAGGCAGAACTAGTTTTGCTGGCCCTGTCTTGGCCTTCACAAAGCAGATGGGGAGCCATCACCCTGGGCTCTAGTATTCTCCAGGTGATTAGTTTTCTGGAAGTCCTGATCCTCTTGGGCCTGGCTTTGCACATACAGAGTTAGATCTTTGTCTTGGATCATGAATGGGTGTGGGGGTGGGTGGGGTGGGGTGGGGGTGGGGTTCTGTACTAAGTTGGTAAAAGCTTAACTGGTTGCCTCAGTGTAGAAGGGGACAGGGGAGACTGCCACCCACAAGTCTCTCACCATTCTCCTCCACCCTGGATGGTGGCTTCTTGCTATGTGAGGGATCCTGGATGGTATGGTGGTGTTGGAGGGACTTTGGATGTCATGGTGGTGTGTGTGGTACCCAGTATGTCATACACCAACCTACTTGTTTTGCAGGTGAGAACCCTGAGGCCTATAGATGGGACGGTGGTCACCAGCAAGTCACAGACAGGACCAGGGTGGCCCAGACCTCCTGATACCCTGGTGCCCTCATCCAGGCTTACGAAGAGCTGGGCTGTGAGGCTGTTCCACTTGGAGCTGAGGAGCCATGACAACAGCCTGGAGAAGACAGGAAGGGAGCCCCACAAGAAGTCTGTGCCCCTAGCTTTCTCTGTGGTTGTAACTGTAAGTGCCTCCCAGCACTAAACGTTATTAACAAGCAGTTGTGTGTGACCCAAACTGTAAATGGACCTTTTAACAAATAAACACTTATTTAACAACAATGACAGTTTTAGAATCCTCAGAATCCTCGGAAACCTGAAGGTCTTTCGACTGGCATCATCTGCTCATATGTTTTGTCTATTTTTAAATTTACTTTCTCTTATTGACTGGCCAAAGCTCTTTGTATATTAAGGGTACTAAGCCTTTATCTACAATGTCTTCTCCTAAATCCATGTAAGTATTTCTCCTTAAGGGCTCATAAGTTTAAATATCTTTTTTTAAACATTATTTATTTATTATGTATACAGTATTTGCTCTACATATATGCCCGGGCAGATCTCAATGTAGATGGCTGTGAGCCACCATGTGGTTGCTGGGAATTGAACTCAGGACCTTGGGAAGAACAGCCAGTGCTCTTAACCTCTGAGCCACCTCTCCAGCCCCGAGTTTAAATATCTTATAGGGGAAAACCTTAAAAAAGGAAAAAGAAAAACAAACAAACAAAAAACCTTGAGCCTTTTGAGTTATGAGAGTTCTTATGAGTCTAACTAATCCTCTGGGGGGATCAGGTGGACCAGCAACACTCAGGTTGTGGGCATGAGTGTGACTGATACTCGGAAGAGCCCTCATACAAGAGCCTGACAAGGGACTGTAACCCTGGGTGATTGTCAATCCCTTGGGGCCTTTGTTGTTCTGTTTGTGCAATGGCATGTTTGAAATAGACCTCTAGCTGAATGTCCTATGATTCTAGAGGACCCTGGAGGGAAGAACTGCAGTGTACTCTGGGACTTATCCTCCACCCCTCACACCAGACCCCCAGCAACTTTACCAACAGGAGGGGCATCTTTTTACCATTGTGCCCTTAGCATCTTGCAGAAAGCTACTGAGAGAAATACTAGGAGAAAACCGTTCAACTGAATTGCCTGCCATAGAGGGGGTAGTCCTAACTCCATGACATGCCCATTATCAAAGGAGTACAACAGCGTAGATGAGGCAGGGTGCTGCCTGAGTTTGGGTGTCAGCTTTTCTTTGCTGGGCTGTGTGATGTTCAGTAAGCCACCTCACCTCTCTGAGCACCTCTTTTCTTACCTGTGAAATTGGGAAAGCCCTGGAAGGTTTGCTGCTTGAATGAAACTTGACCTAGATGTTAAACAAACAAAAAAAAGAGGTCCCTGTCACACAGTAGGTATGCTGAAGGTGTCAGCCCTCTTGATGTATCTCACATATGCTAGGTGAACACTGGACCTGAGGTACCTCATCCCTTCTTGATGCTTCTCTATCATCAGGTCTTCAAGGGCTCAGCATTTGGGGAGGGGCTTTCCTCAGCAGAGGACCCTGAGAAAAGGATTCAAGGGCAACCTGTTGTTGGGATAGTGATCCCTGGAAGCAGCCAGCACAAGAAACCTCTTACTACAGAGCCAGTGGGTGAGCAGAACCCTTAGGATCCTGGAAGGCAAGATCTTTGCACTTCTGTTCTCCTGTCCCAGGCAAGGATGGATGCTTCAACTCAAGTTCCTAAGCCATCGCTTACAAGCTGGAGATCATTTCCCAGCCTCTCCCATCTGCCACCTGGATGGCAAAGCCATGAAGGTGCCAGCAGCTGGAAGCTAGCCATGTAGATGTGCATTGAACCACTAAAGGTGCGGACCTGGAGGGGCTGCGCCACCTTGGAAGGATGGGTTAAGTAGTTGTCTCCGGCTGGCCCCATGGGCCTAAGGAGAGACACCGGTGGCAGAGGGGTTACACAGGCTGGTCCTCTGTTGCTCTCTGCTTGAAATTGATAGCCGGTACCAAAGGGCAGAAGTGTCACCTCTCAATAAGATGAAATCTATGTCTCAAGCTCATGGAAACGACAGGAAGATTTATCAAAGTCCTGGCAAAATTAACATTTGGACGGGGGACGCATGACAAGAGCAGCCTCCAGAGGGGGTCTCTGCATCAACTCAGGGATGTTCC
This sequence comes from Lophiomys imhausi, assembly GCA_907164525.1. Lineage (NCBI taxonomy): Eukaryota > Metazoa > Chordata > Mammalia > Rodentia > Muridae > Lophiomys > Lophiomys imhausi. The sequence continues at coordinate 698,712 of CAJQZJ010032083.1, forward strand.
TCCAGCAGTGGACAGCAAAGGGCTGCCAGTCAGCTGGCCAGCTGGCCTTGGAGGGGAGGGATGCCCAGACAGACAGAAGCAGACATCAGGACAAAAGTAGACTGGAAGGGGAGATGGCCAAGCAGGAAGGCAGCAAGAGACTTAGGGATGAGTGCTGGCCCTGCCACTCTTTGTTCTGACACTGACCTCAGTTCTCCTATCTGAAGGGTGAGTGTTCTCCACGCTTCTGCTCTGTTTACTAGAGTTCATGCAGCAGAGCTGGACCCCTGTGAGATCCCAACCTTGGGAAACTGGTAGGAATCTCCCCATAGAAAAAAGTGCTTTCTTCATAGTTGGGGCAGTTTAGTAGCCCAGCAGGCGAGAACTGTTACCATCTTCATTTGCCCTTACATCAGAGAAGTGAGACCACTTACTCAGGACCCCACAGTGGGCTGAGGTCCTGTGGAAATTTAAATCTGTGGCTGCTGGCTGCCTTATGTCTTGGCTTCTTGCCTGGGCTCCAGACCCTATTCCAGCCCCGGGGCGGTAGCTTCTGTGTGTGTCTACCTCTCCACTGTCACATGTGAAGGAGGAGAGTGGCTCGGTGCTGGAAGTTCATTCTCAGCGAGAAACGAGAAACGAGCAAACGGGAGCTCAGTTCAGCATCTGGACATGTCAGATGGGCACCATGGCTCAGTCCTGTCCCCCACATGGCACTTTGTCTCATAGGTCCTTGGTCTGTGAAAGGGGCCCATGAGTAGTTCCAGTTTCATGATGAAGGTGACAAAAAGGCTGGTTCATATGATTGACACACACACACACACACACGCACGCACGCACGCACGCACGCACGCACGCACATGCACACGCAGGCACGCATGCACGCGTGCACGCACGCACTGGACTTGTACCCACGTTTAAATCTGGGACTCACCCAGAATGATTCTGTGCTAAAGAGGGAAGTTTGTCCTCGAGTAAGGTGACCCAGGCCTGGAAGGCCCAAAAACACCCCACAGAAACTTCAAGTCTGGGAAGGGGAATGACAGAGTGACTTAGCAAGGGCAGGTGTCAGAGGCAGGGGATCTCAGTCACTCACCCTGATCTGTCATCTGAAAACACAGCCTTAGGTCCTGGACTCTGGGATGGGAGAGAAGCTCTCAGTGGGAGAGAGAGAACCTCAGTGCTAACAGAAGGTTCAGAACAGGACTCAGTTTCCCCATCTGCAAAATGGGTACAGGGAAGGCTATCCATGCTCCCAGTCTAGGGACAACTAAGTTTTTTGTTTTATTAGGTTTTTTGAGGCAGGGTTTCTCTGTGTATCCTTGACTCTCCTGGACTTACTTTTTAGATCAGGCTGGCCTTGAACTCACAGAGATCCACCTGCCTCTGCCTCCCTGAGTGCTGGGATTAAAGGCGTGTGCCACCACACCCGGTGACAATTAAGTTTTAAAAATTGTGACTCTAGGCACCTTACAGATCTGAAGTGGTCAGTGTGGGTGTTTTCTTGACTGGGCCTCAGCATATTCACTTGAACCCACTAGCCTGGGCTATAAGAATTAGAGGACCTGGGGTGTGGTACTAAACCTAGACACTGTCCAGCCACTAGGAAACCCACTCTACAAGTAAGACTGCAGGGAGGGCTGTCACCCAAGGGTCTGGCTTCAGGGACCACAGTCACTCACAACTTGACTAGCCTAGATCCTTGAGCCTCCCCTCCCCCATCAGGCTGCCCCCACTCCTTGCCCAGGAGTGAGGAGGCCCAAATCCAATTAGCCTGGGAGCCGATTGCAGAACGTCACCCCTTTAATATTGCCAGAGAAGCTGCAGAGATAAATGGGAAATTAGAATTCTGCTGGGGTCCCTGGGACGGGCCTGCCAGCCTGCTCAGAGCAGAGGCTGCGCAGTTCTCTGAAACAGCAGAGCTGTCTTGAGTCCTAATGGAGGGGCTGGCTGTTTCTGAGAGGCCTACTCCTGCCTAGGCCTCTCCATCTTTCCAACCTCTTGCCTCCACCTGCACCCTGTCAGTCATCCCACAGAGGAGTAAGCTCTTCCCTTTGGATGCCCTTTCTGTTTCCTTCCACAGCCTTTGATCTGAGGGTGTCTGGGGACGGTGAAGGTGCCCCAGCCAGGGTTGGCCTCATTTTTGCCTAGCTGTTCCCTTCCTCACTTGCCTTCTCTGATCTTCACGCAACCCTACTGATCATGGTCCAGGGCAAGAGTTGGGGATGAGGCCACTGCTGAGTCCTAGGACATCTATAGTTCCCTTGAGGGTTCACTGCAGGGGTTGCTTCTGAGGGCCTGGAGCAAGGGTGCAAATGGACATCTAAGATTTCCTACCCTGTTGGGGGATGAGTTTTCAGACAGAGTCCCTAGTTACCACAGGGCTTTGTAGCCACCTTCTGCTGCTCCCTGTCTTGGTCTGGGCTCAGAGCAATAGGCAAGGAATCCATGGGGCATGGACACCCCAGCCATAGCTCTGAAAAGTAGATGGGTTCCTGTGGTCCTCCAGGCCTGCCTGAGTCTCCCCAACTCCCTCCCTCGGGGCGGGGAGGGGGATCACTGCTGCTGGGAAAGTTAATCCATTACAGTTTAAAGGCTCCGCTCCTCGCTGGCAGTAAATTACCTGCTTTGCATTTCGCAGCAACAACTTAACGGTATTAATTTATTGTGCTCTGTCTTTAACAAACATCATTATCATATTGCCAGCCAGGATTATGCAAATGGGAGGGACAAAGGAGAAAGAGGCTGATTCTTGTCCCCAAAGTCACCTTGATTTATTCACTTTGGGGCTCTGCAATTGGCCAGGTCTGGGAGACCCAGGTGAGAGGGAGGCTAGGAAAACCCAAGAGTTGGACAAGAGTTTGAGGCCAGCAGGGACTCTCAGGGAGACCCTCCTGGAGTGGAGAACTGGCTGGGCTGAGGGAACCTTGTGTCACACTGGATTAGTTCATTCATTCTCTGGGTCTTAGTTTATTCATCTGTAAACTGAGTTGGTTAAGGCCTATAACATGTGCTGAGAGTGCAGCTCAGTAGGCAGAGCGCTCCCTAGAGTGCCTGAAGCTCTGGGTTCAATCCTAGCACCAAATAAACCAGCTATGGCGGCAATGCCTATCCCAAATAAACCAGATATGGCGGCAATGCCTATCATTCCATCACTCCAGGAATGCAGGCAGGAGGATCAGAAGTTCAAGTTCACCTTTGGCTATCTAGAGAGTTTAAGGACAGCCTGTCTCAAAGAAAACCAGAGTAAACTTGATTCAGCAATACATTTTAGGCAGGCATGGTGGAGTGTGCTGTGACTCCTAGAACTCAGCAACTGGAGACAGGAAGACTGCTTTGAGTTGGAGGCTAGCCCGGGCTACACAGTAAGGCCTTGCCTCAATTAAAAAAAATTTTTTTATTTGTGTGTGTGTGTGTGTGTGTGTGTGTGTGTGTGTGTGTGTGTGTGTGTGT
>CAJQZJ010032083.1:707306-735180 GCA_907164525.1 Lophiomys imhausi
CTCACGCTGGTCTGCTTGGGGATGGACCCTGGGCTCTCTCCTCCAGCCCACACTGGCCTGCTTGGGGATGGACCCTGGGACCTCTCCTCCGCACAGCCCAGAGGCAGGAGGCATGGCTTTGTAAAATGGGTTCCCGACATCAGATGAGCCTGAGCAGCGTGGAGGTCAGCGTTTCTTTCCTCATCTAACTTTCCAAAAAACGTGGGTGTGAGGGAAGCTGGACCGGCACAGCTCCTCCCTAGCACACTAGGAGGGCGGTCTTCCAGTTTGTGCTGGGATTGGGTGGTATAAAGAGCAGGTCCAGCAGGTCCAGCTCAAGAGCGGAAAGGCCTCCTCTTCCTGGCCTGTGCACAGCTCAGAGCGAGCACAGGGGAGTCACTGCCAGTCTGTCACCCACAAGCAAATCTAGGTTTCCCTCCTGACAAGGGAGCTGGGAGGGTTAGACCTGGATCCTCCAGGCCCAGGGCAGCCTTGGGTCTATCACTCACTGCTGCTTCCTTCAAGGGCAGCTCCTGGCCTGTCTGTCTGTCTGTCCAGTGGCAGGACAGAAACTTTCTAAGGATGAGAAGAGTCCCAATGGTCCTCAGTACCAGTGTTCTTGGCTCCCTGCACAGGGCTGCAGCTGGGATAGTGCACTTATGGCCACCGCTGACTGAATACTTATGAGGGGTCAGGCCCTGTCCTGGGGACTTTGCGCACATCATTCCTGGTTGTAACACCTGAAACAGGAAGAAAACCGTTATCCTTGTTTAATGAAATGAGAACAGTGGGGGTCAGAGAGGTGCCTCGGTTCAGCCAGTGACACATGGCATTAACCAAAGAGCTGAGATCTGAACTAAGATCTCTCTCCACCCCCTGACCTACTGGCCTCGTGCTAGTGCTAGACAGATTTCCACCCTCCCTTTCTGGGCTGGTTGATGAAGTGGCTCATGAGGGGAAATGGTAGGACTATTGTCATCAAGCCGTCCCTCCACGTTGGTAGTGACAAAGTCAAAGCAAGGGTGACTGAGTGTCTCTCCTGCTCCCGTCACTGACCTTGAGAGCTTCCCTCTCATACCTGCCATGCAGAAGGGATCCCCTCATCTCAGGGACCAAGACAGAGGTGTAGGGCTAGAGTGGAACCTGTTGGGTGCATGCAGTGAAGAAGCAGGTAGTAGTGGGGCTGGTGATGTAGTTCAATTGGCAGAATGCTTGCCTAGCAGGCACAAGGCCCTGGGTTTACCCCCAGCACTACATATTACAGGTACCACAGCCTGTAATACCAGAACTCATTAGTTCAAGGTCATCTTTAGCCTATATTTGTGAGTTCAAGGCCATCCTGGGCTATATAACACTCTGTCTCAAAACTAAATAGCAGCAAACAGGTGGCAGGAGCAATCTCACCTGAGGTTCCAGAAGGCAGCTCTCTCCCTGACTCTCAGGTAGCTGTGAGATCTGGGCTCCCAGACATCCCACCACAGTCTGGGATGGCTGAGCTGGCTCATCCTTGTCTCCCTGATCCCACACACTAGCTCTCTCTACTACAGCTGCCGTTGGGACATCCCCAAGGCATGTCTTAGCCTCTGGTCTCTGCTTCCCCTTGTCCCTGGCACACTGTTACCACTGGGGAAATGCTGGAAGCTGATGACAGCATTCTGGGCCAGCTTCTCCAAGGTCCCTGCTTAACATCCAGGGAGGCCATGAGGACAGAGGGCAGCCGGGAGCAAAGTAGCTGCTGACATTCACAATTGATGCTGAGATCGGTCCTGCATCCTGCTCACCTCTCATGATCCCGCCTGGCAGCCTAGCTGTGTGGGGACATGGGTGTTCCTCAGGCTGACCTCCCCTCTTAGAGCCAGTCTGTTCCTTCTGGTTTCAGCTTCTGAGCACAGCCTTCAAGACCAATCACTGTGGGCCCATCTCCTCAGCATGGTCCACCCTTTGCTGACCACCTGTATGTCTGGCACATACACACAGCAGAAGGCAGGACAGGCAAGGTCTCTGTTGTCCTGGCAGGATCTGGCAGTGAGCAAGCCAAGCTCTTACAGTGGAGAGAACTTAAGAAAAACAAAGACAAAGTGAGATTCCACAGAAAGGCTTCCAGGGATCAGTGAGGGAAGCCAGGAAAACAACCCATTTTTATTCCTCCAACCTCTGCCTAAAACAGAACGCCTCTCTTCAGTTATACAGGTTGGGGATTCAGGAAGCAGTATTACAGTGCCCGCGACTCTGTCACCTGCAGAAATCAGATATTCCCTGTCACGTGGTAGTTGTTGCAGACATTTTGGAAGATCATTGACACTTATCACCATTTCAAAATTGTGGCAGTTAATGGAACTGCCACGTGATCTTCCCATTTGATGTGTTAGTAAGAAGGTGGATCCAGGACTGTATCTCATATTTGTTTTGCAAATATTTTGAAAACTGTACTTCAATATGATCAGATCTGCCTTTGACAATCTACCTTTTTTTTTGCTTTCCTTTTCAAGCATTATTCTGAGTTAGGGGTCATAAGCGTCACATAACCCTGCCTCTAATGTTGTTATTGCCTGCGCCTGCACAGGAGGGTGACAAGGAGTGCCAGGTCAGAGATGGAACACTCAGAACAAGACACCTTCTGGGGGAGGGGCACTGCATCAGCAACTCAAAGGTAGCCTCCAAAATGAAAGGCTGCTCAGGCAAGTTCACAGGGGGCAAAGGGAGCCACAGGGGCAAGTACCCTAGGCTAAGAGGGAGCTGAGAGTCCAGGGTGGCTAGAACAAGGTGAGCATGGGAGAGAGGGGGCAGAAGGGCTGGGGAAGCATGACCTAAGGTCTCACCTTCTGAGTGAAGAGGGCTGCAGCTGAGCAGGCCCATGCCCTCAGACCACTTTAGGGAGATGGTTCAGTGGGTTAGAGTACTTGCTGAGCAAGAATGAGGACCTGAGTTCAAATCTCTAGCACTCCCATGAAAAGTCAGGTGTGGTCACAAGCCTGTAAACCCTAACACCACTCAGAGTGGAGACCAAAAGGAATGCTGGGGCTTGCTGGCCACCAGCTTCATTCCAGGTTCATAGAGACCTTGTTGCAAAAGAATAAGATGAAGAGGACAACAGAGCAGAGCCCCAGATGTCCACATACTCACCGACAACATACATGCTCAAACACACAAAAGAAGAAAGGAGGATTTGCCTTGGATATTGGCAGGGAATGGGGGAGGGGCTGGGCACACCCAAGAAGGAGGAGGAAGACTAGGAATGAGGGATCAGGCATTTGGGGAACATGATGATGGCTTGTACCAGGTAGGTATGGGCACATCCATCCTGCCCAGCATGCCCGGGAGTCTGGGCTGACACCAGCAGTAGGAGCCCCAAGCCCCGCTGGGCTTGGCTCATGCCTGTCCCCAGCTGATTTAACTGGGCTCTTGGTCCCCAACCAGCTTGCTCCTCATTCTTCACCCACGGCAGAGGCTGCCAGCTGCCTGCCTTGGTCCATTTCCCTCTTCTCCTGGTGATGACTACAAGCTCGGCTGCAATGTAACATGGCCAGCTTAGAGGCCAAGTCTCCCAGCCTCCTTTTCAGTTAAGGGTTGCCATGGAAATCTAATTAGAAGTCATCGGGTGGGGCTTCCAGGAATAGGCTTTTTATAGGAGGCTGACTCATTCTTTTGCCCCTCTTTTTCCTCTTTCTTCCTGGAACATGGGCAGGATATTTGAAGGCCTTTGTCTCCAAGAGTCTTTTTGGTATATTATGAGGGAAAGTGAAGGATACCAGGATACCCTAGACCTAAATATCTTGAGGGAGTCCCCCAGATAGACTCCCCATGGTGGGGACAAAAACTTTTAAGGACTTGAGCCATTGGAATGGTGTCTTACCATTAACATTGGGGTATGCTCTCCACGGGACAACTACAAATCCTGCTTCTGTTGGACAGTGCTGTTTGAATGATGACAGACCCTTGGGACTTGGTGTGCCCAATGCTGAGTCATCTATCTTTCTCTCAAGGACCTCTTCTTGGGGAATCTGGACACATGTGAGAAGGGAGAACTGGTGGCATAAGATTGGCGTGTGGTTAGAGTAAGGGCGTGGGTGGGCGACTGGACAAATGGGAAGTGTCTATCACCCACCTGCCTGCCTATCACCCATCTGTTCACCCATCTACCCATATAGTCACCTAGCCATTTTTCCATTCATCCACTTACTCATCCATTTATCCTCCTCCCCACCTACCCATCCATCTTCCATCTATCCATTCACTTAACCACTCACCTAACCACTAACTATATGCCTACCTATCTGCCTATCTTCTCACTCACTGGCTCAAACATCCACCTGCCCACCCACACATATATCCATCTGTGCTGGCTGGTTTTATGCCAACTTGACATAAGAGGGAGTCTCACCATATTGGCCTGTGGGCAAGCCTGTAGGTAAGACTATGGTGCATTTTGTTGTTGTAATTGTTGATGATGATTGAATGAGAGGGCCCAGAATCAGAGGGCCCAGGATGGTACCCCTGAGCTGGCAGTCCTGGGTGCTATAAGAAGGCAAGCTGAGCAAGCCATGAAGAGCAAGCCAGTAAGCAGAGTTCCTCCCTAGCTTTTGCATCAGCTCCTGCCTCCAGGTTGATGCCCTGCTTGAATTCCTTCCCTGACTTCCTTTGATGACAGACTGTGATGTGGAAGGGTACGCTGAAATAAATCCTTTCCTCCCCAAGTTGATTTTGGTCATGGCGTTATAGAATATAGGTGCAACAGAAACTCTAAGACACCCTCTTACCCATCCACCCACCCACCCATCCACCCACCCACTAATTCATCCATTCAACCATCCATCCATCTATGCATCCATCCATCCATCTTTCTACTTGCCCATATATCCATCCATCCATCCTCCCATCCACCCACCCATCCATCCATATTTCTACCCACCCATATATCCACCCATCCACTCGAACATCCATCTACCCTCCCACACCTCCACCACCTTTCTATCCATCCTCTCTTCCAGCCCTCCTTCTTCCTCTCTGGCTCTCCTTTATCTGTCACTGTGTGCCATATCTTATGCTAGACCCTGTGGTCTGAGATATGAGTAACACATCTAATTTGATGCTCACTTGTGTTTTCATGACAGCCATTTCTGGAAGAAGGGAACTACAACTATCTCCATGCAGACAAAGTGAGTACCCTGAGGCATGAGTACTCATTCCCTTGAATCTTTTGAGTCCTGTATCATGTGTATGGATTCACTAGCTAAACATTTTTTAATTAAAATATATGTACATCTTGTTTGGGTTTTCAGCATTTGCCTTGCTTCTGAAAGGATTTCAGGCTTATGAGAACATACAGAGATGAATAGACGTGGTCCTTGCTGCCAGGGAGCTGTCAGTCTCGTGGGGAAGAGAGAAGAGCAAACAATTCCAATACAGTGTTGTGGGAGGGGCAGAGGGGCATGAATGCTAAGCTGCTTGACAGTTTCTTAAATGATCTCAGTGACTACTCTGGGCTACTATCTGCAAGTAATGACCAGATATGGTCACCCTCATCTAGCCCCTGGGTTGAGAATCAAAATGCCTGCCTCTCAAATGCAATGTGGATCTCCTCTTCCAGTGCAGGCATGTTGTCATCCCCCAAGTCACTGTCATTGTGACCAAATGCCCAGGTCACAGAGAGTCAGAGAGAGAAAAAACAGCCAGTGGCTGGGGTATCCCAGCATGCAATCTGTATCTTTACAGGTGAGCCCTGCTGGCCTAGAGTGAATGCTCAGGAGACAGCAGGGAAGTTGCCTTCCTCAGCCTTAGGCTGGAGTGGGGACAGGGCTGAGGGCAGCAGGAGCTGCCTGCCTGCCTGTGCTGAAGAGGAGAACCTGGGCTGTTTGGAGAATACGGTCTTTTCAGAGCAGACCTTTGAAAACGAGCAAGAATAACTTTAAACAATAAGATGCTTCTCTCCCCCTCGGCTGTTGCCCAGGCAACGCCAGAGTGCTCAACAACTGTTTAGTTTTTTAAGAAACCAAATCTCCCTCCCTTTGGTCAGCAACCACCAGGAAGATGAAGAGGCGGCGGAGGCACCCCTCACGGCCCATTGTGTGGGAACCCAGGTCAGCTGCCTGCTGCAGTGACATTTAAATCTGACGTTACATATTACATATGAACTCCGAGCTGCACACCTCTGAGGCTTGTGCTCCCAAACTGGGGAGGCTCTAAGCTCCAGCTTCAACTCTATGCCTGTGAGTGAGGAGCTCTGGCAGTCTGGGGGTCAGCTCCAGAAGCTGACCTCCACCTGCCGAAGCGGCTGGGAACTGATGATGTCAGGCAGCTGTAACCCATGCCTCTGCATTTCCTCACCTAGGAAAATTCTCATTAGGTCAGGGGCGACTTTGAGATGGAGAGTGTTGAACCCCAGAAGCTCAGGCTTTCAGTGGCCTATTTTCTGTGGGGCTTCTGAGGTCCCTGCCAAGAAGGAGAGGGAGGCCTTGTTGATCCTCACATGTCAAACAGAGAAATCAGTGGCAGTGAGTTCTGAAAGAACATTTCCAGATGTCAGATCCTACATCCAGGGATCCAATGGCTGTCCTTCTGTGGAGGGAGGGTCACTGTGTGCCTGTTTTCTAGCTATACAAATGGAAGCAACTGACAGCTGCTGGCTAAGGGGACTCAGAACTGGGCCAGCCCAGCCACATGGGTGGGGTTCATCAGTGTCTCACCCACACTGCCTCAGGGAGGTTTTGTGACCGATGGTAGATCTTTGCTGAAATTTGGGCAGCGTGCCCTGCTAGGGGGATGAGCTCCCCAACTTCGCCTCCATCAAAGGAAAATGTTCTGGGTTCTGTGTGCCCAGGCAGGATGAAGGACACATCGGCATCATTTTGTGTATCTATGATGTGGGGACATACTTGGCAGATTATTGTGAGGAAGACAATAATTATAGTGGCCACATAAAGGCTGATGTGATGGCTCGGGCCTGTAATAGTACTAATAGCAGTACTAAGGCTGAGACAGGATTGCTAGGAGTTCAAGGCTACCCTGGGTTACAGAATGAAATCTGGGCTCAGACAAACAAGCCCCCAAAACTAAAACAGGACTGGGAGAGTTTAGTTGGTAAAGAACTTTTAGTGCAAACGTGGGGCCCTGACTTCAACACCCTCATCTACATTTTTTTTTTTAACAAAAAAGAGAAAGAAAAAAGAAAAAGAAATTCAAGTGTAGCACATGCTTGTAATCCAAGCTGGGGTATGGGAGGGAAAGGGACTACAGGGTCAGGGGACAGGAAGGAAAGGCAGGGAGGTAGATCCATAAGGTTCGATGACCAGTCAGTCTAGCCTACAGAGTGAGTTCCAGGCCAGTGGGGAGACTCTTTGAAAAAAAAAATCAAAACAAACAATGTGGACAACTCTGAAAAACAATCACTAAGTTGTCTGTTGGTCTCCACACACAGGTGCACACAGCACACTGGTGTGCATGCACCCATCCCCAAAACACACACACACACACACACACACACTCTCTCTCTCTTCCTAAACAAAGCAGCCTTGCAGAGTTTGTATGTTTCAAACAGTAAACATAAAGTTAATTTTGTCATCTCAATGACCGCAGAACACAGGCCTTATCAATTCCGCTTTCAGATTCAGAAGAGTAGAGACAGAGAAGTAGGGGCCTCCTGGTCGGAAATCAATAAACCCAGGCCCCCGAGACAGGCCCCAGCACACAGTTGGTTCAGAGTACCCACTGGCTGCCTTTTCCTGGGAGATGGGCTTTTCTCAGGATTTCTGTCTCCAGGCAAACTAAACACATGAGGGTTAAATTTAGAAAAGCTAAGGCAGGTCAGACTAGACCTTTATCCAGCAGGGCAGGAGACTCAAGATGGGAAATTGGCTTTAGCCACAACAAAAACATAGAAGAGCAAGTCTTGACACCTGTGAAATGAGGAAGGCAGGGATGGGGAGTCTTGATGGGAGTCTTGCTCGTGCGTGCATGTGTGTGTGTGTGTGTGGCAGCGGCAGGCAGGCACAGGTCCAGGCTTGGAGTGAGTGGAAGGGCTCCTAGCCCAGCCTAGGCAGCCTTGCCTTGTCTGGGAATCCCTGGAGGCTGCATCCCCTCTCCCAGAAGGGACTGGGTACACAGCCAGGTGACAAACTGCTAAAACGCAGAATAACATTTCCTAGCCTACACTTCACCCTTGTCCCTGGGCCCTTCCTCTCTCCCAGAGGCTGTCCTCTGGCAGTGCCTCCCTGCAGTAAGTCCCAGTCCCTTCCCCCGGCCACCCAGCACGTCTCGGTTTGCGCTGCTAAATGGCGAGCCCAGAGGTACAGTGAGGGAAGGAGCCCGGGTAACAAACTCCCATTGGTTTCCTTCGCAGGATCACTGCCTTAATTTAAGAGGCCTGAGTGAGTCTCATTTCCCCAGTGCACGTTGAGTAATTAACTATTAATAAAAGCATTACTGAGTTAACCATGGGGGCATGTTTAATTCATGGGGCAGCATGGAACAGGACGGTGGCAAGGCTCAGTGGGGGATTCCTCCCAGGGCCAAAAGATAGCAGCAGGGGGCCCTGCCCTGCTAGACCTCAGCCCCCTGTGGGGGGCTATTACTGCTGCCCCTAGGCAGAGGGGTCTAACTGGCAGGAGGGCATCAAAACTGCCTGGCATCCCTCCCAGGGGTGGCAGTGCTGGGGAGACAAGGTGTGGGGCTCTGGGACAAAAGACTCTTTGTTCAGTGGCCAGGGTGAGTGAGTGACCTTGGGCCAGCAGACAAACCTCTCTTGCCCCATTTGCCATCTGGAAACCGCGACTTCCAGAGTTCAGGCTAAAAGAATTCAGAGACAGCACAGACGGGCAAATGGCAAAGCTTTTGCATGGGATGCTCTTGAGGACCTGCAAGTAAACACTACTGGGGTAACAGTGAAGGAGGAGACATCTTCCCCTTGAAGAGGACAAGGTGAACAATCCCTGTCAGAATGCCTTCTGGGGTCCATGGCTTTTCCCATGCCCTTTCCTGTGCACTTCCAGCTAGCCAGTGAACTTGATCTGAAAGCCCAAGCACCACCATGGCGCCCGCCCAACCTCTGCGCCTTTGTGTCTGTTCTGCCCTTTGTGCGGTGTGCTTATTTTCTTGTGTCCCAGCAAGCTCCACATTGTCCTGAAGACTAAATTCAAAAGGTCAGGTCTTTCTCAAAGTGGCTCTCCGAGATGGGTCCGGACAACTGCTTGTATCCTTCTGTGTCTCCTACACTCCCATTGTCTACTTATCTCCTCACCCATTTGCCAATCTACGAATCTACATCCATCTACACATGCAGCTCCATACACATGTACCCACCCATCCATGTATTTATTCCTTATCTACCCACTTGCCTGCCAATCTATCTCCCATCCAACCATCCATCCATCCATCCATCCATCCATCCTTCTACCCACTTACCCATCAATCCCTTCACCCCTTTCCTCATCTGTCCATCTATCAGCTTACCCATTTTCCTACCCACCCCATCTATCTCATTCATCCACCCACCCATACTCCCATCTCATCCATCCATCCCACACCCAACAATGCATCCAACCACCCAGTCATCTACCCATCATATTTCCTGAATGCTTTCAGTGTATGTCTCTGAGTCCACTGAAATTCTGGACAAGTCTGGCTTTCCCCAGATCAGCAGTTCCTAATCTTTTAGGAGTTAAGAGCTCAATTCCTCAAAAGAATATACAGGTGCACACGCATGCCAGATGTTGCTCTTCTCTGCAGATTCCCTGGTCTTAGTTAGAGCTTGGCTGTTGCCCTGAGGATAGGGACACCATGATATAGTGCAGGACTGTCTTGATTTGAAGAAAATTGCCTACTGGAAGTCATGCCTCATTCCAGTGGCAGCCCCCTCCCCCCCAGCTGCAGAGTAGCACCGAGCCCTTCATCCCTCAGGGTAGCACTGAGCCCTTCATCCCTCAGGTAGCTCTGATGGATCCCCAGCTTCAGCGCTTAGTACTCAGGACTGCCTTGCTACTTCACCACCCTCCTCTCTCCCCAAGAGCCACTTTCTAGTAGACTTCCATATCTCTTGACAGGCTCCCCCAGAGAGGCCACTGGGTTCAGAGCTCTGCAGAAGTTCCCTGAGGGATCTCCATGGCTTCTACCAGGCAAGTGTCTGCACATGATCCAGAAGCACTTCCTGAACGTATTCTGATGAATTTCCTCGTCCCCAGCAGGAGAGTTCTTCTCAGACATTAAGAGAAAAGGATGGCCCTGTCACCAGATGCCAGGGCCTAGGGGCTGCTGGCCTGCTTCAGGGAAATGTACTAGGTTGCCAACGGAACTGTAAATAACCATGGGAACAGCAGTCAAGCTCATTGGTTGCTTTGATGCTGGGGGAAGAGTCCTGGCTGATGTCAGGGCTATGTGGCTAGGGGGCAGGCAGAGGCTGGACTGGTGGTGGGGGATGGGAATCTGCCCATCTTACTGAGCAAATCATTTCAAAATTACAACTGCACCACCCCTTCACCTTAAAACAAAACAAAACATGTTTATAGCATTTAGGGGGAGTGCATGTGAGTAACACATTTGTGGTCATCAGAGGCCAATCTGGGAGAGAGGGTTGTGTCCTTCCACTGTGTGGGGCCCAGGGAACAAACTCAAGTTTAGGGCTTGGTGGCAAGCACTTTTTCCCCCCCACAGAGCCATCTGTCCACTATTGGAAATCCCTCCAAGAAACAAACACCTATTGAGAGGCTCCTGTGTGCAACCCCTAACTGTCAGGGCTCCAATGCTGGCTGTTCCTCTCCCTTGTCACCTGCGTAAATTGTGGCATCCTCAATCTGGATGCCAAGAGCTAACAACCGTGTGCCCAGCACTGTGAGTAGACTGCCACACATCCCTTTATCTTCGCAGTTGCTCAGAGACTAGAGAAACAGACTCAGTGGGAATCAGCAACAAAATGGATGACTTCTAGACCCAATGGATGACTTCTAGACCCTTGGCCCTGTGAGGTTAGTCTCCACAGCTAGGGTGAGACAGGTCCACAGGGAGGGTCAAGGGGTAGCCCTTCTGTCCTGTCCTTCTCACTCCTGCTCTCGTTCCTTGGGCTGGAAGGACACAGCTCTACCTTCAAGTGCAGCAGTCTGCCATGTGGCCAATAATCCCTAGATGGCTCCCCCTGGGAGGATGATCCAGGAGCCCCACCCTTGGGTCTCTAGCCTATTCCAGTTCATGATAAGATAAGCTTGCAGGTACCAAGGGGAGAATTCCCTTGGCGCCAGGCAACTTCTCTTAGAGCACTGGGTCTTTACAGTACAGAAGAAACAGATGGAGATGGTCCCCTGAGCCCCTAAGGCAGAGAGGGTACCAGAATGAAGATGCAGGTATACAAGGCTTTGGTTTGCTTTTGTCCACACACCAACCACAAACATTCTAGTATATTGGGGTCATTAACCTTCCTTCCGCTGTGGGCTCCTGGGAGAGGTGGTGGGCATGTAAGCACTTATATCTGAGGCCTAGGTCAGCCCTCTCCTTTCCACTGCTGCAGCAGGCCTGGAGATGGGGACAGACTGTACAGGAGACCAGTCACATCCTCAGCTGCGCTCAACCTGGGCAAACGCAGAGTTGCCATGGTGATGCTGCAGCCCCCGATGCAGTTGCTCCAGACAGCATGGGTTGTTGGAGGGCTCGAAGCTGAGGGTGGACAGTCTAGACCAGGAGGCCAGGCAACTGGGTGGGCCAGGTGGGGGAGGGGGGAAGGGAGGCCTCCTCTAGGCCTGGCTGATAATAGCTGCTAAGTGAGGGGCTGTCACTGAACCCAACATATGAGTGGTAAGGGCCCACTCCGCACCCTGTAATTACTGAACCAGACAGCAGTGCCAGCTTGTGTCCTGGAGAGGGGGCGGTGCAAAGCAGACAGGAAGCTCTCATCCACCTGAGCCGGCGGGGGGGGGGGGGGGGGGGGGGGCTATAAGGCCCTCTCCCTCACAGGCAGCCTCCTCAGCCCCTCCTGGCCTGCTCTTCCCACATCATTGGGTTGGAACAAGAACACTCAGTAATCCTGACTTCTAAGCTTGCAGAACCCAAGACAGGCAGGAGCCAGATAAGGTAGCTCTCTGGAGTGCAGAGGCTGGCAAGGAATAGACTCAAGCTGATCACAGCTCCAGTTTCTTCATGGGTCCTGGGAAGTCATGGCTGCTTCTGGGCCTCAGTCTCCCTGCCAGACTCTCAACTCACAGGAATTCCTCGACGGCAGGGGTGGGCAACATCTCACTTTAGGAAACCAGATTTTACTGGGATGTAGCCACGCCCCTTTGTGTCTGTGCCATGCAAGGCTTCTTTCTTGCTTCAAGTTGCAAAAGACACCATATGGTCCTCAATGGAAATATTTACTAGCTGTCCCTTCCAGAAGTCTGTGGTCCACTCATGTTCTGGGCATAACCAATGAGCTCTAGTTGCTCCAATTCTACAGAGCCCTTTCTGGGTCTTTGCCCAAAGCCATGCAGACACCATTGTGTCAGGCACCCTCTGCTGCCAGGGTTTGGGCAGGGGTGGCAGCAGGCAGGGTTGGAGCCACAGCGTGGGCCAATGGCGCCACCTGCTGTGAGTGCCTGAAGCTCTTTCACTGGAAAGACTTGTTCTGGGCCATTGGCTCCCCTCAAGCTCTCTGAGGAAGGGGCAGCCATCAGGTGCCAGCCCCTAGAGGGCTCAGCCCCAGGGCATGGCCCTAGAGAAGGGCACAACTTGGCCCACATTCCAGAACTGAGTCCCTCCTGCTCAGTCAGTTGGTAAATTATTTCTTTTCTAAGTCTTGGTCTCTTGGTTCTTGACAGTATTTTAAGAATGAATACATAACATTTAATCTGTAGCATTTTCCAGAAAGCCTGGGACAGACGTTATCTTTTTTTTTTTTTTTAATAAACAGATACACAATCTACAGCACAGAGAAACCAAGTCATCCGCTTAAGGTAACACAGCAAGTGCACAGCAGAGCCGGAATGCACATATGGGCTTTGAAACTGGTAAAATATCCGTAAGATGGCACTGAGCAAGTACTCATTCATGTCCTGCTGTGGGTCCATGGTGTGGGGCACAAACATGAGCATGAGCAATAGAAGGCAAGGTGGAGGACCAGGCCCCAGGCAAGGGAAGGAGGAGAAGCCAGGCCTCAGGGCTCTCCTTGCTCTCACGCCTCAGGCAACACTGGGCAGTGGAGAAGGAAATCATTATTTCAACTATAAATAAATCTACACTGTGAGGAAGCTGCTGTCCAGATGATGAGGCCCAGCCTCTCCATGACTCCTTCTCAAGTGCTCTTCAGTCCAAACCTGAGAAGCTACCACACCTCTGAAGTTCACCCTGGTTCTCAGAGAAGGGAAACAATGGAGACCAGGCTCCAGGCTCCCTTCACTGGCAGCTCGGGTCCTGGGTGAACCTGGCATTCATTTTTTTTGGACCAAACTCCACAGGAAACAGAAGGAGCTTCAGAGGCCCTCCTGCCAGGGTCCTACAGGTGTCCCTGAGGTCACCACTAACAGCTGCTCTGAGGAACCAGCTGGGCCAGCAGCGCTGACTTCAGAGTGGCCTGCTTCCATGGCTCCTGAGCTGGTTACTGTTGCCCCTGGGTCACAAAATATTCCTCCTCATCATCCTCTTCCTCCTGCTGGCTGCTCCGGAGCAGCAGCTCCAGGTCAGCGTTGGAGCCTGGGACCTTCAGGGGCTTAGGGCCACTGTCACCTTGGGGTAGACACACCAGTTATTGACCTAGTAACCTTCTCTGGAGATGGCCCTATATCCTCCCAGGGTGGCAGCACCATCTGACACATGTCCCGAGCTACAGCAACAGTGGATGAGAGGTGGCTGGCGAGCAAGACAGTCAATAGTATTAAACCACGGGGAGGAGGTCACAGTACCTCTGGAGTGCAGGGCCTTGAGGGCCACGTGCAGCGAGATGCCCGAGAGGCAGAGGGCAAAGCCGAGCCAGTTCAGGAGGCTGATCTGATCACCCAGCAGGTGAGCCGCCAACAGCAGAGTGCAGACTTCCTGTGGACAGAGGCAGGACACGGGGTCAGAAACTGGCTGCCCAGGAGGGCACTGTGTACACTGAGGCCAAAGCCAGCGCAGCTGTTATGGCAGGCACAAGTCAGGGACCTCTGTGCCTGGGTCACTGGGCTGCAGACTGGTGTTACTGAGATACAGATGCATGGGTGTTGCCCACTCACTCCCAGCACAAGCAGAAGGCCAACCAGCCACCAAATTATGGCACAGGTACCCCCAAGAGTAAGGGAGTCTGCTGTTGCTAGGACGAATAGCCCTCAGCATGGCTTTGGGGAAGACAGGTCTCTCTTCCTCAGAGGCAGAGGACCCTTAACACTCAAACGTTTATATTGGGAGCCACTGCTCCAGCACAGGGTCTTCCTGGACAAAGGGAAACTCCTCCACAGACCTGAGCCATGTGCTCAGCTTCCAATGCTGGGACTTCTCACTGATCAATCTTGAGTGCTCCAGGCCACTGCCATGTAACCCTAGCTGCCAGTCAAGTACAATGTAGGCACACCCCAGGCCTGCATCTCCAGTGGTGTGCACTGGTGAGAAGTGACGCTTCTCAGCTCTGTAAGGGAAGGTCACCGCACATCCTGGGCCACCCTCTCAGGGTGCAGAGACCGGGGCAGGGCTGCTAGAAGGCCTCATGGGGTTCCTTCCAGGGTAGGTCTGGAGTCACTTCCCGAAGTGTACCTTAAAGATGCCAGCGATGGAGAGAGTGAGGCTGGATGTTCTAGAGACCAAGAGGAACTCAGAGAACCCCAAACCAAAGGCCAGAATCCCGCCGAGGAGGAGGCTCCCAAGGACCCGCAGGAGCAGGCCTGTGTCCTGGAAGCGGAAGATTTTCTCAGAAGTGGATAAATGGAGACCTGAAAGCAACAGGGAGATTGTGGGAGGCCAGGGCCTGGGCAGCCTGGCTGGCCCTACTCAATAGCTACTTCAGCATGAAGCCACCATTGGGGGTGGACTGCTGATTATCTGAGGTAGGAGAAAGAATGGGGGCTTTAAAATAGTTGCCCACAGATGGCCTGAGACTTAGGGACCAAGGAGGCTATTACAGAGTCCAGGAAAATACATGTCCATTATCAGAATAAAGGAAGTGAACCTGTGGGCTGCAGTAGAGGTTGACTGTATAGGAACGCAAAATGTATGAATGCAGGATCCCTCACCTTTAGATTATGTGCATTTGAGCATGGATGCACATGCACACACACACTCAAACATGCACACGGTTACATGGTACTGGGATGGAACCCATGCCCTCACGCTAGACATATGGTCTACCACTGAGCCACACAGCCCAGCCCAAATCTATATATGGACTTGGCTGGAGAGATGCTCCCCCTTTGGCTGCTGGTTTCCCTATTGACAGAATGACAGAACTGAGACTAGATTGTCATTTCTCCAACAAGCAGTATAAAATCTAATGAACACATCTCAAAAAAATAAAAACCAAACAAAATAACCCAACCACCCTCCAAAAAGAACAACCAACCAAACAAACAAACAAAAAAAACCCTCAAAATAAAAAATTGCAGAGTGTGGTAGCGCACATCTGGGGACCACAGACTTGAGGATAGACAATTGGCTTAACCATCACTTACACAGAAAGCTCAAGATCAGCCTGGGCTGCACTAGACCCACCCCAAACAAAACCAAACCACACACATGCAAACTCATGATAAAACTACAGCCCCAGCTGGGCAGTGGTGGCGCACGCCTTTTATCCCAGCACTTGGGAGGCAGAGGCAGGCGGATCTTTGCGAGTTCGAGGCCAGCCTGGTCTACAAATTGAGTCCAGGACAGCCAGGGCTACACAGAGAAACCCTGTCTCAAAAAAAACTACAGCCCCTTGCTCGAGAGCACACTGCACAACACACTAATTTTTCCTTCACTTTTCTCTCCTTCTTAAAGAGTTCCCAGGCTCTTCCCACAGCCAGGTCCCATGGTGTGTCAGTGTGGGTGAGGTCAGTATTCACTGGGGACAGCAGACTCAGGTGGGAGCTGAAGGCAGACCAGAACTTTGGGGTGCTAGAAAGAGGGGGTGCAGAAATTCGACAACAGTGTGGCCCAGGCCAGCAGCCTGGCGAAGCTGGCCATCGTGTTTGGTGCTGGGCTCAGCAGTACTGCAAAGGCAGTGGCAAATTGAAGGGAATTCGGGGAAGAGCAACGTAAGTAATGAAGGCGCTTGGGGGATTAATTTACCAGAGAAGATTAAAGGAGCTAAATCCATGCAGCTTTGCTAAGTGGCGGCAACCAGGGGCTTTTGGATGAGGTTTGCAGTGAGGATGCCTGGGGAGGGGGTGAGTGTGGTGTTTGCTACAAGGGGCATAATGAAGGAATGGGGAGAGATTTTAAAAAGGCTCCACACACAAGTTTCCTGGACAACGGGGCTGTGGAATAATTTTCTCGGGGAGGCTGGAGACGCTTCGCTGCTTGAAACTTAAATGGATGTGGGATGGAATTTTCTGTAATGACCCTGAGGACAGTTGGGACTCTGAGAAGGAAGGTAAACAAGGGACAAAGACTAATCCCAAAGCACTGGAGGAGGAAAGGTGGCAACATCCTGTCCACCCTGTACAACCCCCTGACCTTGCCTCTGCTCTGGAAGCCATGTACCCAGGCTGTCCGCCAACCCCAGCTGTAGAAGTGGCCATTCTGCCCATGTTCCCTGAACATACATGGCCGAAGCTCTTGTCCCTGGGTGTCATGGTGTCATCAATTCACACGTCCACCACTCATCCTCTACCACCCCCCTTTCCAACCCAGGCATCCAACCTGGGACAGACCCTGACTGTGTTCCCTGAGAGGCATGTGCACTGTGTGACAATGGGCCTAGCTTCCAGATGCCAGGTTGTTGGGCACCCAGTCTGGTTTGCTTATGAGCTATGGGACTTTGGGCGAGCTTTCACCCTTCTCATTTCCTCAGTCTTTTTCCTGTCGAGTAGGATGACAACAGTCCTCCACATCTGGCTAAAGCGGGATGATGAATTAGTGCACTTAAAATGTCAGAAATAGCTCATGGGGCTGTCCACACCCTCTCCGCTGACTCCTTGTACTTCACACATAATTTCTCTGCACCCTTGTCGCATGAGATCCTGCTCATTCTGTGTGTCTGTCTATTCCCAAACCATAGCTGCTGGGGAGGAAATGAGTTCTGGATCTGCACAATCTCTGTGCTGAGCTCAGAGCAGTAATGTTGGATCTGCTGTGCTACAGTATCCAGAGGGAGAAGACTGAGCATACCTTCGAATATTGCAAAGAGAGGGAAGAGCCCCAGAAACATGAGTGGCTGCAGGTGGAACATGGTGTCAATGGGATTCTGGAGGCCTGCAGGACAGGACATGGAAGCTGTGAGGCCGGGCCTGTTGGCCTGTGTGTGCCCAGCCCCCAACCCTCCCTGGGGGCTCACCCAGATCAGCTTTCTGCAAGAGCATTTGTGTAAGAGTCCAGCGGATACCACCGATGAATGAAGCCCCCAGCACCAAGGCAAAGCCCTCCACGTTGAACTGCGTGGACTTATAGGTAAACATGAAGAGACCCCCAGCAATGAGCAGGACCACCAGGACCAGGGCTGCACGCTGGAAAGGGAACAGTGCAGCTTACTGGGAGCTCTGGGCTCAAGCATGTGTCACATGTGGAGCTGGGGACCTTCTACACTTCATCCTCCAAAGGTCCTGGTCAACTGATGGACACAAGGCTGACATGCAGCTGGCATGTTCCTAATATCATACTTGTTTTGGAATACTAAAGTACTGGTGTCCATTCCAGGCTCCAAGTGCCTCCCCCAACATACAAGAACCACTGAACTGCCCATGGGAGCCCCAGGGCTCCAGGCCCAGGTCGGCCCTGCTGCACTTGTTTCTAAGCCTTCTGCCACCACCCATATCTAGGTCTCATCCCCGAGAAAGGTATTTCAGAGACCACAGAGTGACAAGCCACTGCTCAGATTTCCACTTTCACCCTGGGCATCTGCAGTGACAGGAGGGGCAAGGGATGTGGGGCTCACCAGCTCCTCCAGTTTGAAGATCAGAGAGAAGATCAGGATAAAGAGCACAGCGGAGGATTTGGTCATCGTGTACCTGGAGCAGAGCAGATACCCACAAGCATGGCTGCAGGACCCACCTGAGGACAACCAGGCCCTAAAGACCAAAAGGAGCCAGCCAGTGGGGTCTGTGTCCATATGGGACCTTTCGTGGGAAGAAGTCTCTAGGAGGCCTGGCTGTCACTAGGGGACGAGCTGTGGGTCTCATGCCGAGCTTACTCACTGTGTTCTTTACCTAGCTGTTGGCAGACACCAGGTAAGGAAGGATGAGAGAAACTTGGATGGAGAAGAGGGACTGCACTCTCTGAAGCGAGACATCAGAGCTGTGACTGTGGACCAGCTGGGCTCCAACAGGCAGTGTTCCACTGCCTGTCCTCCTCTCTGCGCCTGCCACTTCCCATCCTACCCCTGCCAAGCAATTGTGGCCTCTCTGTCCACTCCCCTGGCTTCCCCTTGCTGCCTGGCAGGCAGGTGCAGCATATCTCTGTGCACTGGGCTTACAAAAGAGTTGGAGGCTTCCTGGAGTGCTGCTGGGTGGCAGGGAGGATCTAAGAGAGAGCAAGGGCTGGTTCCAGAATTGGCCCATTGCTGGCCTCATAGACTGCCAGCTGGACAGAGTAACTGTGCCTGGCCTTAAGGGGGGTGGAGGGTGTGGCCAGTACTCACAGTGATACGGTGATGTAGAGAAAGCTCCAGTTGGACAAACCCACATCAAGTGCTGTTGCCAGTGCTGTAGGGACAGGGGACACCCAGCCAGGGCAGCTGGTTGGCAAGCATGTGGCTGAGGCACCTGAGGCCCTGCTTGCCCTTCCTGTCTACCAAGCAACTCAAGGTAAACAACACCTGGCCAAGGAGTCTATCCTGTTTAGGGCTGGAGCCCACCCTGACTGCTAGGCCTATTAGTCTCCTTTGCTAAATAATTTGAACAGTTCTAGACAAAAGGAGTAACTCGATCCTGTCTAACTGCTCACAGGGCACCTGGCCCTCCACCAGTAACCCAGCCTACAACTCCCCTTCCTCCCACTCCCTCTCAGAGTTCTTAGCTCCCTTCTGACTTCACACTCGCAGAATCAAGGCCCATCCACCCTTCTTGCCCATTCAAGATTAGTCCTAAGAAGTCTTTTAGCCCAACCCTGCACGGCCACATGGTGAGGCTCCCCTGTTCTGCGCCTGGAGCCCACTAAGGCCCACTGAGTCAGCAAGGTCAGGGATGCTGCCTGCCTTGCTGGTACTCAGCAGTGAGAGAACAGTGAGAAGGAAAGTGGGCAGGTAGGGTGTGGCCTCAAGGCCACCAGGCCTCCTCTGATCTTTGGCCTAGGTGTTCCAGCAGCCCTCCTCATGCTGCACCTACCTGTGGGGGCCACTCTTCTGAGGTAGTCAGTCCAGCTGAGCACCACTCGGGCCCTGTGGCTGGAGCACTGGACTAGTGCCCTGGATAGGGCCGAGAAAAGGAAGATCACAGCCAGGTGAAGCATGGTCATGAAGAGCGGGAAGTGGAAGCTCTGAGGGGTTCAAAGCAGACAGCAGGAGTGGAGAGAGGCCACACAGCTCCTCTATCACATCCCTGTGGTGGGCCAACTCAGTGCTCTGCGTGAGGGATTCAGCCACACGGTGACTCCCGTGGAACAACGGGTTTGGAGGTCACACAGAAAAGTGCCAGGTCAGGGGCTCAATCCCTGCCTGCCCAGTTTCATCAGCACCATCCCTGCTAGCTACCTGCTTAGTCCATGTGGGACCACAATGCCCAGGAAAAGCCCCCATGACCCAATACAACTGTACCAACTACGGCCACCTTCAGGCCAGTAGTCCCTGTACTGGCGAGGCCTCGGTTACCTTTGTCAGCCATTTGTTGTAGAAGGTGATGCCTATGGAGAAGCAGTAGTACAGAAGGACTAGGCCCAACGTCAGCACTGCCTTCCACACAAAGGCTACGTCGAGGGCCCCCATCGGTGGGCTGACAGGAATAGAAGCCTCTCCTGAAGATGATTGGCAGGAAGAGGCAGCAGAGCTGGACCACAGTTTTCAAAGGGGAGTTCCTCTGGCTGGAAGAGTCCTCTTGACCTCCATGATGTGGAATGGGCCCCAGATGGAGTCCTCACCTAAGGGGCTGGTGGCCAGAGCCAAACTGTTCCATGGTTAGCTGGAGGCAGAGGTCACAAGTCCCCAGCTCTACTGCTAAAGAGAAGAGTGGGAGAGGGTCTGGCCATAGTAAGATCGCAGGGGCCCAGGTCCCACCCCAGTCCAGGTACTTGGGGCTCTAGAGTGCATTCAAACTGACGAGTTCCCAGCAGAGACCTTTTGACAGATCAGTGCAGTCTTGTCAGAACTTGCTTCAGTCCTCTAGCAGCTCCCAGCTGCCATTATGAAGACCAAAGCCCCACCTGCAGTTCTGAGGCCTAATCTAGTCTAATCTGTCTCTGCCAGTCTATCCCTGGCACAGAAGGGATGAAGTGAACACCATGCCCAGCCCACTCTTCCATCCTTCCTCAGTACAAGTTCTCTTCCATAAGAACCTGTCTGTGGCCCACCATTGCTCTCCCACTTTTCCTTTGTAGCAACTGAGAGGGATGTGGTCTGAGTAGACCTCCTTTTTCCCCCCTCTTTAGTGTTGTGGACAGAACCCAGGGCCTCACACTAGGGGCCACACTCCCATTGAGCCACATCCCCAGGCCCTTGAGTAATGCTGCTGTCCCATGTAAGGTTGCACTCCACCAGGGTCTTACACATACCTGGCATTCTCTATACTCTCCTTGTTCTGATGACTGCATGACAGAGAGGGAGTGGGATTTCGGGGGACTCACCAGGTCTTTAGGAGCTCAAGTGGATCAGGTATACCTTGCCCTGGTCTCCAACAGCTGGTCCCAGACAGGAGGTACCTGTCTGTCAAACCAGTCAGCCCAGCAATACCATGAGTGCCCAGGGCAAGCCTGGCTCAGGGAACACTGGGGTCTTGGCTCTGCCTGGGTGAGTCTTGGCCCACTGTTAGTACATCTGTTTCTTCAGGTGTTTCCTCCCCACCATGCTGAAATGCCAGCTCTCATGGGATCAGACTCCTCCCTGACTAGTCTGGACAGACCACTCTGCACCCTGGAACCTGTTATCACATCTCCTGCCTGAGGGCAAACTGGGCTGGCTATGGGCTTTGCTCGAAGGACTCCTGGACTATGGCTACTATCTTCACGGGAGCTTGGAACCCTGGGTGGTGACCTGGAGGAGGGAGGGACTACAAAACCCAAGGAGACAAGGATTGTTCTGTATTTTGAGCACCTCCCATCTTCACAAAGGCAGAGGTTTGGCTACTGATTTCTAGGAACATAGTTTTCCAAGGCTCTACCGTACATTGAAATTGTAAAGAATACCATGTGTGCTATTCTGGATACAGTATGGGTTGTTGCAACTTGGGGATGGAGACATCCCCAAGAAAAAGGGATACTGAGAATACCAAATGGAACCAAGAGTTTCTATTCTGGAAAACCCACTTTGCTGACACCAACAGCACACACGTCTCTGGAGCTGCTGTTATGGTGGGCTCACGCTTATGTATCCTATAGCAAGAGGAAGTCACTAGGGGCGAAACTGTGACTCCAGCAGCACTCTGCCAGAAACTGACAGATGGGAACATGTTTTATTTCATCATCAATTACCTTTGTTTCATACTATGGTTTGGGCACCACTGCTTTTCAGGTTAATAAGCAGGCTGTGATTAAAGGTGTGGGGGGGGGATCCAGGGGAAAAGCAATGCTCTACTGGCCTAACGCAGCCTTGCATCTTGACGTACTGTCTGCATGCTGACATCTCCCCAGCATGCAGTCAGCTCTGGTCTCCATGAGTCCCAGAGGCAGATCCAACTGCTGACTAGACCTAGTCACCTGGGCCACGAGTCTCAGGTTCCTGCTTACACTGCTTACACAGTTGGGACACAGGTTCAAACCTACTTCAAACAGACCTCAAGGTCCACATTCTCTCAACACTAGGGCTATGCAGCCTGGCACTACTGAATCTTCCCGGGAGAAGCCAGTCTTATACAGAGCAATCCATTAGCAAATCCCTGTCTCTACCCACTGGATGCCAGAAGCACTATTTCTCCACCCCCAAGTTGCAACAACCCATACTGTGTCCAGAAACTACCTTGTAGTGCTGGCCTAGCATGTGGAGGGACCGGGTTGAGTCTCCAACACTGCTGGATCAGCCCACATAGTGCTCCCTCTCAACCACTGCTTCCCCTTCCCAGGCAGTTGCGGGGCATGCTACATGCTGGGGAAGCCTGTTCCCTTTTCTCTCAACCTACTGACCTGTCTACTTTTGATCAGTTCCTACTTGGTCACTATATCTCCCTCTGTTTACTATTCAAGCCCCACCTTTCCCTCAGAGAACCTGTCCAGCTCCCCTCTTCTATGGAGCACCACGCAGAACGTCACCTATCCCCAAACACAAAGCCAGGCCTCCACTAGAAAGGACCCCAGGAAGCATACAGTTGCTCACTCCATGCATCAAAGCTAGGCAGTGGTTTCCTCACACCAGACATAGAGCTGCAAAACTACTACAGTCCTCACCCTCACACCATGGTAAGGGAGAGCAGGCTTCCAATCACATCTGCCCGAGCAAGGAATTCAGTCTCCCTTTCCTACCTCAGCAGCTACCTCAGAGCAGGGCAGGGCATCGCTGTAGCACCTGGCTGCCCTCTACCTCTTCAGCTGCAACATGGGTGTGCAGCTTTAGTGCTTCAAAGAGCAGGCTCTAACATCAAAGACCTGTGAGAACCCCCCAGTGGCCACCTGCTACTGAGACTCCAAGTTACATGGCCTGTGTGGACTCGGTTTCTCTAGCCATGTGCTTTTTGGACAGGGATGTCACTAGCATGAGGAACAGTACTATGAGGAACAGTACTTGGCGCTGGCCCACGGTGGGGGTCATTTCATCACCTCCTCCAGCAAAGCTTTCCAATGTCAGGCCTACTCCCTTACCTCAGTCAGGCTGTCCACCCAGGCTGCAGCCTCTCTTTCCCCGTCACTGCTTCAGGGCCCGAGTTTCTGAGGCTCCTCTCACGAAGCTGACCACTTCCTCGTAGGAGACCTATTGGGTGTAACTTGCCACAGTCTCTGAAGTCTTGTACTTTCTGGACACAGCTGCTTGGACAGTGCCTTCTCTCCAACTCAGCCAATAAGAACTGAGGCCCGAGGGCTGGACCCCAGCTTCTCTTTTCTGCTTTCATCCCACCAATACCACCCCAATCTCTCTGTGAGGGCAGAGGAACCTAACTGTCCTTCGGGTAGTTCCAGCTGAGAGCTCAACCTCAATGTGCCTCAAGACGCAAGGAGCTAACTTGGTTACTCCTGAGGAAGGTCTCCATCCATTCTGAACTCACTTAGAAATGGCCTTGAAGCATACCAGTAAGGGATTGTCTGGATCAGCTTAACTGATGGGAGGAGACCCGTCTAGCTGTGGGCAGGGACTCTTGGACTGCATAAAGAGGAGAGAGGGACACTAGCAGACATTATGGCTCTCAAGATTTTCTGCTTCGGGACCGTGGATGGGATGTGACCAGCTGCTTCAAGCTTTTAGTGACCTGCCTTCCCCACGATGGCCTGCACATAGAACTGTGGGGGGGAAATTTAAATCCTTCCTTCCTTCCTTACGCTGCTTTTGTCGGAGTATTTCTTTCACCACAGCAACAGGGAAAGAAACTAAGACAGTCGCTTCAATAGACTGGAGACCCATGGGCTGGGTCCACAAGTCCTCCCTGGATCCTGCCTGCCAGCTGCAGCCTCACGTTCGGCCGCGCTCCCAACATATCAGCCAGTGTCCTCGGTTACCTGACGCTCTCCACTCCAGTCTCCTTTCCCCAGGACCCCCACTGCGCGTGACACTTCCCACTGCGTGACGGCTGTGTTTGCTCACGTGTCCCTGTCGCGCCTGCCCGGCAGCGTCCGTTTGGTTCTCCCAAGACAAGGCCCCTCGAAAGTGCTTGGCAAATGCCAGGAGAGCCGGCCCAAGGCCATAAGAGGGCCGGGGAAATTGAAGCCCGGGGAAACTGAGGCCCGGGCTGGGCAAGCGCGCAGGGGACCGCCCACCGCACGCCCACTTACCTCCGCCCAGGCGCTCGGCCGGGAGACTCCTGCCGGAAGCGCGAGCTTGGGCACTGTGCCGCGGGAGGAGACTTCCGCCGGAAGCCGGCGAGGGAGGGCGGAGCTAGAGCACTTCTAGCAAAGCCGTCTGCAGTAGGCGTTCAAACACCGTCCCTCGGTATCTTTCCCTAAACTAGCAACATAGGAACGAATCACAGATACTAATAATCTCTCGTGGGCTTTTTGCTTCTGGGACCTCAAGCAGCTAGGAAATGATATGAGAACCATTGAATTTTAGAAAGACGTAGAGGGTCCTGGTAAAATAATGGACATTTTGTGAAATTACATATGCCTCTACATTTGTGAGAGTTATTCAATAGGCTGAGCAGGAGAAAGTCATACCACAGGAAATGAAGCCTGAAAGGAAGAGGTGAGAAGAATCTAGTTTTACTGGGAGCCCAGTAAAGCAGGTTGCAATGACCTCAGAATGCCCAGATTCAATTCATTTTAGGAGCAGGGCATGTGGGCAAGAGAACCCCTAAGCAATGCAAGTTAGGACTACAGACCCGAACTGGCCCAGTTCTCTGCTATGACTGGCTGCAAACAGGGGTCCTTGCATATGACTTGGCTGGGCTCCTAGCAGCAGGCTCAAGGCCAGAGTGTAAGCTGTGCTTTGTTCACACTGCTGCCAGCTGGCATCATGAAAGCATTAGTTCATTCAGTGCTTCCTAAGACCTCCAATGGTACCCATCGCAGCCCAAGGTCTTGGCTTCATTCAGCTCTCAAGGCCTGTGTTGGATGATACACTTTCTATGCCTTCTGAAAGCGTCTGTCCTTACCCCCTTCTGAGAGTGGCAAGAGGAAGTATCTATTTCCATCACTGCCCTCATTCAAGCCTCCCAGCTAAGGCTGATGACGGGAGGGAGCAACAGCTTAAAGCACCAGCTGGAAGACTGGGCAGTAAGTACAGGCAGCACACGGGGTGCGGAACTTGTCTTCTTTGAAAGGCACAAGTACTCGAGCTGTTCCCTGGCTGTGTCCCTGGCAGGGAAAAGAAGGATGGGTTCTTGGGGGTGTACAGTATGCTTTTCCACATTGTACCCAGCAGGGCTGAGCAGGAAACACTCTGTCCTGTACCACAATCTGTGAGCATCCTTAGCCAGCAGGTGTGAGTAGTGTGCATGACAGAACAGGATAGATGAGGTGAGAAGAAGGGGCTCTTGGAAGGTGGCTAGGAGTTCTCCAGATGCTTCCAGGCACATTGAAATGAAGGCCACATGACACTCTACCCTGGGGGCAGGGAACAAGTGCAGAGGAACAGTTGTTGATAGGAACCAGTCTACATGAAAGGGTATTTATTGAAAACACGGTCACTGACAGGAATCTCCTGGCTGCTCTCTGGTTACATTCTTAGCCCATGACCAAGAGCACTACATATTTGCTCTCAATTTTATTTTCCCTTAAACATTCTATCCTAGGATAGGAAGATCTTATATAAATATATATACATGTCTGTATAAGTATGGCCTATAGTAAAGAAAATATATAGTACACTCTTCATTGGGTAGTACCTACCATGCCAGGCTACCAGTACTGAGTACCACCATGTTAACATGCGTCCAAGGAGAGAGGCTGTGCGTGTGCTTCAAGTGCTGCAGCACCAGAGAAGGCCCATGGCACAGCTGTGGCCCCAGCCGCTTCTTGAAATCATGGCTAAAGGCAGAAACCACAGTGCCAGGAAGGAGAGAAGGGAAAGCAAACTGCCCTAAGTCTGGGGGCAAGAGGAAAGTAAACAGAAGGGCCTGTAACTAAGGGTCATGGGAACATTCTTCCTCAGTAAGGAAAAGAGAAATGGAGGGGGTGAGCTAGAAGGTTTCAACCTGACTTTCCCCGCAACCTTCCTGGAGCCTAAGAGAGCAGAACTCAGGCTGGAGGGCTCTGCCAGGCCAGGATAAAACTGAGTGCTTAGGGAAAAATGACTACCTATCCTGTACCTGCATGGGCAAGAGAGACAGACACCTGTAGAGACGTCAGGACCAAATCTCAAGGGCAGCAGCATCTTGGCACAGGATGAGGCTGGAGTGAGCCCTCAGAGACCTATTAAGGAAAAGCTCAAGGCCTGCCCTTGCCTGAGTCACCTGAAGACAGTCACCCTGAGGCTCTTGCCATCCACAGTATTCCTGTTCCTATGGGCAGCCTTTCCTGGGCCAGTGCCAGCCTACATGAGTTCTCTAGCAAACAAGAGAGTAGGCTCAAAAGGAAAGGGGATGGCTGTCAGTATGTCCAGTTCCAGATACAGACTCAGGGTGGGAAGTAAGAGCATCTTAAGTTCACTCCTCCAGGCCCCATCCCAGGCTCTGTGGTGCTGAGGAGGGCAGTATGCCCTGACTTCATGACTCCTAGTGGATGGGACCAAGAGAAGCTCTGGGTCCCAGTGGGTTTGAGGAGTAGTTGCCAAGATCACTACAGAGTTTATATAAGTGGAGGGAAAGGCACATGCTTCCAGTGTCTCTCCTGGGCCCCAGTCCCTTCCTGCTCAGCCATAGTGATAGACAAAGTCATAGCTGCTGGGCTCCTTTGGGACCGGCGGTGGTGCCTCAGGGATCTGGATGTTCTCCAAGTCCAGAAGCCGCAGCTTCATCTCCATACTCAGCAGTGTGTCCAGGTCACTCTTGGTTAGCTCGCTGGACATGTCCTTCCCCAGGAGGGCGCTGAGTCCATCAATCCAGATGCAGTACTGTGGGCAAGTTGCAAATGTCACACAGTAGCCCCAGGGGCTGCAGTGGGACTCAAGGCAGTGGTGTTTAGTACCATTGGGAATATGCAAAACTCATAGGAGACAAAAGGAAGGACAGCTAGGAGATGACCATCACTATCAACGAGAGTTTTATGGGGAAATTTATGTGGAAACTTTGAGAAACAATATGAAATGTGATCTACAATTCAATTCAGGAATACAAGAAGATGGAAACAGTCCTGGAGCAGTGAGAAGAAATTGGAGAAAACACACACTGGATGAAAAGAGAAGGAAGCACACAGGGACAAAATATTGCAAAAAAAAAAGCTGATTAATGTTTTTTTAAAAATGCTTTAAAGGGAAGCACAAAAGAAATTGACATAGTCTGCATGATGGAAATTGCTTATAACATCCAAGCACTTGGGAGATAAAGGCAGGAGGATCAGGGGTTCAAGGCTAGCCTCAGCTACAGAAAGTTTGAGATCAGTTTTAAGCTATATGAGACCCTGTCTCAGAAAAACAAAACGAGTAACAACAACATATGCCAGAAGCTCTCAGAATACTCTGCCAGTCCTCTGTTGCTGGTTTCCTTTTCTGTGCTTTGCTCACTGGGCTCTGTTGTCCCAATAAAAGGCTACTGGCCCCAGTACTGCTCCTTCTGAAGCCTGACCCCAAGTGCTCAACGACAGGCCCTCAATTAACAGTGAGTTAACTGAGTTGGGCACTGACTTCTTCCTGGGATACAAGTGGGTCTGCTCCCCTTGTTAGCAGGAGCAGATCCATCCAGCGCCACAGCCTAGACGGGGTCTGCTCCATGTAACTGGGATTAGACTCCCCTGGGAAGATGTGAC
Organism: Lophiomys imhausi; assembly: GCA_907164525.1. Lineage (NCBI taxonomy): Eukaryota > Metazoa > Chordata > Mammalia > Rodentia > Muridae > Lophiomys > Lophiomys imhausi. The sequence goes on from CAJQZJ010032083.1 coordinate 734,967, forward strand.
TTCAAGATAACAGAGGAAACCCTTCCCAGCCAGGCCTCACCTTCTGATAATTGCTGGCTGTTCTTAAGGTGAAAGGCCAGGCATGGTGGTGCACACCTTTAATTCCAGCCCTCAGGAGGCAGAGGAAGGCAGATCTCTGCGAGTTCAAGGCCAGCCTGATCTACATAACACACACACACACACACACACACACACACACACACACACACACACA